>JAWWES010000037.1:12874696-12965025 GCA_035583135.1 Lophotriccus pileatus
AAACTTTTGGGGATGGAATAAGACAGTTCTGCTGGGGAGAGAAATCACATCATATTGTGGAAAATCATGGTGTCATCTTGATCTTCACCAAACCCTCAAGGCACGGATTTATTTTACCATTATTGCTTTCAAATCTGAGAGATCACCAGGCAGCTGGGATTCTTCACAGTCTTGTTTCTAAATTTTTGTGTATCTTTGCAGCACATCCATTTTGGGGCCTGTGTCTTTGACCTGCAGCTGTGAGGGTTTTCCTTTCCAGCTGAAGATGTGTGTAATCAATGCATCCAAGAATGTGTTGTAGGACTATCAGATGGACTGCCACTGAAGTACAGTGGTGAAACCTGCAGCACTGGAACTGCCAATGCTAAACTAAGGGGCAGATAAAACCTTGGACTTGATTATCTTCTCCCTTTGATTTTTTTTACTTTGTCACTCCACTGACTTTAGAAGAATTCGACTTCTCCCTGAAGTGCACCAGTGTAAGGAAGAGAAGGAACAGCTGTTAAAAGTTTAATGCTTTAAAACACTGTCTGCTTCAGGCTATTTTAAATGCTCTGGCACTTCAGGTTTTGTAAGGTCTGTCACTTGATTAAAAAGATGTTATTTTGCCGCTGATAAAACCGCACTAAGTGTTATTGAAAGATTTATTAGTCTGCAGTAATATTTTACAAATTGCCAAGTGTGCTGTTATCCCCTCTAATACACTCCAAAGTGAACAGAGCAGAGCAGCTGCCAAGCCTTCCCTTGACCAGCACTGACTCCCCCTCGTGTAGCTGTGGCTGCAGCAGTTGCTTTCCAGCTCTCCAGGATCCTGGTGAACAGCAAGGAGGGACAAACATTCCTGCTTCGCTTCTCACGCAAAGCCGGAGGGACGAGAGTGCTGAGCACGAGCACAAACACCAGGCAACCATCCCACAGCCAGGACTGGCTGGAGAGCCTTGGGAAACGGGAATTCAGAGGGAGAGGCCAGGCTGTGACACCCTGCCCAGCCTCCCACAGGTCGTGCAAAGGATGCCAGAAGTAACACCCTCCTCTCAGTCCTGCCCCAGCAGTTTGCTTGTAATGCAGGCACAAAGCACACCTGCCTCCCTTTGGCATCCCTGCCACAAGATGCTCTAGAAGGGAATAAGCTGAAGGTGTTTTGTTGGAAAGCCACACAAATTTGGATACCCTGCAGATTTTGAATGGAGTCCTCTATAAAATACACAGATAATATAAAAAAAAAGGACAGAGAGACTGCATCCTGTTCCCAGGGTTGGCACCATTCACTGTGTGACTGCTGGCAAGTGGCTTCTGGACAGAGCTGAGAATGTACTGGAATTTTTAGTTAACTGATCAAATAAAATGAACCTGAAGGTGTTTTCGCTTCAGGGCAACCAAAATGCAGATTTTCAATTAACTCATCAAACTGAAAACCCAGAGCACTGGGAAGCTTTGCTTTGGAGATTTCTAGGCTTTGTTGAGCCTTGAAAAAAAAATGACCATTTGGAAATGAAAACATTTCAAAATGAAATATTAGAAGATTTTTATTTTTCCTTTTTCTTCATTCTTGGCTTAAACAATCTTGAGAATTTTATCTATATTAAAAAAAGGCACGAAAGTCTGCTCACCAATCTCTCTCTTTCCCATGAAGTCAGTAGTTTTTACATCAACTTCAGAACTTTATAGCACTTTGAAATCCTCACCTTAACTTTTCTGTGCCATTTGTAAAACAGAGCCTATAACATGCTTCCACTTCTTGGTGTGGTTACTCTGTCATGCTGGAGCAAATAATTTCACACAACCACTTGGCAATAGAAATATTGTTTCAATGGACTACATTCTGTCCTGACTTATTCAACCAAGTTCAAGCAGATGCAATTTGGCAAAAAATGAGTCAGTGCAGAATTTGGTCCAGTTCTTTAAAGTGCTTTGAAGTCTCAGATGAAAGAAGTGAGTAATAAATGTGGACCCTGAAATGAAAAGAACGAGGTATCCTCATTCTGCAAGGAAAATGAGCTTAACCTCATCATTAATCAAGACCAAAAAAACAGGAAGAAAAGCTAAGCCACAAAGACATAATCAATCTGTTAGATGCTACTTGACAGATGCATTGAAAAACAGCAACAATAAAGACCCAAAGAAATATAATCTTTATATTTCAATGGGCATCTTAAGCAGATTTTTTTCCCCATTTTATATTCAGTACTCTAATTCCCAGAGAACAGAAACTCTAATTACAGTTGCTTGCTGAAGGCTGGCCAGTAATTATATATCTTTCTCTTCATTAGATGCCTGTGAACGAGGCTGGGTCTGAAACAGAGCAGGTAAACTGGAAACTCAGAGACACGTTTTCAATTAAGAGCTCACTTTAAACTGGCAACTCATTTTAATGCTGCTGAAACCTGCCCTTCCTACTGCAGAGGAGGGAGCCCAGAATGTCCTGCTCTCTGACTGATGACAGCCTGGTTTGACAGGGTTGGTATATTCATGTCCTTACATTTAATGACAGACAGACTTTCCCACTGTGTCCGCTTTGCCAGGGCTGGAGCTGAGCACAGGCTGCTGCAGAGTTATGTCATAAAAATGAACATCCAGTTCTACATGAACATCTCATGAACAGGCCAATAACTCTGATAAATTAGAACTTCAGAAAACAAAACTGACTTTTTAAAATGTCTTCCAAATGACATAAAAGTAGCTGTTGAGTTAGGGAGGTCTTAGTCCATTAACTTCCACAACACAAAGAACCTGAATAGTTTCTTTCTGGTTTTAAATCTAGATTAAGCCCAAGAGTTTGCCATATTTGGCAGATTTACCAGATTCAAAAGGGCTTCACAGAAGAAAGAAAAGAGAAAAAGATTCCTATTAATACAGCCAGAAAGACACATTTAATCAGAAAATACCAACAAGTTGTCACTCCAGATAAATAGGAACCCTGAGTAGATTCTAAACGGGAAACATAAAGAATGCTGGACTTTGACATTGCTTGTGCTCATCTTGTACACAATAAATTATCATCAAGGAATTACTTAAAACAAGTCCAGTGAGTGTAAAACCTGCAATTATGGGAGGAAAAAAAAGTATCTTTAGAGATAGCTCAAGAAAGATCATTTACTCCTCTACTCAGCTTTATTCTTCAGTTACCCTGCTCCAAGTTGTCACTGTCTCGTTAACATGGAACTACTAATCCTGTAGGTATGTCTGAAACTCCCAGCAGTTTCCCACATGACAGTAACAGCCAAGTAGCTACACTCATCTGTGCCTAGAAAGGCAAAAAGTGTCCCCTAGGAAGAGTGTTTTGAGGTAATGGGGCCCAGGGAGGCTCCGAGCTCTGTGAGTCCAAATTAAAATGAACTAGAACAGGCTGGATGCTCAGCAATCCAGTCAGCTCTAGGCTGAGGCAAAACTTCACAAAGGCCAAGTCCTCAGTAAGGGGCAGTTCACAAAAGTTAATGGGATAACAGTGACTTCCAGCAGCTGGAGGGGCGGCCTGAAGTATTTGCAATCGTTTTGTGACGTGCCGGTTACCTTACCAAAAAAATTCAGTTTAACTTGTATTTGTGGCTGTGTCTGTTGTTTCCTCTTCTCCAGTGACAGCCACAGGTGAGTTTGTGAGGAGGTAAAAGCTGCTGTAGGCAAGCCAGCTTTTCTGTCACCATCACCACTGCCCTTCCACCGTCAGTATCGTGTGTCAGCCGTCCACCAGGAAGAGTGGAAATGCACAGGACTCCTTACAAGATTTTTTTTAGTAGTCATATTAGTACCAGCTGAAAGTCTTCAGGAACAACCAGTTTTCTTGAGGTTTCAGTCTGACCCTGTGAGTTCAGTACTAAAAAGGCATTTCTGCAAGCTCTCACCTCATCACTGGCTAGGAAAGCCAATTGTCTTATCCAGTAGTTTCCAGTGCATGACTGGTGGCCAACATGCTGCCTGCCAGACATCCTGGTAGCAATTATGACCAAAGAAAATGCCAAAAGTAAAGCTAATGGTGTTTGCAATACACCAAATAGTTATGTATCCAGTTACAGGATATTTAGAAAAGAGACAAAAACTTCATTCAGCTCCTGTTCCAATGTGGCAAACCAACTTCAGAGGAATCACCTCCTTCTCCACAACATCAGCTGTCAATATTCCTGAACCTACACTGCCCATTTAATTGAAAACTGAAGGTCCAGTGAACTCTGAAAATACTTCAAAAGTGGGAAGTGCCAGACAATTCCAAGTATTTCACGAGCAGGATGGAAAATGTGTGATTTTGTATTTTGTTTGTTGCTTCACTGAACCAATCTATAAAACAATGATAGAAAGAATAAACCTCTCTGTTCCAGCAGTAAAACAGTTAGGAAGATGAAAGAACTTGTCCCATTAGAGAACACCACTGTTCTGCAGGTCCTCTGCCTCTGTGTAATGGAGCAGTATGATCCTACCTTGATGACATCTTCATCTGATGATCTGCACTCCACAGATTCCAGGAGGTCAGTCACAGTCCCATCATCTTCCACAGAAATCACTTTGACAGGGACAGCCACTGTTTTCCCAGTGAGAATAGCTGTATTCAGGATCTCTGCTTCCTAAGAGAGAAAAAAAAAAAAAAAAAAAAGAGGTCCTTTAATTGATATATTTTGCTACTAATTCATTAACACCACCGAGATTCAGCTTTCCTTTAATTCCTGATGGCTCTGCCAAGAACTGTTCCAAGTGCAGCAGGCAGGAAAGGCAAACTTCCTCCCTTCCATCCTGGAACCAAACTCTCAGCTCTCATTCAGGGCTGTTAAGATTTTGTCATGCCCTAATTGCCATTTCATGGTGCTCATCAAGTGCCAAAGCCACCTGACACTCGAGGGATGACCCTGCATCACACAAACAAGATGCACTTTGCATTCAGCAGGAGTGAAGCCTCCACCCTGAGGAGCTCACTCATGATCTTGCTGATCACACAAAAATAGTGTCTCAGGTCTTGCTGGTTTTCCCAGAAAACTGCTTTCTGCAGGGTTTTCTGCAAACACCGGAGTTCGATGACATTGCTGGACAAATACAGTGCAATTGTCGGGGAATAAGTGTGGACTGGGGACAGTCAGAGATCACCTTTGCCCCAGTCTCCTGAGTGATCTTTCACAGGTCCCTGCAGTGAGGAAGATTGTCTGCAATTGTCCTCAGCGCTGCCGTCCTGCACAGGCTCAGGCTGGCCGTGCCTTTGGAATCAACTCCCGCCTCAGAGGCAGGCTCCAGGCTGCCCTCAGGGATGCAATCTTGGCAAAGTCAGCAATGCACAGCCTGCAAAACAGTGACACTCTCTCTCCTGACAGATAACATGTGGTTTTCCTTTGCTCTGCCTCCAAGGGAATTAGTTTGAGTGCCACTGTTCGGGTCCTGCATAAATGACTGCGCGGAATCAGACCCTCTTCAGGTTTTCTAGGACTTATCCAGCTCCTGTCGGGTAAAGGTGGGCAAATGCATATCCAAAGCTCTTTCTTTACCTTTTAATGAGGTTTGTGCAAAGTCATCCTCTCCCAAAAAGAGGAAGGGTGCTGAGGAGGGCCTGGGCTCCTTAAGGAAGATGAGCTCTGCCGTGCCCCGTGTCTGTGGCACGTCACCCTTGTGACGATTATTGCAAAATGCGTTCCTTCTATCTGATTTATCACTTCTAATTTAAAAGTGCTGAGTTCTGACTATATGAAGAGCATGAGACTAAACAGTGCTCTCTGTCACCTGGGTGTCACCTCAGTCTGGCACCACAGATATCCCTGATCCGCGCCAAGACACTCAGAGCACAAATTACCGCCCGAATCCTTCCACCCTCAATTGCAAGATCCTGCTCGTGCCTGGAAAGGTCTCTGAGCCTTTCAGAACTGTGCCTGAGAACCATGAACTACCCCATAGAACAAGAGGCTCTTGATTTCAGCTGGCTCTTGTGCAGTAAAGGCTTCCAAAGCCCCCCAAGTGCTAAATTCTCATTATCTAAATAGCTCACGCTATGAGCTCTGAGACTGACCTGATTTTACTTGTGGAAGACAACAAAGTTGGAACCCAGCTACCAGAAGATGATGATTGCTCCTACTGCCTCTTGGGCTAAAGAGGAGATTTCTCTCATCTAAAGGATTCAGATCAAAAAGACCTTTTCCTACTGCTTAAAGAAACAGACACACTTTACTCGGACACAAAGCAATATTTAAAGAAAGAAAAAAACCCTTCTAGTCACTTTGTAGCAGCTTTGCTAAAGTTGCCCCATCCTCATCATGATCTTTAGGGAAGGGAGAAAGAGGATTTCATAGAAAGAGAACTTGAGAAGAAAATCCTCTCCCTCCCTCAGCAGAAAAGCCCTTGAGATATTCTGAAATTATAATGCACACAAAGGTGAGAATATCTGCCTGTATGGTAAGGCCCGTCTGTCTTGAGCACATATTTGTTCTCAGGACAGAATATACTATTAAGGCAACTGAGTTCTCAGATTTACAATTAAGTTTCCAGGTTCTTTGATTTATTTTTTTCCCCACACCTGAGCTTTTGCAGCAAAGTTACTGCAGGCAGGTTATTTAGAAGCTTTTCCCACTTTCCTGTAGCTCTTCCACAGAGCTGCAAATGGGGGCAGCCTGACAGAACAAGTGCTATTAAGCATCCACTGTAATTACAGAATCCAGGTGTTAGGTCCTGGTTCTGCAAACACTGGGGCATGAATCTCATTTCACTGGGACTATTTGAGGCCACACCATCTACCTAGACCTCTCCCCCAAGCAGGAAGAGCTTCCTCCCTCCAGTTGATCCATTACAGTATGACCCTTGCAATTATTTTATAAAGCAAAGGGAAGTTTAATAACCAAGCCTTTGAAACTGTGTGATTAATGAGTTCTGCTTACCAAAGGCAAATGTAATTTCCCCTGGTAAGAGCTGGTAACTGAGAATGATTCTCAAAAGCTTCATGAATTTCTTTTGAGTCTCTGATTTTTTTTCCAATGCCAGCTTTGGATATCCTGAATACAGACTGCATCCTAATCCACCTGTTTGTTACCTGTCACTTTATGGAAACACACATAAAACCAGGATATGTAGCACCTCAGCTGTTTCACCACCACTACCCTGCTCTTCTCGGTACCTTTTACAAGGCACATCTAATCCACAGGGAATTTCTGCATGTCCAGAGGCTCCAAAGCTCAGCAACACGGCCTTGGGTCCTGCCCCAGAGCTCTCAGCCTGTCTGGAAGGTCTGTACTTAACCCAACTCTGTAAATAGTCACAGTAACCCCAATGACAGCACCTAAAAGCAACGGGAGGAGATGAGATGAGCACATTCAGACCTGACTCTAAGGTAAGGAAGAAAATACAGATGTTGTTTCTATCCAAAATCGAAGATCCTGGATTCAAAGTTCTGTAGTTTTTGTCTGCATTCGTGTTCCAGAACCATGTTCAGAAGCAAAATGTTTTCAGAACCGTGCACAGCAGCATCAGCACAGTGAGCAGCCCGTGACAGTGTTGCTGATTCTTAGACCAACATAAAAATCCCCGAAACAATCTTTGTCCCCTCTCTCCCAAAGAAACGGGGGAGGTGGGGAGGCAAGAAGTAATGGTTGGAGTTCATACAAATGGCTGTGGTGGTTCTTTGACTTTCTATCAACTTGTTCAGTCCCAGGAAAACAAATCCACCCAACAACTAAAGTAGAAGAGGAGCAAAGCAAGCTGGCACTGGCCTGAACCTGTGCTGATCAGCACTGGAATAACTGAGCTGCATCTCCTGTTTGCAGAGGTTTCAGTACCTCCACGTGTATGGACTTGGAGGATGATTTCTTAAGGCACCTGGTTTGCATCTCATCCCTGAACATAGAGGCATAATAACCATTTACACCAACTTACACAGCAGGGGCAGAGTAAAATGCTCCTGCAGGCACTTGTTTAATGGCCAGAAAGGGCTTAATGTTCCCCTGGTGAAAGCATATGAAAATTATTTCATTTTGAGGAAAGGAACATGATACTTATTTAGCTACACAGAGATTTATAGTTGAGAGCCTCAGCGCACATGAGCTATAAATCTAAATAGTAACTAATTTAAAACTGTTGCTTTTTGCTGCTTAAGTGATAAAGGAATCTCCTGAAGAAATACTATGTTCTTTATCCATAACTAACATAGATTATAGGAGATAAGATGTCAGGGCACTGGAAGACGGGAATAGTTATGCCTTTGCAAAGCTATGGCCAAATAGTCTCCCTGCTAAAAGTTGATTCCCTGAGCAGCCATTAAAAAGATGCTGAACTTTCTCTAAGCATTACACAGCATATCTCCATAATTCTCATACAGTGAACCCCTCAAAGAATAAAATGAAATAATAATCAGAGAAAAACGTGTTTCTTCATGTATTAGAAATGGAGGACCAGGTAATCTTTATTCTGAAATAGCTACCACGGTAAATAAATAGTAATACTTTAAAGAAGATTCTGGAGCGAGCATTCTTTGCCTACTGAAGAGATTCATATTAAATAACTGAGCATATTAAGCCCTCCAGCAGACACACATTCAGAGGATGTACACAGTAAGCATCTATTTAAGTAGAAATGCAGAAGTGAATACCTATTAGTTTTTTCAGTTTTAATTGGTAGCTTCCCTACAATTTAATTTCCCTTCAGACATCTTTTGCCTTATAACTCCTGGGGTGAAAAAAAGGACTTTAACAATATCTTAGCAAATCCTAAGGAATTTCTGTTTCTTCTCCTAGTTTTCTCTGCATACACAGTATTTCCTAATGTTTGTATTTTTTTATACATGTATATATATACACTTTTAAAAGAAAGAAACCCAAGACTAACTCATGCTTAGCCTTGAGGCTCCAGATCCAACTCCTGACAAAGTTCAGTCCTAACTGTCAACATTCTTTTCCAAAAGCATTTTAACATGAGTCAACACATCAATTTAACACCGAATCCCTGTTAGCCCTCACGCAGCTACAAGCAGCAGTGAGCAAGGCATCAGCTTGTTTTCAAAAAAAAAAAAAAGACCTGGAGACATATTTCCTCAAAATAACTCGGATGGATCTGCAGCTCAGGGGGGTCACTGTGTCCCCTCCTTTTCTGCTGAGGCAACAGCCACCAGGGGTGGTGGTGATGGCTGCATCTGGCTGAAGCTGGACTCTGGGAGGCAGAAAACAACCCCATAGCTGAGGGCCATAAGTCCTGCTCAGCAGCTGAGGGCTGGTATGTAAATACAGCTGTAAGTCAATTGTCTCACTCCACAAACAGTGGGCAGCACACCAGGGTCAACCCCTGAGCAGGGAACCTCTCAAGGTTACTCCTCGAGGTTGAGAGAATCCTGGCTGTGTCTGATGCTGGGCAAGAGAACTGGGAAGTAAAAGCAGTGAAGCTCTGAGATCTTGGTTAAGTGATACAGAGGATTGGTGGCACAAATACAACCCTTTAGACACAAACCTCTGACCAAGTCTGGGACTAAGCCTGGATCCAGCTGCAGTGAGGTCCTTTTGAACCTCATGAATCAAAAGAAGGGTCTCCCTGAGAGCTCTGTCTGAGCTTGTCTTTGTTGCAGTAAACACTCAAGTGCACCTTGAAGTGCCACTGAATCTTGTCAAATCACTGTCGCAGTTACCATTGGACTTGGTCAACCTACTGTCTTATATACCAATAAAATACATTGTACCTTCTCTCTTGCAAGTGAAGTGCATCACTCCACCTGCTACACTCACACTTGTCAGAAGAAGGGCTTCTTCTCCTATAATACACATGAAAAAAAGGCATTAAGAAGTCCCCAGTACACTGCAATACATGTCCTGTAAGCACAGCAGATCTCCAGCTACATTTTTTTTTATTATTATTATGGTGGAAAGCATCTTTGCAGGTTAAAGATCTAATTTCAAAAATCAAGCCTGTTCCTTTTTGTTATCTATAGTTATTTTGGCTTTGGGGGTTAGCTGTGTACAGACTGCAAGAGGGAAGAGAATTAAGTGATCCCTGAAATCTCCAGAAGTCCAGAGCATGTCACCAAATGAGAACTAATAGCTGCCTGAAAATCCATCCCTTTTGGCATTCCTTAACATTTCCTCCTTTTTTTTTTTTTTTTTAAATATATTTCCTATTAATCAGCATGTAGAGCATTAATCCAGGGTACCACCTTGAACCTTTTCACTATTTAATTTTAAAAAGACCTAGATTTTCCTTCTCCTCAGCTAGCAGCCATCTTGCTTGTATCAGAGAATCCATTCTTCAGTCATGCATAACTAATTTCAAATCTTATTTAGCATCAAGTCTCAGAATTAAGAAGCTAAGTGACAGCTGTTTAATTAACTCCTTAAGCTGATTAGAAAGCATTACAGAAATCCCCCCAAGGAAGAGTTTATAACTGTCAAGAGAGCCTAAGGCCATGTTAATGCTTCTGTTTAAATTTAGTAAGCTTCTAAAGCAATAAAGTCTAAACGCTTGACATTCTCACGGATGTGGTCAAATTCAGCCTTTCGCCTCCCGTTCCCACTGCGAGGGCAGGAAACAAACCCAACGACATTGAAGAGGTTTGAAAAGTCAGGAGGCAGCAGCTGAACAATAAAGCAAAGAGATGCCTCTCTCAGAGGAGCTGCCGTGGGTTGGTCCCACCCGAGCCGCGATTAAACGGGATTAGCGCGGAACGCTGGAGCAAAGCTGAGCTTGCACCTTAAACGCAGAGTCATCTCCCAGCCTCTGGTTGCAAGTAAAAGGGTTGGCTCATTGGTTCTTAAAGCTTAAATCCACCTTTAATGACAAGATTACGGCAGCTGAAGCGCAAGTTTTAGAAGCAGCTGGCGGGGCCAGATACGGGGTGGTGCAGAGAACCCAAAAATGCTCCCAAGCAAGTTGTCTCACCCGTTATTATTGTCAGCTCTGAGCTTGCAAACAGATTGGAAGACATAAAATACAATTCTAATTTCTGTATTTGCCCTGTGGTTTTCGGGTTCTTTAGGATGCACTGAAAAAAAAAATTATTATTTTTTTTTAAATTAGCTGCAATTCTTCTGTGTCCAAAGGAATAAAGATACAGTGGCCAGAAATAACACAAAATAATTTGTGAGGCCTTTAATGTAAATAGAAGAGTTGGAAGTACAAGTTGAAACACTGCAAGTATGAGAAACGATGGTGAAACATGGCTGTGAAAATGGGAAAAGGCGGACACGAACTTCAAGGTTAACTGTTTGGTTTAATGTGTGCCCCTTTCATCACACAGAATGAAATCCAAAGTCACTGGGATATAAGCAAATTAATCACATTTTAATTCCAGCACTGGCTACTTAATCAGTTTCCCTTTTTTCCTCAGTACAGGCAAGAGAGCTCCACAATCAGATGTGCTAATTTTAACAGGGTTAAAAAGGAGCAACCACAGAAAGCCCAGTGCAGGTTTCTCTGGATGGATCTACCTGCTGATTCCCAATCTTCCACCCAGCTGCTGGAGAGGGAAAAATGGATTTTTTTTAATGGCAAAATGTGATTGCAAAACCGTTGTTTAGAAAGACGTGGGTGGCAGAATCGATGTTGGATTTATTTTTTTTTTCATCCTTTCTTTTTCAGTCTGTGATTCCTTGAATAATTTAGACTCGACGCAGTGGGGGTGACTCACCTCCAGCCACGCTCTCACTCCTCCTCCTCTGGAGCACAATGTTTATGGAGAGAGCAGATTTGGCAAGGATGAGCAGTGAAACAAAGCCCCATGCACATATAAAGCCCAGCAATCACAATTTTCCAGTCAAAAACCAGAGAACATCCAGTGGCTGGATTGTGCTGTAGGGAAAAAGCAACATGGGATAATCAGAGAGACTGTGTGTCCCCCTCCTACTGTCACACACGAGGCATTCAGGAGAAATACCTAATTATATTTAATCTGAGACTTAACTTTTGCAAAGCCTTTAAGCTGTTTTACATTCTTACCAACAAACTTGCATCTCTGCATAGATAGAATCTCTCACTGCTACAGCTGGAGGAGGGGGTGAGGAAGAAAAGCTAAATGTATAAGACAGTGCTATGTGTAGTAAATAGAGAGAGAAGGAGCAAAATAAGAGGTAGGAGCTGCAAAGGAAAAGTGGGATCATTAGAAGATGGCCAGCAGTGAGAGGTCTCTCATTACACAGCCCGTGATGTTCAGTAAAAAGCTCAAGAAGGACAGAAATGCATCTCAGAAGCAAAATCCAGGTGCTGTTGCACCCGCCTCTGTGAAGTGAGGCCACTGTTCAGGCTGGTAAACTCCCTTGTTTTGTGTGTGTGTTGTTACAACAGGCAATCCTGGGCTGTGGACACTGCCTATGATTGCAGGATTCAATTCCACAACTTTAAGAGATGGAAAAAAAAAAACCCTAGAAAATAAATAATCTCATTCCAAGGGAGAGAAAAACATCTTTGCCTGTTGTTTCCCTTTTCCTTACCTTTGTCTGTCTTGTGTATCTCAAATGGAATGGCTCAAAACAGGGACTTTTCTGTTTTATTTTGTATTTGTACAATGCCCACCTGAGGTCAAGCTGCTGGACCAGCTTACAATAGGCAACAGTTTTCTTGAAGGTGAAACACAGCAAATACACAACAAATGCAAGAACAAAGTCAGGGTGAAGGACATCACCTCCTTTTTTTGGTGCTCACTGGTATTTACAGCCCCGCTGCTGGGGATAAAGGCACCCAAGGATTCAAGGTCTCCCACAGTGACTTCCCAGAGCAGAAGGATGTCATTTTTAGCCTGTATTTTCTGTGTTTCTGGGAGCAGGCAGCACACAGGCAGGCTGTCTAGAGAGGGTGATGAACTATTCAGCAACAGGACAGTCTGTAACGTTACCAGTAACCACACAAGCCATTCTGGATCTCCCTCACTCTCAGATAGCTGAGGAGTCGAATCCTCCCCGTGGGAGTTCACTTTTTTTTTTTAATTTTAGCTGTAGAGGCAATGTAAATTTAATTTGTCTCAGGTTTAAAAAGACAAAGTCCTTTTGATGTCTAACGTTTAGGAATTGTGTTAGCACACTTCTGGCAAGCTGTCCTTTGGTGTTTGGGTGGTTTGCAGAGCTAAGTAGGCTACCATGATCCCGGGAAGCTGTCATGTACGCTCACTGTTTATCAAAGTCAGAGCTAGGAAGCCTGTGAATTGTCAGGCTGGGGCTCTTCAGAGAAATTGCTAATTAATTCACAGGCTCCAAACTGTAGCTCCATGAAGCTGTGTGTGCATACTTGATTTTGGTCTCCAGACAGACTGCTTTTAGCTGATAATCAACAAGGTTTGCTGTTAAAAGCCAGCAAACAAACAAACAAACAAACCTGGGGGGGATTTCTTCTTGGCTTTCCCCAGGAAGGCTGCCAGCACTCCCAGACACCATCTCAGGAGGGAAAGGCGTGTCTGACAGCCAAAGCAGACCTTTCAGAAGAGCAGAGCTGGGAGATCTGGCCTCAGGTACACGGATACGCTGTGTCTGATGCTGCTCAGTTCCTGGGACTGGGGAGACTGGTGGGGCATGTCATGCAAAATTAGCTGAACCCAATCACAATTTCACACATGGGGTCAGTGCCTCAGCTCCTGGATTGATGTGCCAGCAGGAAGGCTCCTTTGGTTCTCAGGCCTGCGGTTCGGGAGCCTAACGCAGAGGTTTGGTGCCTGCAGGGGGTTTTTGGAGCTCTGTGAGGGACTGTGGGATGCTATGGAGGGATTTCCAGCAACAGAAGGAAAGCTCTAGGATATCACTTCAAAGAGAAGATGCCATCGAGGCTCTGGCAATGCAGAGTAAATATTTGGTGTGATGTGTAGCAGAGCCAGCATGGCAGGGGTCACACTGACTGAAACAGCTTTGCTTTCACAGAGGGAAACACTAAAAATCCCAAAACCGACCACTAGCCTTGTTTAATAGCAGGGGTTTTAAACTCTCTTTTTTTTCACAGATTGCTGGTGTCATTCCCAGGCCACATGAATCCCTCCCATCCTCCACCCTGTGCTAACCCCATGTGCTCGGTGGTCCGAAGGGAATACAAGGGGACAGGGCTGGGGAACCCTTTCCCCGTCTGCCACGCGGCTCCTTGGGGTCTGACCAAGAAGGATCGGCTCAGAGCAGCCCTGGGGAAGCAGAAATATCCAGCAGAGAAATTTGACAGGTTTTATTTTGTCATCCTCTTGACTTCCAGGGCCAGACAGCACTGAAATCTCCGCGCTGCCCTGCCTGCACACCCTGCTGCCCTCCCCTCCTTCTCTGCCCCGGGGTGGGTGAGGGCAGGGGCACACAGGGCTCTGTGCCACCAGGCACCCCCAGCCCTGTCTGCCCTGGCCACAGGCGGATTTCTGCACTGTCACAGCCAGCAAGTGACAAGCTGGAAGGGAGCTGAGGCTGGGGAGGGATGGGAGACAGAGAGTGAGAAGGATTCTGAGGCAGAGAAGGAGGAGAGGGGACAGGGAAGGACAGGGACTCAGAGTTTCTCCAGGGAAGGTTAACTGCTGACTAAAGAATGCACAGGGGAAGTACTGTCCCACTTCACTTTGCTGAAGGACACAGGACTTTGATGCAGTTCAGTGCTGCACTGGGTGCTGGGCACAGCTGGAAACCGAGGCTGCTGCTGCAGCAGAGCCCTCCCTGCTCTCACACTCCATTATCTGTCCTCTCCCTCCCACATCATCACACGTGGGATGCAGCCTGTTTCTGCACAGCCCAGAACTGTTGGTACTACAGACTAGCAACACCTAAACGAGTCAATGATCACAGCAGGTGGATTAACTTCCTTGGAAAAGTATTTCTACATTCCACATATCACAGAATCATGGAATCACAGAGGTATGTATGATGTGCCTTTATGTTCCTGGGGATCAGGCTTCCAGCCTTGGACTGTGTGGGAATCAGGCCCCATCAGAGCCCTCTGGGAAATGCCAAACAGCTGGAACAAAATCTTTTATTTTCAGAGTTTAGATTTTTCTACTGTTTTACCGACAAACAAGTTCACACCTGAAAACAATCGGTATCAACTCGCAACATGTGAGGGTGCATCTGCTGAGGTCTGCCTGCCTGCCAGTGCTTTACACGGCTTTGTTTGTACTTTGAGGCCCCTGCTGCGAAACATTCAATTAATTTCCATACCCATCCAGCACCACGAGCCTGCCTGGGTGACTCATGTTTCCTTGTGCCACATGTTCCCAGTGACCTCTCCGAAGCCCGAGTGCTGTGGGCAGGGCGCAGATGCACTTTCCTTGCTGCAGATCTCCTCAGAGAGCTGCCCTGCTCGCTGCCAGGCACCACACGCAGCATCTGCTCGGGCATTTGGGCCTGGGGGACTCCCCAGCCCAGGCACACGTTTCAGCTGCCTCATTTTCACCCCAAAGCCCCTGTGATGGTTTGCCTCGTCCTCCCTTGCTGCTCGGTTATCTATCTCCTACAATTCCCCAAGCTCTTGACGTCTTCCAGCCAGCTCTTCCACCAGCACATCCCTGCTTTTTACCCTGGCACCTGCAGAGCTGGTTACTCCACAACCCTCTTCAAAACTCAGCTGTGCCACAGTGATTGCAGGATGTTGCAAATCTCCAACAGACGTGCTCGTTCCTCTCCTCCCACCTCTCATAGCTTTGGTTTGACTGTGAGGTTAATCAAGAGCTCTTAGCTAAACAGGTAAATCAAGGTGCAGGTAGAACCATAAAGGTTGGAAAAGACCTCCAAGATCATTTAGCAACACATTTATCAACTCTGACTGGATTTCCACATCATTTTAGAAGCTCTGCTGTCTCCCTTGCAGTTTTCCAGAGGGGAGGGCAGAGAAGCAGTGAGGTTAGGATTGCTGCCCAAGCCTCCACAGGGAGCCACTGGCAAAGCCAGCAGCAATCCCTGGAGCTCTGCCATCCCAATTTCCTCTGCTGCACATGGAAAATCCTGATAGCAACATAGATGATGTACCAAGCGTGGCGGGGAGACAAGGAGAAAATGAGGCAGTGGAAAAAAACCCCCAGATTTGCAAGGACAAAATCTGCCCAAATGTGGCAATTAATGTAAACTCCTGTGGCAGAGCCAGAGTGCAAGGACCAAACTAGTTTTTTGCATTTCTAAAGAGAAGAAGGAGGTTTGTAAGGAAAAGAGAACTCCTGTTCTCCAGGTCACTGTGCAGAGGAGAAGTGACTGAGTTGCCTATTGAAAAATTTCCTCCCAGATTGGCCTGGTGGTTTTTCATAGCACATTCATATTTAGGAATATCAAGCAATCAGCAGCCTGAGCTAAATTGGGACCATCACAGGGGCCCTGGAAACCTGCCTCAAACCCAACAATTCATTCATGAGCAGACTAAGGGCAGAGCAGCGGGGAAGCCTGCAGCCAAGGGCTCTGCTGGGCTCGTAATTAGCTCCTCATTGGAGCTTTAAACAGAAACACAAAAATAAACAAAAGGGACACTCAGGAGAAAAAAAAAAAAAGATGATGTTCCAGCTCCCATATGGCAAATGGGGCCAAAGTCTGCTCTGAGACATGTGACCGTGACCTTCGTGAGGACACCACGATGCCCAGGAGAGAATTTGGGTCACAGAATGTCCTTAGAAAAAAACCCATGGCAGTGACTGGATGAGGACGCTGTCCCTGCCCGCAGAGGCTGCAGAGGCTGTGCCCTCCTGTGGGTAAACTCATCCATTCTCTGTGTCACACGTGTAGAGAAGGGCATTAACACCGTATTTCCAGGCACAGAAGTGAGCAAGTGCCCTTTATCCCTGTGTACCTTTGGTTATAACACTGCCATCTGCAGAGCCAAAAACTTCAGCTCTTTGCATGTGGTCTTGGGAAGAAAATTACAATTTGGTTCTTTTTTTGTTTCATGGAACACAGCAACCAAAGTTTTACTTTGTGACAATTGCCCTGGTTACAAATTCCATGCCCATAAAGCTATTTTTTTGTGCCTGCCTACTTATCCACAACTTTTCCTGTGTGATTAGGCAGTGACAACTACTGCCAGGTCCACTGGGATATAAATGGGTGCAACTTTGCTGATCTTGCAGATATGCCAAGAAAGTGACCCACACATCTGACTCCCCTGCTATAAAGGCTATAGCACAGGGCAGTATAAGAATCTGAATGAAGATAAAATATTTTTAGGTCTACAAGTAGGCTGAGAAAGAAAACAGCAAGCCCACAAGCTCTGCTTTGATCATTTAGCCTTTACAGATTTGTGACAAATTGTTTTTTCTGCCTGAATCTGAACTGATACAGATTTACATGAGTAGTTAAAAAGTAATACCAATAGGGAAATAAAATCCCTAACAGCACCACAGAAAAGCAATAAATTTAAGAGGCAGTTAGACAGACAGAGGAACAATCAGAAGTGCTTTACAATAGGAAAAAAATTAATAACAGAGGAAAAGAACGGTTGGACACTTGTAAAGCTGGTTGTGGCAGGCTGAAAGCAGGGAATCCAAAAAGCCATTAGAAAAAAGACATGAAGAATCTTGTAATAATATCCTGGGGAACATGCATGCTGCAGATTCAATGCCTTTAAGAAGACATTGTACATTCTCTGACTATTGTTTAGCATCTAATCCTTGTGGAATGATTGGTAGAGAACTTGTGTTAGTATCAGTCCAATGTCCTCAAGGAAATAAATCTGGACTTGACATCAAATTACATATTTTGTACCCAGGACATCTGAAGTATTTTCCTAATCTCACATGTGCAAAGATGTGCATCCAGTAATTCTTTTGATGTCAATGCAAGAGTAACAAGAGTTTCTTCCTCCAGTTTCTTCTCATTTTAAATATCAGAAAAAAAGAGCACATAAACAAAGTTCTATGTTAATATCTAGTCCCTCTACAGTGATTAGGAAGTTGAGCACCTGAACAGTTCTAGGCTGCACCACTCGCCCTGACAATAAATGCTGTTATTTCCAGTGTTGGATGACTACACAGGAGGCTGTTTCCAAGGTCAGACATCTAGAAGGGACTGGGACTCATTCTGCACCTGATGGTTTCAACAACAAACTTCTCACTTGTTTCAATGAGAGTAAACCTGAGGGCCAAGAGATCACCTGTGTTACTGTGATATCACATTCCACAAACTTAAAAAAATCCCACTAAAAGTACTTAAAGGTATTCTTTTTTCTTTTTTTTTTTTTTTTTTTTTTGGTAAATTCTGAAAATTAAGAAAGGTTTATTAAGAAATCAGGGTTTTTTTCCAGATAACTTGTTCTGAGACACGTTTACAGTTAGGAAGGAAGGGGAAGGTAAGGAGCCTTCTATGGATAGTTTATAAAGCACTTGATCTGATAAATAACTGCCTCCAGACTTGAACCTGGTGTGACCATTTATCACCCTGTTACCAGCCACACAAACTGCCTCCAGACATCTGCTCAGCAGGAGCCCAGTTGATAAATGGTTGCACTGGGCTTGGTGCTCGTGCGTGACAAGCTTATTTATCGGGTTAAAAAAGAGGACGAAAATCTTTAGATGACAGCAATAAAAGCTTGGTTCTTCTTCAGGATGCTGCCAGGCACACTGGACTGAGGTCATCTGACTCTTGCTTTTATTTGGTTAGGTTTTCCTGTTAGTTCAAAATTTACTAGAGGCCCTGCAGCCAAAAGCTGCACAAAACCCCCCGACCTACCTTGACAAAAGGACACTTTTGCTCAACAAAACCCTGTTTTCAAGAATCAGAGTAACTGTGATGGTTTGCACTGACTTCAGTGAGATCCAGTTTGAGCTGAGTTGGTAACTTAGGAGTGGTTAGATGGCAACCACAATCTCCCCATCACCAAGTGCTTTTTAAATGTCTTTCTGCTTTCCACTTTAGGAATTTCCCTCAATGTCTCCAGCACTTCAACTCCCTCTTCAGAAAAAGCAAATCATCCTTTTTGCTTTCCCTCTCTAACTTCCTTTAACTATTTGTTGTTCATGTCTAGGGCAACTGGGAAGGGCCCCAAAAGGGCCAAAAACGTGATGCAAAAAACAAAAGAAAGATGAGTGAGAGAGGCTACAAGAGAGATCCATGGGATGATCAGTGGTTTGGTGAAAGGGAACCAAGACCAGAGATTCACAGCCTGCCATCACAAATATCAGCTGGCAGGGCTCAAAACAAAGAGAAGACAATTTTTTTCCATACAGTGTAGTTGAACCATGAAATTCACGGTCCCAAAAGACAGGAATGTTTGCATGGATTGACCTCCACTGCAGTTTAGAGAGAAACTAAATAAATTAATGGGAAAAAGAACCAGATCACACTCCTAGATCACAAACATGCGGAGTTACACAACTTGAAAGCAGCTCACTTTGCTCCTGTATTATTTCTATGGCATCTGCTCAAGGCCACTGTTGCACATGGAAAAGTGGATCAGGACAATCCTTGGCATCAGCCGGAGGGATTCTCTAGGCAGAAACAGTATTCTAGTTACTGTAACTGTAGTTTGAAGGCAGAATTAAAAGTTCTTCCCATTGAATTGTTCCTCTACTATCCTTCTTTCAGGGACTCATTCTGTAGATAGACTTGAAGAATAGTATTGTTTAATAGAATGGATTTTGGCATTAGTGGAAAATATAAGCCTTCAATATCAAATATTAAATTATTCCTGATTAATTCTTTTATGGGCTTGGACTTGCAACTGATTTAATACTCCTGGATAATTACTTCTGTTATAACTGTGGCTTTGATTTTTAATTAACCATACAAAGTTTCTCATTCAAATCTAATATTACCTTTGTTAACAGTGTCAACTCTCTTGTTTAGAGATTCTGCTCACATTAAACCTCTATGCTCAGAAATTAAAATCTCCTTTTCCGTAACTGTGTGAACAGATTCCATGCAAGGCTTATTTATTCTCCATAATTATCTACACAAATATTGTCTTTGGTATCTTGAACTCTGCTGTCTGCCAAGCAACTCCATTTTCTTCATTCTGCTGCTCTCTCACCATCTCATCTCAAATCACAAAGTCATGTCATAGAATCCCATAATGGTTGGGGTTGGAAGTGACCCTAAAGATCATCTCATTCCAACCCCCTGCCATGGGCAGGGACACCTTCCACTAGACCAGGTTGTTAGAAAAGCCAAAGCACAACGTTTTCAAACTTGTGTGCCTTTACTCACCTAAATCTATATTGACAGACCTAATTAAGAGAATTTGCTCCATTAAAATTCCACACAAGTGAGCTGCCTGGGAATCGTGTGCTGAGCAGTTGCAGTGATCAGGCTCCTCATAATTCAGAGTCTGGATATGAATTTGGGTGTCACACTTGAACCATTCCCATCAGAATTTGATCCTTGCTATGGAGAGAGGATAGTGACAGTCCTTAGAAAGTCCCTTAAAATCATTGTTTGGATGAAGGGTGGGACATAAAACATCTAAAAAATATATATAGATGAAAAACTAAGTATGTGAGTGCTGATGATTTTCAGTCCTCACAAATGCTAAAGAATTCCTGAGCATGCATAAAGGTCTGGCAGAATTTCTAGATATTTTCAAGCTTTCAACTATTTTCCATTAGGATTCTCAGAGGACTTCAACTGAGCTTTGCAGGAGAAGAAAAAACATAAAAAATGCAAACACAAGAATGATGTGCTGCTGCTTCACCTCCACAGGTTGGCACCTCAATGAATTAAGATCAGGAATTTCAGGTCTCAAGCTGTGCCCTGATTCTGCCCAGTCACTGAGCTGCCTCTGCACCTGCCTGCATCCCAGGGAAAAGGATGCTGCAACTCATTCCATGCTCAACAAAACCAAGAAAATGGAGTTTAAGAAAATAATTATGTTGTGCTTGAGGAAATATGGAAATGACCACGAGCTGCTGCATTTAACAGACTTTTTGAAATGAAATTATTTTGTATTCAAATATGTGCAAAATCAATGATCATTTTTTGTTTGATCAGCTCAACCTCCTCTTTGGGGAAATTAATTTGATGCTCTGGGTGTAAACACTCTTTCAAAATGCTCACCATGAAGCAATGTTTTCCTCCTGCTCTCCTTAGCACCAGAGCAATTTTCAAAGCAGTCCCATTGATAACACAAACAAAACAGACGGACCATTTCATGAGGAGGACCAGAAATTGCAATCAGAGAAGCAATACTTAAAAGAATTTAATCCATATTCATCACCAGGCCACATGTGTGTGATGTGCAGAGACTTTAAGCAGGAACAGGCATATTTATGATTGCTAAAGACTACAAGTAGATGCACAGCAGCTCGAGGCCAAAGGTGGTTTGCTAAGCTACCTACCCAGACCAAAGCGAAAGCCAAGACCAGTAGCAGAAGCTCATTTGCAATAAACTGATGTAATCGATTTCTAATTAAGTCAGAAGTAAAAATAAAAACATTTAAAGTCTACTAATGTTGGTAACATCCTACCAGAACTCTGTGTCAGATGGAGGTGCAGAGAGGAGGGATGTTCACAACGGAAACGGACTCCTCTGGAAGCTGGCCATGACTAATGCTGGAGCTGACCTTTGCTTCCTTGCAAGTGGAATGAACGCCACAAAACACCCCCACGTGCTGCAGTGTGCAGAGGTGACAGTGGCAGTTGGAGCAATGCCATGCCAGAGGTCAGATGGGCCATTTCACCCGCGGCTCCAGCCCCAGCCTGCTGACGAAACAGCACTTCAGGTCAATGGCAGTTCAGAGGATGGGGGGGACTGAAACCTCATGGTTTGTGATTTAAACAAGGAGCTGTGGATCTGATATCCCTGCCAGGAAAAGGAGAAACTCAAGGCAAAGACAGATGGCAGGGGAGCACTTTGTCCTGCAGGAGAGAGCAGGATCACAGTTTTACGTCGCGACTGGGAAAGGAGCACAACACGCCTTCCCTGAGGAACGCACACTTGGCTGCCACAGCCCTCCCTCATTCCTCTTCTCGGCTCCTCTGGGACCATTTGGTCCTGCTAGGCCAGCAGAGAGTGAAGAGCATTTACTGGGTTAGCTGACACAGCTGAAATGGCTCAGCTTTGGGTCTGGTGAGCGCTGAGCCGTCAGACAGGACGGGATGGAGGTTCCTCACCAAGATGACCACAAGTGCATTAAGCCATTAAATCAGTTTAAGCTGCCTCGGAAGAGCAGCTTGCAGAGGAATTGGAAAAGACACCTGAGAACTGAGATGTCCTCTGAAGTGCTCACCACCAGCTCAGCACATTCCCACCTCCAGACTCGGTTCACGATTGCCCAGCCCTTCCCTTTGCTACACAGAAGGTGAAATGGGGCCGTCTTTGGTCTCCAAAAAACAAAACAGGGAGTTTGGAATTGGAGCTCTTGCTTTTTTCATGTATCACAGAACTTAATTTCCTTCCTAGCTGGTCTCTGGTGTCCAGAATTATCAATATCAATATCCTCATTCATTTTCCTTCATTTTCCTTCAATTCCTTCTGTAATTGCTTGGGGATATTAAGTGCTGCCCATATTTGGGTCATTATTAACCCCAGGCAAAATGTGCATTGGAAGACCACAAGCCTCAATTCTTGTCTTGTTACCATAGTTACACCTGACCAAGAGGTGACACCTGAACTCTGCCTCCAAGCTCTAAGTGATGACTGATCATGAACTAAAGAATCTCAGAAAACGAGATGGCAGCATTTGAAGATGAAGAGGTCAAGCAGACTTATGGTAAAAAAACTAAAAAATTTAGATCACACTATTAATTTCTCTAAACAATTTGTCCTCACCCTGCCTGTACAGGCCTGATGAGATTCTTGCAGTTCTTGATCACAGTATTGTGATACTGTGCAGCTGCATATTGAAAAGTCCTGCCTTTGATCACAAGCAGTACAGCTGTTACAGATAATATATACATTACACTCCTACTAATCTTATTCTGATTTTTTCTGTGAAAAGAACAGTTCTGAAATGTGCATCTCCAATCAGGAAACTTCCCCTATCGCAGAATAAGCAGAAAATATATATTAATCAATTTTAAATCTGACAAAATGATTAATACCAGTACTTACATGCCCAGATTTCTCCATCTGTCAAAATATTACAGCAATTCCTTTAATACCCGGATGTGTAACTGCTGGGGCTGAACATGGAGTTACTGCTAAAATTACATGGAAACTTCAGAGAGCAGTTCTGTGCACAGAATCACAATATGACAATATAAACTCTTGTTACTCTAATTGACAGCAATTTTAAAGCCCTGGCATTTTAGCTTTCGTTTTAACAAACTTTATTATTTTCACGTGCTTTTAAGAAAGGTGTTGAGTGCATTTGCCTGGAAGCAGTGCTTTTTAAGGAATGTTGGAATGAGAGGCAGAAGGGAAGGAGAAGCTCCTTCATGCTTTGCTGGTCTGGTTTGATGGATGCTGCTGGAAAAAACTTCCAGGCTCTCAACCAGCAGACTGTGCCCGAAGATGTGCTTGGCTCACTGTGTTTCTATCCCAGATGCTGCTCTGAGTGCTGAAAAAGTCAAAGCCCTCACATGTGTTTTCTCACCTTTGTAAGTTCAGAATCCTGTTTCACAGAATGACAGACCGGGTTGGGTTGGAGGAGACCTTAAAGATCATCCAGTCCCACCCCCTGCCATGGGCAGGGACACCTTCCACCAACCCAGGTTGCTCCAAGCCCCGTCCAACCTGGCCTTGGACACTTCCAGGGATGGGGCAGCCACAGCTTCTCTGGGCAACCTGTGCCAGGGCCTCCCCACCCTCACAGGAAAGAATTTCTTCCTAATATCTAATCTAAATCCACCCTCATTCAGATTAGTCATTCCAAAGTTAAGATTCCAAATTAAGATTCCAAAGTTAAGACTTTCTGAGCTGGAACTGTAGGATTTTCAGAGCTCCTTATTTTGGGGAGAACAGTGGGAAAGAGCAGTTTCCACTTATTAATTCCATAAGAAACATATGCCCAATTCTGAAAGTAACTTCCCCAGAGATAATGCACACTAAGGGTGTTTTTCTTCATGTGTACAGTCTCCTTCTTCTGCTAAGCTAAGAGAATAATGCTTTATAATCCACAGGTCTTAAATCCCCTCTCCAGAAGTCAAACAATGGTGTTCATTTTCTTGATTTTCATTAAAATGACACTAAGGCCCAAGGGATGCGTTTTAGTGACAAAACACGAAATGTGTGTGCTGGGAATTTTTACAGCTGCTGGAGTAGGTGCTGAGGTTGACAAAGACTTTTTTCCCCTCTATGTTACACAGCTGAATTAAATGAGTGTCAACTAAAGCATGTCAGAAACCAGGATTTAGATCAATCTGAGCACAACCACTGTCTGTCACTCAGTCTCCTCTCTCTTTTAGGTGTGACATATGTTACTTCTCTGTTGTCATAGAGTGTTTCATGCTAGACTAGACATGAATTTTTTTTAAAAAACAAAGAGAAGAAACTTTGGAATCAGACACATCATTTCAGGTTTATTCCTAGCATGGAGAAGATAACCAGCCTCTGAAGAAAAGGCCCTCAAAAAAAGTCATTATTCAGAAAATGGACATAGCTGGCTTATTATATTCTGTGTTTGAAGGACAGTTTGTTGTTGGTTTTGGTTTTAGTTGAATTAAAGCTGAACAAAACCAAAGAATGTTATCAGAAAACCATGTAACCATTCACCTAATGTTACCATTCCTTTTGATGTTCCAAATTCCTTTGTCTCCTTTCTTTTCCTCATACAAACCAGCCTTCTGGGTTTCAGAGGCGCATCTCAGTCTCTCAGGTTAGGATTTCAACGTTCAAAAAGATGAGTAGGAGGAACTTACTCGAGTCCCAGATAAATCAGTCTGGTAGCCACATGACCTGAGTATATCAGAGTTCTCCTATACTGGAGGATGTTAGATCTGCATCCTCGAGACTTTGTATATCCTAAGAAGTTTGCACTCTGCACAGATTCACATTCCATTATAAAGCAGATCTTTTACAAGGTGTATTACGGGGCAAACATGGATGCAACGAATCTGAAAAGCCAAGCTGTCAATCTGGACCCAGAGTGTTCATTTTTCTGAATAGCTTTCAAGGACATTTTACTATGAATCCATGAAAAGAGAGCTACTTACAGGTCTGGGATTTATAGAAAGTGCTGCCTATTTGTGCTCTGTCTTCTGTCAATAGCATTAAGATTTGCAGTTTGCACTGAATTATCCAATGACCTAAATCCTAGCAAGCTATCAAAATCTGTTTCCTAGATAAAGTCATGCTAGAGTTTGATACATTTATCAGTGCCAGGCACATAGCAGTGCTTACAAGCACGGCTATTTCTCAAGTCTTCTTCAACAGCAGACAAAAGGGAGGTACAAATGAATTACAACCTCTTCACTCCAATGCTTTAAAATAATTATCAACCATTGGAAACACAATGATACAATTCCTGCCTCCCAAATTCACACAAACTCCTGGGTATAATGAGGCACTGTTTACTTACGTAAAGCAAAGCATCCAGACCTTATGCTGACAGCTCCAGAATGATTTATTGTTCCTCCATCACGTTAAATACTTGGGGTAGAACATGCCTCATTATACAAAATATAATCCATTGCCAGTCAGCTGAACAGGAGTTGATATGGGTGAGGCAGGGGGTTTGCTCAGTGTCAATACAGCTTTATGGTGACACGTTCTTTCAGTGTCAGGGCTCAGAGATGTGACATGGGAAATGTCTCTGTCCTCGCTTCTCTCCAACATCAGAAGGATCTTGCTGAAGCACCAGGAAGGCAAGTGGGAGTTGGAAGCAGCACATGAATTTTTAAATTTATACAGCTCCTTTCTAACCCAAAGTGTTCTGTGGATTGTAGTCCTGATCTCAGAGGACGTTTTCACTCCTACCAGTGTTTCTGGGTGGGCTGCCCTGCCAGAATAAGGACCAGAGTATTGTGAATACAACAGGTGGACTGACTGGGCACAGAATTTTTTCATGCTCCCCAATTATGATGTGTTCTGGGATAAACTCTGCTTTCAGTTATTTCCTAAACTCTCGGAGGAACGTATGTCAGGGTCAATATAATAACCCAAAAGCTGCTGCCACACCACAGATCTCCTGTGCTAAAAACTACAGCTGTGTCCTCCAACAGCAGCACCAACAGACTGATGTCACATATAGATCAGCTCAGAAGGAGACACCTACAATTCACACTCACCAGGACACTGCACAGCTGGGTGGAGGACTTGGCTCATCTTGTAACGGTGGCAAAGGAGAATCAGGTCTCTTTGCCTGGACCTCCAGAGGGGAAGCTCTTTAAATTCAACAGGAGCTTGGATCCTGTCTCAGACAGTCGACTTCATACCAGCACCTAAACTCCCCTAATGCTTCATGCAGTGTCTCTGCATATCCAACTTCTCTCCCATGACCTGCCCTCAAAATTAAACAGCAAAGACACCTCAGTGTCAAGGGTGACAGATCATGGCTTTGGATGAGAGCAAGGCACTGTTTGAAGCTATGGAAGCGAAGAAACAGAAGTGGCTCCAGCATGCATGAAAAAAGGGAAACCAAAATGAGAAAGACAGGTCCCTGTGGTGATATCAAGAGGCTCCTCATATATTTTTCTCCTTCTGGCCAAATGCAATCTGTATTATAAAGAGCTCCCACCATCTGAGGCCCTGGGAACGTCCATCTGGTCTCAGTGCAGGCCCTGCTGAGCAGACACAGCACCACTAAAGCCTTCCACAGACAGAGCCTGTTAAAGCCAAGCCAACAAAATCCCCCTCAGAATTCCTGAGACATTGGTCTGAAGGCTGCTGGGTACTCTGGGATTTTTGGGTGGAACCTAAGGCTTCCAGAGAGGTCAAAGAGCAAAGCTTCGAGGCATAGAAATATCCATCTCTCATCCACCTCAGGGAAGGACTGTCATCCAGGCAGAGAAAATGGAGGAAAAGGAAGAGATTTCACTGAAAAAAAAATCCTACGCTGAGAATTTAAGTTTTTAAAGTGCCTGTGAGAGGGTCTGAACAGCTTTTGGAGCTTTCTCAACTCTAAAGTCTGCCTTAAGCTAGGTTTATGTTACATAAACACTTGCTTTCAAATTTATTATTATTATGAAAGATACAACATGAGCATAATAAATGATTGTGGTATTAAAGCACATTTTACAGCATCATCTTGAGTGCTGTTCCCTTTAATGCTCTGCTTACATGACATGGAGGGATTTGCTCTGAAACTACATTAGGATGGATAGAATTCAACAGTACAGCCCATAACACTTTCCCCCCTTTATCTCTAAACAATTCTTAATAGCCAAAACAGTGTGAAAAATACAACTTCTGTTGTGTTATAAACCAGGAGTAGTAGACCTCTGAGTCTCCTGGGAGGCAGAAAGCATTATGGTTTCCCTTGTCAGCACTGGTCATATTTTCTTTTGAATCAGGAGAAAACCTTTATTAAGGGGATCACAGTCAGAGGGAAGAAACCTTCCAGCTCACGTGGCAGGACTTCAGACTGTGTTGAAACTGATACCTCATGGCCCTGGCTCCCAGGGAATGCAGGAATTATGCTTGGTACTCAAGCTGCAGATGAAATGAGATGTCTAAAACCACTGGGACCTACATGTTTACTGGTAAAAAAACATCAAAACCTAAAGAGGAAAGAACTGAGGGTGAGATTTTCCAACACTTTGTTGGTGCCTCAGTGACTATGGTGATTGTTTTCTAATCAGTAATGCATCAGAATAAGTAATGAACAGAACAATCCTGAAGCTGACACAAAACTAGTGTGGGATACTATTCTGTCCACTTAACAGACAATTTTAAAACTTCAGCTTGAAGGGCTGCTTCAAAATAATTCAGCTTCTGGGAAGTACAGAGCAGAATTTTGGTGTCCAAAAGATAATTAATTTATTTTAAGTCTTACTGTCTTCTGCTTTTCCTAATAGGAGAACAGAATGCAATTTTCTATGAACACTATTGTGAAATTATGCAACATACCCATGATGTACATTAATAAAACACAACATCAGATAACAGAAAGACTGAGTCTATACACCCTTTGTAATAAATGAGTTTTGGCTCCTCGTTAGTAAATGTTGCTACAGGCTCCCTGTTTCCCCCTGCTCCTCCCCACAGTTAATCTACCTCTGATTGCTGTAGTGGTCCCTATAGACAGGCAAATTGTTTTGGTTAACTTACAGCATGTACATTATTTTTTTCATTTGTGACTGCTTTAATTAGCCATGTCATCTATTTCTGAAAGCATTTTTTACTTTTAAATAATTAGGGTTCACCCAAGAGGTTATCACAAAAAAAAAAAAAAGGATTTGAAATGCTAATCCAGCATCTCAGACAAAACTGCTCCATCAAATCTAAAATCCTGTTGCTTCTTAAATATATTGTAAAATACAATAGTGTCCACAGCACACTGATAACCTCTGTGCAATACAAAGAAAGAGGCCAAGGTATTACATGTGATGGTTATTAAATGGAAATGCTGACAGACCCTTAAGTGTGCTGAGACCGGGCACAGTGATTTAATGAGAGCAGTAATGGGCAGGTGGGCTGAGCATTCCTCCTGAGCAGAATAACGTGCCTTTTGAAACTGTTTTTTAACATAATCTGTACACAGGACCAGAAAAAAAAAAAAAAAAAAGTGCCTTTTCATGTTCACTTTTTCAGCCAGGCCTCTTCCAGCCTTGTTACCAACATATATTTATATTTAATGCCATCGCGATGGGATTTCTTTGGGAACATATTTCTTTTTCTAACTACTTTCCAATTCAGAAAAGACAAAGAAATCTGTTTGCTTTGGTGCAAACTGCGCCTTATCTCTGGAGTCAGTGCTTTTGCTCTTTTTCTTCACATATTTGATGCACTTGGGCCCAAATCAGTAGAACACATGCTCAGTCTAAAGAGCTAGGAATGCCGAAAATTTGCTGAAATTAAGCAGCTGTGTTAGAGCCTCATTCTATGCCACTGATCTAGTGGCTACTCTGCTTTTTTTTGCCAACATTTAATTAAGAAATTACACTTTTTGGCTGGCTGATTTGGATGGCAGCAAGTCTGTGGGTTACTTAGGCATTTCTGCTTCTACACGGCCTGAGAAGGAACTGCAGAAAGGCATTGCATTAGATATCCCCTTCCTGGCCTTTCCACATTTAATTCAACTGCTAATCACTGTTGCACTGATAAACCTGTGATGACCCATCTGCAGCTCACTGTTACATAAAGCAGCCTGAAAGCAGACCATGGTTTGATTACAGCAGGAAATCAGTTGGTCTGGGACTGATCACTTGGCCTGAATCACAGACTTGGAGATTCCAAGCCTTGTTCACAGTGATAATTATCCAAGGCAAAAATGGACTTGAAAGTAAGCTAAGAAAGAAAAGTTTATCAGTCATAGCTATTTTTGCACTCATGATACCTTTGTGATTGTTAAAGGTTTCCTCACCCTAGAGGAAGGTGATGGAAGCAAAACTATCCCTAAATGCTAAAACCAAAGACATATTGCAAAAGTTCACTCTGAATGCTGCAGAATCTAGCTGCAAACTCTGCTTTTGGGTGCCTAAAAAAATGGAAAACCCCTCAAATCATCTACTTTCCGTGGGACAAGAGTAATTCTTGTACTGAGGGTCCTCAGCACTGCAGATGCAGAGGCTGGGGAAGGTGATCATTTGGGACACCTGCCTTACACTCCTCCCTCCTGCTTCTGCAGTCCCTGGGGGAACCTGAAGTTAAAATTGCTGAGCTTGTCACTGGAAATGTCCAGTCTCTTCTAAAGGCACATTTTTCTATAAGAACCAGTAGATTCTGCTGTCATAATATAGTAATATTTGAGTTTATCTCCCTCTGCACACCTGGCATGCCTTCATCCTATCCCAATTATTTTTACAGGGTTACACAGAGAGGTTACTGCTACAAAAAGGTTCTCCCAGCAGAGAGCAAAGCAAAACTATAATCACACCGCGGTCTCTCTTCATCACTGGGGTTATTATTGTTTCAATTTTGCAGATGCTGAACGCTTGACCATGGGGGATATATAAGAACTGAAAAAAAAACAACAACAAAACACTTGATTTCCACACACATGCTGGAGAAGTCAGGTTGTTACTTTTGCAATCAGAACAAAACAAACAAAATAAAAAATCAAGCATTAAGAAGCCACTTCTAGAAAAGATGAAGATTTCAGAGGTCTGCTGTGTTTGTCACTCTGTTTTGGGAGCTTGTTCAAGGTGGACTGATGGAAGGTGAAGGGAGGTTCATTAACTCATTGTGACAAACACTGATGGCAAACATGTCCAACAGGTGGCTCAGGATGTGGTGAACAAACAGCACCAATCACAGTTAAATGCTACAAGGAGAAATTCAACAGATATGAAATTTGTATTTGCATCACAGCATTTCCCATAGCAGGGAACTGGTCTTGTAAAGCTAGGTCTAAATAAAGGGGAGGAAAAGTGGTTCTGCTTCCCAACAAACACCTGACAGAAACGTCCCAGTTCTCTCACTCATGTCAGCATGGACTGGATATTTAAAAACATACAGAGTAGAACAAGTCATCTAAGTCTCTGCTCCACTGCCTGTATTCATGAAGTGGTTTCCCTTACAGGCTCCTAAGACACCAAAATACAATCCAAAATGTACTGCAAAAGATTCTGCAGTTGTGCTTCGAGGATGGAACAGGTATTGTTGATATTTCTTAGGCCTGAAAACTCACAAAAATCCAATTGCACAGCTGTAGCTTTTGAAGATAACAGCTGATGGGAAGAAAGTCCACCTAAAAAAGGGTTTCTGGCTGCCATTCACGAGTGCAAGGATGTAAACCTTGGTGAGTTTATGAACAGCAGCTGGCTGGGAAATGCTTTTTACACACAAACAGGATCCCATTTATCAAGCACACCCGCACCCAAACTGCATGACTTCATAAAGGACACGTTAGAATCGTCTTCTGTCATCAGATCATTTCACTGTATTTGAAGTTAAGTACGTTAATGTATCCTGAATTAATTTTCTTGGTGTTAAAGTGCAAACTGGGCTAATAAAAGTGACACATTGACTTTTTCCAGAGAATGATGTTCGGCTTACGCAGAATGGCAGCATAAATGAAAATTAGCCTCAAGACAATGTTAATTACATTTTATCCATTAGGAGGAGGGTAATTGAACCACTCATTTTCACTGCAAAGAAAACCCTTCTGGCTTCATAAAGGAAAACTACGTATTTAATGTGCAAATTAAACTCTAACAGTGTTAAAATTTGCAATAGGAAGAAAAGCAAAATGCAGGTAATATATATCTATAGGATACTGCAATGACCATCTTGGACATAATATGTGCTACTGCCCTCTTGCTGAGCTGGGGCTTCAAAATACACCACCTAGAACTCAGGTGCCTGAAGAAGCAGTCAGGAATTACTGACATGAACATGAAATATCCTGAAAGATGTGTTCAAAGTGAAACAAAGGCTTGATTTAACCAAGTAAGCACTATACATATTGCTGGTAGTACTATTAGAACTCATACTACTAACACTCATCAATATCAGTTACAGAAAGCAGGCTTCTGCAATTTTAAAATCTTCCCACTCACTTCTATTATATCTGTATGTGGCTGAAAAACTGGCATTTGCTTATTCTTAGCTGAAAAAATACCCCCAGGTGACTGAAGACATAAGGGTAAAGTCTGGCCAACCACTTGAAACCAGCAGGGAACACATTCTTTTTCAGGAGCTGCATCAACAAGTGTTCTGACATCTATTAGCAGTTACATTAATAATCTGAGTTTGGATAAACACAGGATACATCAATAAAAGCAGGTTTTGTTTGCTGGACTGCTGGAAAGACCTCGCTGTATCCCTACATGCTGTGACATCCTTTTGCCTTTGGACCTTCCATGGCTATAGAACAAGGTTTTGAGTTCTGAATATTAGGCTGTTATATAAAATTCTTATTCCTCTGACCAAAATGATGTAACTTCTTTTCAACACTCATATTGTCCAGCCTGGATTTCACTGCATTGAGATACCAGAGAAACATTTCTGTCCTGGATTTTCTTAAGGAGGTGCTTTGAAGCTGCTCAGAGTTTGGAAAGATGTAATGGGATTTGAGTAATATGTTTCAAGGAGAAGTGGAAGATAAAGATATTTGATGCTCATGGTAACAGGTAACAGTTCCTGCAGTTTATCAGGTCTATAATCACATGTTCACTGCCTATCAGTGGATCACAGAACATACAAGATACTGAATTTCAGTGTCAGGTAAATATAGTGAACAAATTAATTTATTTTTATCTATACCAGCAGCAATTGGACATCCTGAATACAGGCTGGACCAGAGTCAGTGAGATGCTGAGTAAAAACATATAATAAACCCGAACATTTACTCAAGAACCTCAAAATCAACTTGAAAAATTGTCATCTCCCTCTCCTGTGCTAAAGCCAATAAATTAGACAAATGCAGCCAGGCTGGGGCTCATGAAATCTGCTTGTGCACAAATACAAAAAGAAATCCCACAAGAACCATACTGTCATTTTCATCAGCCAAATAAAGTGTAGGTGGAACAAGATTTAGCTACAGATAATAATGTGGATTATCTGCCCACTGGGCTCAGTAGAATCCAGATCAGACCCTTGAACTTACTGACCCCAGGAGCAGCATCTGGGCACAGTTACAGTGAACTCAGAATTCCTGCTTCTACAAAAGCCAGAAATACATTCCCCTATTCAAAAATAATAATTTTAAAATCAACCTTTATCATAATATTACCATGAGCATTGGAAAGGATTATCTTATTACAAAAATGAAATGACTTAAATTTACCCTCATTATTGTTTCCCAGGGAAAAAAGAGGCTTTTTTTATTTCATTGTGGATGAAGTTTCTATTTGCATTTAAATGAAGACATCTGAAGAAGAGGAGCTGGAAAGTTTGGGTTTGGTTTTTTTTTTTCTCTTTTGAGGATGAGATTTCATTTCAGTTTTCTCCTATAATGCAAACCTAACTCTACTTTCTGCTTCATTAAACAGTCTGTCACAAGCTGCCTTCTAAAAAAATTGTCATAGAGAGTGAGAGACTCTGATTATTCCCAGTTGAGGCTTTGTAGTGATAGTAACAATGCAGTGCTGGTATCCCCTAAACACCTGAGATCAGCAAATAAATGAGGTATTTCCATATTTGCTGTATAACATGTGGGGGTTTATTGATTGACTTATCATAATTGACACATTCAAACAATCTTCTTTCTTAATACTTCAATAGAAACAGGCTTGTACCAATGAAACTTGAATGCTCTGGAAAGCATAAAGGCACAGAAATATTCATTCCGGTGTTAAAGATATGTTGGAAAACAAGCAGAATACCCAACGCTGCACCACTGAGATCTGCGGGAAATTGGCCATTTACTCAAGTGGGAAGGAAAATGCTATGAAACTGGACTTCCCTCCTGCACAAAATTCCATGCAGAGTGACATTTGGATTCTAAGCTGGTTCCATGTATGGGAGGAAAGCAGAGCACTTCCAGACATGTCACCTTCCACAGCCTACAGGCAAAATTTATGTTGTGGACTAACAGGGACTGAAAAAGCCAAGGATTGGCGATATCATCTGGAATTTTCCTCACTGCCTACAGTGGGAGCAGAGGGGAGTTTTTGCAGAGTTAGGTTTTAGCAAGGGAAGACAAGAAGGGCAGCAGTAAAAGCTGAGGTTAAAAGAAAAGTTTACCAGTGAGCAGAGGAGAAGAAAGCAAAGCAAAGGTTGTTTTTATGAGTCAGCCTGGATGGGCAAAGATATAAGTTCAACAGAAATATTAAAATCTTAGCTGGAACTGACTCTTCCTCTCCTCACACTAAAATGAGAGGCAGGACTGATGGTTTCACTCACACCAGGCTACTTCTCATTAGCTGAATAGTGTCTAATATAAAGATTCCCTGGTCAACAAAGATAAAAGGTTGATGCCCAAATTAATATTTGATCCTCTGCTTATTGTTAGAGACTTTAGGCAGATTATGCTCCATGTCTGTGTTCTGAAAAACACAATGTTCCTTTCAGTTGTAACTACACACGGCACAGTTTGTAAAGCTATTATAGCAGCTATCTGCCAAAGACACAGTGAATAAAATACAAATTTTTATTTTATTACAGTAGACACCTCATTTAAATGATTTTCAATAATTTTAAAATAAGCAGTAAATGGTCCCCAGAAAATTCCTTTTAATGCAGCAACGCAGGAATGCTTTGATCAGTTAAACCAAGAGGAAACAAAAACCTGCAGGAAGCTGCAGAAAAGAAAGGAGAATCTAAGGATGAAATTGTTCTATGGGAGGTATTCATGCACAGCCTATCAAAGACAATGGAAATTCAGTGAGCATATTCAAGGACAGAATTTGGTCTAAAGGGATAAATTTTCAAAGGATGCTGTTTTTCTCCCTTGCACCCAGTATTTGCATAGGCTCATTAGTATTTGTGAAATGGGTACCTGTGCCCTTAAACAGGCATTGCAGACTGTAATTACCTATTCTGCCTGCATAAACCTGGGATTTTGTTGGTGCAGTCTTTCACTCTGGTCCATTTAGGAAGACTGAGACAGAATAGTGTATTTATTGATACACTCCAGGAATGGATTTCACATGCTCTGACTCCTCCAATCTATTCCCCAGCTATGCTCCAGGGAAACATTCCACACCTTCATTTCTGCTTTATAAAACAAAGATGCAGAGAGGTCTGTATTTAAACAACAAGGATGTTTTCAGGTCACAGTTCGTGCCCTCTGGAGTCTTCAATATGTGCACTCACTGCTGTCTCCGCCAAACAGCACTGACTGTTTGGGCTGAGCTCTGCATTGCTTTGCTAATCAAATTCTTTGCAGCCAAACTGTATTTGTAACCCTTTAACGACATCCCACAGGTATTGTTACAGAAACTTCATCTCCAAAACACTCATCCCAGATGATCTGTTGCCAGGGCTGACGGCAAGTACCCGGGAACATAAGTAAGGTTGATTACAAAGGAGCATATGGAGCAGGATTTGTTTTGTGACTGAAAACACACATGAAGATCCAGATTTTTAAGAAAATGAGAAGAAACACTCTACAAATCAATAACAATTTCCACATGTTGAGATATTTAGCAGGCAACAGCAGTTAAACTCAATCCTGTATGAGGCTGTATTAAACATCCCACTTGTAAATAGTGCATTTAACTGACAATGCAGCAGCAGCAGGTTTGTCTCTGGTGAGCAATTACAGCCAGTGCTACCAAAGAATAACTCATAAATAGAGATAGACAAGTCTCTTTTTATTCCCTTTTCTTTATCACTCTCTAAATATACCTGGATGAAACTAACAGGTGACAAACGCCTGCCTTTCCCTGGCTCTCCCCTTCCCCTCCTCACATTCCCTTTCTCCTTTAGCCCTGACCCAGAAGCAAACCTTTCTCAAGTCAAGGTTTTTTGCATGGCATGACATATTCAGAAAAATATGAAATAGTATTGTTTCTCCTGGTTTTGTCCTAGAAACACGTAATAGTAATAAAAATGCCACAAATATACAGACAATTTCAAAGCTCAATTCATGTTTTCCTATGGAATGCCACTAGCAAGAAACAATATAGCTGACACTCCCACAAGAGGGAAAACAACCAACTTCAATATTTTCAAATAATTTTGAAGATCACCTGATGATCTTCTCAGGCACTCCTACACTAATACCCAGAGCAGAGGCAGGGAATCATTTTCTTCACATAAATATTTTTGAAATGGGAATGATTATGTCTTGTACAAGCAGGACCAGAAGCAAGCTTATGGTCTGCCTATAGATAAACTCAGGTGGAAGAACAAGTCAATAGGGCTGTGACTCAGAGCTCTTGTACTGACACCTTTATTAATAAACTCATTTTCATTTCTTTCCAGTGAATTCTGAAAATCAATCCTTTTGTCTAATGCCTTGGGAACAGCTTACAAGAGGGCAGCTGCAAGTGATTCCTGCAGCCATAAAGAATTACAGTCACATAGTAGTACAGCTTCTGTGTTTCTCTTCTTCCATAAATAATTACTTTGGCTCAATGGTGGGGATTTTTCCACAATATGAACCACTTATGCAAGCAAGGTGTGAAATGTTCACTTTGGCTTTCTCTCCTGAGTTTGGACCGAAAGGCAGAGAATGGGTGTGGAAAGAGAATCAGACAGACATAAAAAGAGGCAACAAAACTCAAGCTGCTCTTTGGCCACAGAGAGATCTGTCTTTCTTTCAGTAAAACCAATCAGAGCCCATTAACAGAGTTTTCTTTCACAGCCTTCAAAGGCACCCTGGCAGGTAAAGTGCTCACTTCAGATGCAGCTGGACTAACACTTGCTTTCCACAGCAGTGTTTCTTAGGTTGACATTTGAAGTTGTTTGTCAGATGCCTGAAGGGAAACACGAAACAGCAGCCCAAACCAAAGCTGCTGGTCTAACATCTTCGTGGGGTTGGGTGGCATCAGCCTGGATTTAACCAACATCCAGGGGGGAACCCCAAAAATCACAGAAAGCTTTTTCCACCTACAGCCAACAAAATGGGGGCAGATTTCTAAAGTGCTTCTTTGTCTTAACGGAAAAGAGGAATGTGAAACTAGACTCAGGCTCCCCCACCCCGGGGTGGGGATTTGGAGGGGATTTTGGAGGGAGGGGGATGGCCAATGCCCAGCTGGTGCTCTGCTGCAGAGTTGGTAAATGAACTGAGTATTAGATTCCTCTAAGCACTTACTGCAAGTAACACTAAGACTTTTAAAAACAGAAAAATAAGATGAATACAGAAAATAAGTTAAATGCTTTCTTCAAGCTGTTTTTCCACGAAGCAACTCTTGATTAAATCCATTTAAGATATTTTAAAAAAAATAAAGGAGAGAAGATAAGAGCCCTGTGGCAGATATGTCTAAATGTCAGTTTGCTAAAAGAACACACTTCAGCCACCGTTGCATTGCCACCCTTCCTTTTCCTTGCCACCACCCCGTGTCCTTGCTGTGCATTAATTACCATTACTAAAGCAATTTTGCAAATACCCATTCTCTAGGGCAGGCAGTGACTTTTGAAAGGGCATGACTGGGTACCCTTTCCTCTATCAGGGATGCTGCCAAACTGAGAAATGAAATAAAAGTGACCAAGAGGACGTTCACAGGTGTACAGTGAACATGGAAGTGAGATGAAATTCCCTCCATGGGAAGGCTGGATAAGCTTCCCAGCAGAGGGCAGTGGGAAGACAGGTATGAAGTTAAGACAATTAGTGTATTCAGTTTATCAGAGCATCCAAAATCTACTGTTTTCAGCCACTGTGAAATTTCTACTGGAGGGATTAAATGTTTGACAAATGTTATTTGACCAAAACCTGGACTGCTCCAAAGAGAGGGACAAGCCCCCCAGGTATCCTTCCACAAGAGAGGAAGGGGATGCACAGAAAGGTCAGCTGAGTTTAGAAATGACTGTGTTGTGGCAGAATTACCCAGACACACACACTCAGAAATCCAGAGGAGGAATTAAAACTCCCTTCTGACTCTGCACCCAACATTACCAAGATGTGTTTCTGTATCAGTGCTTTTCTCTTCTCTTTTTCTAACTGGTCTTGTCTCAAACTCAAAAGTTTCAGATGGTGTCTCAGAGACACCAGACTGCTTTTATTTTACATCATTAAATTCCTGTTGTTTGTATTTTGAGTTCTATAAGTTATAGCACTGTTGTGACTACATATAAATATTTTATTTAAGAATAAATTTGTTGTTACTTTCTCTAAGACTGCCCAATAGACATAAGCAAAGAGCCCTTTTATCTACAGACATCACATTGTGCTACTAGTTTACTAGTTTGGCTGGTTGTTAAGTCTTTTTGTCTCACAATTCATATTTGCTAACTTCTTTCAAGCATCAGCAGCAAGAATTCTTGCAATTAAGATCTGCTCAATGAAGTCCTTACTGGATGGAGAACCAAAACACCGTGACAAACTCACTGAAATTTAAAAAGTGCCTCCAAACTGGACACTCCAGAAGGGAAAAAAAATCTCAAAAGGATATAAATAAATAAGAAAATGAGCACATGATCAGAGCATCACCACCTGCTCTACACCTGAGATGGCAAAGTGGGTTGACTTTGTTCCTGGTGGTTCTGGATCACACCCAGCTCTCACAGGACCAGGGCACATCTTGGCCAGCCAGATGTTGCAGGGGTGAGAATTGCCCAGCTGTTTGTGTGGTCACACAGGCCCACTCCAAGTAGCAAATGCATGAAGGGATGGTTTGCTGGCAGTGCAAAGGCAGACAAAACCTTGCTATCGGGTTGCACAATGCCCAGAGGGAATTTACGACAGTGATGAAATCAGGTCAGCTCTCAAGGTCTCCAGAAGAGCACTGGCTTCTGTTTTATTCAGACTCTGCTTGTAACAGGGCAGGGAAAGGTGAGAGAGCTCCAGAGAGAAACCTCAGTGCCCCTGATAAATGGCAAATGCAAGAAAAACAATTTCAGTTCTTCCCTCACTCTAGAATTTTCCGAGTTTCTCCACATCTTGTGCTCTTCACTGATGTCCCTGGGCAATTTTATTGAGAGAAACAGAAAACCATATCCTCTTACCTCAATCTTTGAAGTCTTCTGGACTATGAGAAACCACTAGAGACACGTACAAGGCAGTGAAATCTGCCTTCTCAATCTCCTAAGAGCTCCCTGATCATGCTTCCTCCTAGACTGTTAATCTGGATTATTGGGATGTATGGAAGTGAAAGGAAAATATTTTGCACGGGAATTTCTCAATCTTTTCTGCTTATTAGCCCAGTTCTTTATGACTTACAGTCCCAAACATGGATGAAACTTCAGTTTCCATAAGACTCACCCTCTTTCTCAGCTGCTGGGATGCCTGAAATGGGCATTTTGATCTGTGCTGCAGAACCCTCTCCCTCCGGTAATTGGGCTGAGCTTCTCCTGGGAGAAGAATCCCTTCGTCCACCTGGAAGCCCTTTCTCCTTTCATATCTTGTTGCACTTTTAATAGAAATGTCACAAAACCAGGCTAACTTGGCAGATCCTCTTCCTAACACGAAAAAGGTGAAATCCCTGCCTGGCGACTGACCACGTTACGTTCCCCTCCCTCAGCCAACACGGGGCAGCCCTGTGGGGACCAGGATAAGACCATCAGAGCTTTTCAAAAACAAGATATTAGGCTGGATATCGTCACCTCTCCATGCCAGACAGTGAGAAAAAGCTGAACTGTTTTTAAGGACTGAAGGTTTTGGCTTTTTTCACCCTCCCCCCCCACACATATGTAAGTTTATTGCTCCCAGTCCCAGCGCCACGTTCCCTTCCCCAGGTCCCATAATTACAGTGTCCTAAATTGCTTCTTCAAGCCCCCATGCAAAACTGAGCAGGCAGGCAGACAATCTCCATTACTCCAGCCTGCTCATATATAATTCTTAGCATTATACTGGAACCCAGCACATGCAACTGCAACCAGAGCCACGCTGTTATGGACACTGCACATGAATTATATATTTAAAGCAGCCTCTGCCTCAGAAAGAGTGTTATCTAATAAGGCTGTGGAGACACATGGAAAGGAAAACAGAAGCAAGGAAAGGAACAATCTTCAGACTCACAGAGTAGTCCATCTATGTTCTGGCTAAATACCAACAACACAATTCCTCCTTCTTTATGTGCAGCTTCCCAGTTAAAATATGGGAAAGGTACATTGGAAATGAAGATAACTGGAACTGTGCTTTTTCTTCCTCCTTAAGACCTTCCACTTGGCTATAGAAGCCAAGGGGGGCTGGGGCATAAAGCTGAGAATTCCTCTAGAAAGCTAAGTTTAAAAAATTTAAGTTTTTCACAATAAGAAATTAATAAAACATCTAACAGACCACAGAACACATGCATGAACTATAAAATTTGACACTGGCTTTTACTGCATCTGCTCAAACAAGTCCTCAGAGTAGGAGAGCTTTGGTTTTCTTGGATGCCAGCTGCAATACAGATCTGTTCTTTTCTGGTCCTCTTGATGACAAAATTAGATGTATACTTTTACATATTTTTACATATGTTCAGGTTTTCTCCTCTCTGTTTTAAATGTTGAAATGCTTTGTTTTTCCCCTCATGTCTAAGCTCTTTACTTTTTTTAGTGGTTCCTGTTATCACCTTATCAGCAAAGAGCTCTATACATAGTTTGTACCCAGTTATGACAAGGAAACTTAAATCCACTTTTTGACAGCTCCATCAGATCAAAGAGAAGATACATATGTGAAAACAACACACCTTTATTCCACTGAAACAGGGAGAATTATTTTTAAATTCAAAGGTAATTTGCCTCACAAATATTACAAGCAGAATTTGGAATTTTTTAGTATGTATTACAATGAAAAGTCTTACCACTCTAGTGAATTGCTGTTCTTCATGAAGCTGCTCTACTTTTCTATGTGTGTTAGCAACTATTGCTTTTTATTGCTGGTTTGAACATTTGAAAGTCCTGCAACCTATTTTCAAATCGTGAGGACTGATTTTCATGGAATGCACAGAGATGGTTTAAATACTGACTTTCACTCTGTTTGGAGCTGATCAGTTCAGGAAACAGAAGTTTAGCATTGCAGAAAAAAGTCACTTTGAACTACAACTACTGTATCTACAGGGTAGTAATTTTGCTGAATTCCACTTCAGGGTAGTGATTCTGTTGTTTTATGACAGAGCTACTAGTGAGTGGTATGAAAAAAAAAAAACCCACCAGATTTATTTTTTTTAATTTCGCATTTACATTTCTTATACGCCTATAATTTAGTCTCTTTAAATGTCAAGCTTTTTTAAATGAACATTTTTCACATTTTGATGTTGTTGGGGTTTTTTTTAGTCTCCTCACAATTAGAAATGACACCAGTGACTAGAAAACAACATTAGGTACTCTGAAATCTCAGCTACACAGATTTCCTATTTCCCTTTTTCCTCATCCCTCCTTTGAAGGTTACAATAAAAACGAAACAAATGTCCTCTTACAATTTTATTTTTTTCTCTTTGCATTCAGTAAACATTAAATTCTGAGATCCTAATTCTGGGTGATTTGGGTCCATGTCATCTACCTTCAGGCAAGTCTCTACTGTCGTTCTTCCGAGGTGAACAGGACCGCTCTTCTGGAGGACCCGTGTCCGTGCTGCTCCTCCTGACAGCACTCAGCACCACCTAAAAATATTCCTCTGCACAGTCCACGGACTGAATTCCTCCCCAGGCACAGTGTAAGGTGCCTGATGCCAGGAGGAGCCTCAGGAGGGACGATGTATGGCTCAAACATCCATCTGAATCACAGTTGTCTGCTCCGCTTTATCCCTTGTTGTCTAAACAAAACCATTCCCCCCTCCTGTGCTGTTTGCTGTCCCACACAGAAAGCCATCTGACAGGCAGGGTGAAAGAGAGGGAAGGAGGCATGAGACCAAAGATCTCCTTGTGCGTTTGCTTTCAGGATCTGAAACATCCTGCGCGTAAATCCAGTTCGGCAAATTTATTTAACGTGGCCCTACGGCAACACAAAACCACCAAGGTAACCCCTCCACAGCCTCTGCCCTGGGACTCTCAAGCCATTTCCCACCCTGTTCTGCTCTCCATGCTCTGTCCATGTCCATGCATGACAAAGGTTTAAGCTCCCTCCAGATCTTTCAGGCCACTGCCACTCTTTGCTCCCAAAGCTGTCCCTGCCAGAGCCCTCCTGCCTCAAGTGGCATCTGCCACCACTTTTTTAACACCTTCTTTGGTCGTGCCACTGTTCCCTTTGTATGGGCAGGTGATGAAGTCCACTGGGGAACCTAGCTGGGTTCAGTGTGACCCAAAAGAACCCAAAAGGATGGTTATTTTCAGCCCAGCTCAGGTCCTCAGCCCAGCTCTGCGGCAGCTCCATGGGCATTTGTGCTAACCCAAATGTGAGAGGACATCTCACACAGAAAAAGGAGTTCTTAACACCACTGGCAGGCAATTAAAAGAAGGATGGAAAAATCAGAGAATAATTCTCTTAATTGACTACTCTTCTTACTACTTGTAATCTAGAGGAAATCTAATTAATTCTACATGAAGAACGACTATTCTGCGGTGAAGTGTAATTCCTGATCTCTGGGGCTTCAGCTTACCAGTTGTCAAATTATCCAATTACACACTTGTTAAAATCCATTTTGGGGAGATTTTCATGGCTTGTAAATAAATAATTTCAAAAGCTTAAATTTTCAGAAGAAATTAAAAAAAAATAAAAAAGAAAAGGATAAAAAAGGAAGCCCCCTGACCCCCAAATGGAACCTCAAAAATCACAAAACACATCTAAAAATAATGTCAAGAAGCTGAAAAGTGTGATACCCGCCTGCTCTGCTCCAGCAGCACCACAGTGGTGATGATCTAGTTCAGCAGGGAGAAATGCTCTGCTTCTTTTTCAGCAGGGTTTTATTCAAATCACTAATCTGAAGGGAACCAATTAAGGCAGCATCCCCTTCACTGAGCCAAAAGGGAAAAATCTTTTCATAACCACATCAATTAAGAGGTGGGGAGCCAACGGAGACCGCAGCTGAGGCCAAGGATATCGACGCACTGGAGCCAGGCCAGAGCAGGGCCACCAAGCTGAGCTGCTCAGGGCTGGAGCAGACAATGTACACGGAGGGAGCTGGGCCTGCTCAGCCTTCAGAAGGGATGGAAATGGGAGAACTTACTGCTTTCTGCAGTTACCAGATCAGAGGACTCAGGGAAGATGAAGCCAGACTGTCCCAGGCCTCTACTGCAACAGAATGAGAGGCTCAGACAAGAGTTAGAACGTGGGAAATTCTGTTTAGACATGTAGGAAAAAATATTACCATGAAGATGATCAAATGCTGAGACAGTTTTCCCAAAGAGATTGTGGATCTCCATCTTTGCAATATTTGCTACTGGACTGCATGGCAGTGTTCTGTTATGAAACCCTGTGAGTGAAACCAGACATGAAACAAAAGAGGAACAGAAGGCAGTAATTTGTTTTCTATAAACCCAATCTGACTGTATTTCAATAAATGTAAGCCAACACCATCCCTCGTTTGGCTTTTTTTCGACAAAAAAACCCGTTTGAAATTTCTTTAATATTGATTGAGCCTGATTAACATAAAGATGTAAAGGTGCTGGAAAAACAATCCAAAATAGGTGGTACAATATTTTCAGTGGACACTGATCATTCTGGCACTAAGAGTGAGGCATCTTAAGACATCCTGTCTTGAAAATCATTCAAAATGCTTGCCTACTGAAAATGAGGTCCCTTTCAGCTGGCTGAGACTGGCTGCACAAAAATTATCAAATTATAAAATAATTAGGAGACCATCATTCTGAAAATTTGATTCACCACCAAATTATTTCTGGTTTAAACTCACAGCACTTTGCATACCAATGGTTTTACAGCAGTGTGAAAACAGGCCAGGCCTTCTAAACCTCATATCCATTGGCATAAAGCAGGGATAAGTTTTGGTGAATCCTGCTCTAAATTCAGATCTGCCACACTTTCCTGGTCCTTCTACGTTTTTTACCAACAATGCAGCTTCAGAGCAACACCAGCAGACTTGTCAGGGTGAAGGATTGGCCTTGTTTCAAACCCAGTTCAACTGCACGTGTCTAATCAGGAAAAACATATGTAACTCACACTTAAGAAAGAACAGCAGTGCTTATGCAAAGCCATTTTTTCTCGGGCGTTAATTCTTGAGAAAAATGTCCCCGTGTTTGTTGCTGCCTCTCCAGGGAACCCAATTTCCAACGTTCCCCGTCAGACTGCGTGGCTGTCAGCAGCTCTGCCGGCAGCCAGTCCCAGCCCTCATTACTCACCGCCCCGCTCAGACAAAAACTGGGTGACTGTTGGTTTCTATTGTTACAGGTGATTACAGCATTAGTCAGCCAGCAACTCCAGAGACAAACCCGACACTTCTAACCCCCTGTCTTCAACAACAACATCATCAAGATCCTTTTCCATCAGCCTGTAGTAAACTCTGGCAGAGAAAGAACCGGATTAAAGGGAAAGACCTGCGTGCTGGTTTTCGCTGCTCGGGAATTTAAGCAGCAAAACGTCTGCGTGATGTTGCAATGAACACAGTTCCTCTTTCATTGCATGCTCCACACGTCAATGAAATGCCTAATTGTGCAGGGGAAGAGCTATTGCTCATTATTTCAAATGTTAAGGACCCCAGGGTCGTCATTAATTCTGGAAGGAAAAAAAACCAAAAACAAAGAATATGGCATTTGTTGGATTCTGGAGATAAGACGTGCTCGACTGCCAAGTGCTTGTATTATTTCCTCATTTCATTCTCTGTGGACAAACCAAATGCTGTGTGCTCGTGACTCACACATCTGTCACTGTGCTGGTGGTGGGACAATAGGAGATTGCCAGAGCAAGGCCAATGTTTAGTGTAATAGCAATAACAGCAGGAAGTTGAAGACCAAACCAAGCCATTTTTGCAGACAATGCTAATTGGAAAATGAACCCTAAACATTGGGCCCATTGCAACTGGGTGTGTTCACTTCTTGAACACAGACATGGGAACACCAGAACTGTCACACCCCAGGGGACTACTGAGATGCCTGGTCCATCTTCTGGGTACACAGAGGTGCCAATACCACAGGCTCTGATGATGCATGAATAATGGACAGCTACATGTTGGGAAAGACATCTTGTAGCTTCAGATACCTGTAATTCAATTAGTTTCTGAAGCATAAAAGATTCTTATGTGTTAACTCGATTAAACATTTTCTTCTATTAGCTGTACAGGCTCACTTCAGTGATCAGGATGTGAAACAGAATCTGATCTGACTCATGAATTGCAGAAAGACTGATTAACGAGCTTTGGAATACAAAGTCCTTCCAGTGGAAGTTGCCTGAACACAAGAGAACTAATCCAGAGAGCAGGTTTCTGGATCCAGGCAAAGCTACGAGACAATCTGTTCCTCTGAAGTGATACAGCAATATTCCAGAATTAGACTGATAAAATATCCCAGAAATAACCCAGGGACAGGTTGGTTTGGTTTGTTTGTTTGTTTTCAATTGCTGCCAATAATGACCCTGGAACAGGCTACCCTTAAAATTTGCTGATAGATCAGTTTGGGAGGCATTGTCAATACAGAATTCTGAACTATTAAAGGAGAAGCCCCAGATAAAACCAAAGACTCAGAAAAAAAAAGAAACAAGAATTAAATGCATTCACACACAGTGAAAAGTTTAATCATGGGGACTGACAGCAAGAATTTCAACTATCAGGTAAGAGGTCTTCTGAAAGAACAGAGTAACAAAAAGGTCTGGATATAATATTGAGTCACAGGGTAAATGCATGTCATTGTACAGAACAACCCCTGACCAATTAAGCAAAAAAGCCCCAATAACTAGAACCAAACCCCTGCATGTATCATTTGAGCTGGAGAAAAAACATTTCTCCATGGGCATAACATTGAGACAATGACAGCAAGAGACATTATCTGGTATCTGGTTGTCACCTTGGATATCTGTTTTGAAGAAAGGTGAATCAAAATCAGAACTGGTAGGTTGAGGCATGTTCCTGGCAGAATGTCTGTTTTGTGATATAAAATTCGAAGACCTTGACCTATCTAATTTCAGGAAGCAATAGGATATAATTCTGAAAAGGAAATGGTTGCTGGCAATATCACAACGATCCAGAGGTTTCTCCCTTTCTTACGAGCAGATTTCATCTGTGATTCACTGACCATTTTGATTTAAAAAGGCTCCTTTTCAGAATCGGGTAACATTTTAATTAAATATTTGAAAACCTGCTGAATACTGTAATTGCAATTTAAAAGCTATGAATTAGGAAGGTAAAAGCTTTTATCTACTCTCTAGACATCTTTTGCTTTTTCATAAAGCTGTCAGTGGAATTCTTTAGAAACATTCACTCATTGAAGTTAAGTAGGACAGTGGGGTCGGGCTGATGGGATCCTGCACTTCTCAGCTGCCAGGGAGAACCCAGGCCAGCCACAGCCAAAATCAGATCAATTAGTTCGTCCATATCACACACAGGGGTCGAGATCCACGTTTCAGCTCCCCCACAGCACTGATTTCATCCAAAAGCACCCTGACTGTCAGGTTGGATGATGGAGAGAAGGCTGTAACAGCCTCCAGTATCCTATTCCAGCACCACTGATGTCCTGAGCTGCTCCTGACAGAGAACAGCACACCCTGCCCACCTGGGGAGTGGCACCAGAGCAGAGAAGGGGGCCCAAGGAAGAGGCAGGGACAGCCACACCATCCTCGAGCTACGTGTGGACCGGGAGCTCCAGCACTTGCACAACCAAGTCTGTGCTCCAGGGCCCAAAACCCACCCATCACATCTCCTGACAAGGGGAAAAAGGGCCAAGCTGAGACCTTGGCCCAAGAGGAGACAGTCTGGTGAGTTCAGGAGCAACTTCAGCACATTGTCCATCCCTGTTCTGTAGGAAGGGACGAATATTTTCTGTATGTTTTAGCATTAGTTTTCTCTGCTTGGTTTCAGAGTTTTCAGGGGGAGGCTATAACTGTGTTTCTGCAGCACTGAGAACTCTGGTAGCTAATTCTGAGCGACATATCCAGTCTCTAACAGAACATAAACAGCACTAGCTAGAAATTAAATGTTTTAGATACATATATTTATAAGGGCATAAATACCATAAGCGTTTTTAAAATCCAGCAGTGACTGGCACTGCCATGACAGCTGAGCCCTGTAATTATTAGAAATAATTCTAATACAGAAAAGCTTCCTATATAATAGATGGCCTCTGTGCAGCAGCAATTGATTTTATTTATTTATCTGGTCTATTTATACAGCTACTTATGCTGATGGTATGTAGAACAGTTTACTTCCTGTCAACATATCCGTTAATTTTTTATAAAGAACATCAGGAGCAAGTTGAAACAATAAATTATCTAAAAAGTATAATGTTAAATTGGTGCTCAGGTTTAGGATACAATTTATTTAATATGACTGCCAGAAATATGGCTTCCCACATGCCAAAGTGGGAAGACCCACTTTTGGGACCCCAAAGACCCACCCTCTGGTGGGTCTGAGGACAAGAGCACATTCACCTGTAAGAGAAGAATGGGTTTAGATCCAACCTTGCCTTGATAACTGCCAGGGCAAAACAGACTTTTTAACAAAATATCATCTTAAATGTGAAGTTTGTTACATGCTGTGCATTATAAAATATTTCTGTTCAACAAATAAAGGTGTTTACACTTCACAAATAGTTTATAAAACTTGACCTTGTTAAATAAATGTTCCATTTTTGTTTCGTATAGTATCAGCTGTGGTGACATTGCAAAAATGGCTGAACTGGTTTCAAAGGTTATTCTGCTCCAACACTATCCTTTCCTGGAGGTTACTAACCTCCATGAGATGAAGGATAACGGGATTTTTCATCCCAACAGCTCCCCCAAGTTTGTTTAAACCACCTTCATCTGCAGCTCAAAAATAGGTCAGTCTGATCTGCACCACTGCAGGAAGAGAGCTGAGTGGAGGGACAGCTCGTCACGTTGGGGCTCCTTGACAGGGTCAGATGAGAAGGAATAATTCTTTGCCTTCACTGCAACCTGTTTGTTGCAAAGTAATGAGCTGGGCTTCGGTCACTGACTCTGTTTAAGCCTGTCATAAATCAGGAGTCTCCTCTCGGAGGTTTTTTCCTGTGTTTGATTTAAATCTCTCTCTGCCTCAACCCTCACTTGAATGTCTTGGAGGCTGATGTTGTACTGCTTGAGGATAATAAATAATGGGCCAAAACCAGAGAGACAATGGAAGCTCAGCTGCTGATGCAGGTCAGTAATTCACTGCTCACCATGTACCTTTTCCTGCTAAAATACGGCTGGGAGGATGGAAGGATGTCTTTGGAGCTCTTGCCTGTGCCAAGCAGACTGCAACCTCACCACTGGACCATTAATCAAGTCTCAAATCCCATCTTTTTTTTCCCATCCATTTCAGTTCTCAAGTAACAAGGTTATTTTTTAGGTTGATGCTGACTAGATTATAAATATATCGAAGGGGTGTCCCAGAGTACTCAGTAAGAAGGAAAACCAGACATATTGGGGCTCAACAGGCCCCAGAACAGAGCTGAGTTTGATAAAGACTGAAGGGACCCCCTCCTGCTGGTCCCTGGTCAGGTGGAACATGCCTGTCCTGGTGGCAGGCAAGTTGTCCTGCCTGCCAGCAAGTTTGAGATTCTCTGGGCAGCAAGAAAAATAAACTCTGCCTAATGTGAAAGCATTAAAACTGTTCTTTTGAAAGATTAACCTGTAATTGAAATATTCAAGAGTATTTCTGTTTGTAATTTCATGGTTTTTTCTAAACATGAAATTACATGTTCTGCTAAGACAACCAGTAAAAAAACCCAGCACAAATTACCCCCAGTCTCCAAAACCAGAGAAATAACATAATGCTTTATTTTCATTGTGGCTCTTTCTAAATGGAAAAGGAGAATTTCTTATTTTACTTCAGATTTGCAAGTTACAAACCGGCTTTGCAAAGACCACAGGGAAAACTGAAGTGCCAAACTAATCTAAGTTGGACATCTTGAAAGGTCTGCACCTGAATCATCATTTCCCAAGAACAAAGGGAAGAACCGCAAAGATTCGGAGATCTGTGATACCTCAGAGTTCCTTCCCTGACACTCCACTTAATGCCAAGAAGGTTAAAACTATTCCCAGTCTGTGTCAGTAACTCCCTGCCATTTATCTTTGCTTTTTTTCTTACCAATTATCCCAACACCTGGTGCCTTGCAAAAAAGCCACCTCCTTTATAACTTGATAGATTTCAGGCGACCTTTGAGCACAGAATTTTGTGCTTCTGGAAAATGGTTTTTGTTTTTTTTTTTCATCTTTAATGGAAATTAAGAGAGTGAGCTGATTTGTAATAACTGCCAGGAGAATCTATTTTTGTTCTTAGGAGCTATTTTTCGCCACTCTATCACTTGATAATAAAGTAATCATGGATCACGGGCATGTATGAGAAGAACTGTGGTTTTCTGCCACCATTGGAAACACTGGGAAAGAAATCTTTTGTCTTCTCAATTAAGTATGGAGAGAATAAAACCTTGGAATTTGGGTATCTAACAGTTTTTTTAGATAAGAACAAGGCTAAAGCATCAGGTGTTTTTCAAGCCTTGTAGTTTGCACTCAGGTGGTTTCACTGTTGAACAAATTCAGCATCTTTTTCTCGAGTTGCTGAAACTTTTCTGTCCCTCCCTCCCCTTTTGCATCCAGCAGACACCAGAGCTGTAAAACAACACGAAAAACTTGCAGGATGCCAAACGATTTCTTACCATAGCCAAAGGGAGAACTCCTACCAGATCCTTCTGGCTCACGTAGATCTTGGAGATTCCCAGATCAGATGTTGTGTCTCCGGGATATTCGACCTGCCAGGTGATGAGCTGGGTCTCAGGTAGGTCAGTTAGGTCTTCGATTTCAAAATCAATCTGCATGATTTCAGAGGGAGGACCATCAGCGCTGCAAGAAAGAAAGGGAAAGAAACGCTCCATTCACATAACTGATAAGCCAGCAATATAATTGCTTTTATATTAATAAAACATTGGATTAGGGCTCCTTCGAAGAGCGGATTTGGTGGGATGATGGATTTAATAATGAATTAATCACTTGCACTTGTCTTAAGATTTCAGGGTATTTCCTGCAAATTCAAGTGGCTTAGTAACACTCTGTGACACGGATCACGACGCACTGCTCCATTTTACAGGTGGAGAAACAGAATCAAATCAAGGCAAAGCGAAGGCTAAAACTCAGCCTAAACTGACTCCGAGGCTCTCCCTTTAACAAGCACTTTGTATTTCCTCCCTGGTAAAGCAGCACATGAACAAATCTAAAGGGAATCACTCCTTGAACCAGGAAACCTCTGCATCAAAAGTATTTTATGCCTTTTAAAAGGAGAGGCATGGAAGAAAGGTCAAAGCTCAGGATGGGGTCGGTGAACAAGGGCAGCAGGGAGCAGAAGACTGGAAAAGTGGAATTAATTTTTGGCTATACTGCTACCTTGCTGTGAATGTCTGTGTGAAGCTCCTTTTGTCCTTTGCTAAACCAGGAATTATAGATAATTGAGCTTGTTGTGATAGAGGAGAGTTACAAAACTGGACTATTTAATATTGGCCAGGCCTGCCAGGATCCTTGAGTAGAAAACACTAGAGAAGAACAAAGAGTTACTAGATGTGATATTCTGGCCACACTGGGGGTACTGGCACCTTACCAGTGCTATTTTGGCTTTTGCTTTCTGTCCTTCCTAAGGTTACACGGCAAGTGAATGCCATAAAGCAGAAATGCAAAGAGGGGAAAACTGGAAAGGGGCTCATTGATGCAATTCCCACAAAGCTTGTGTCCAGGGGACACCAAGAATGCCAGTGTTGTACTTCTGATGCACTGACTGCTGAACTGATCTCCAGTGTTTGTGTGGAGGGGAAAGGAAAGGGCAGAATTTCTTTCCATGGGACAATCCTCAAGGAGAGAAAGACCGGCACAGCACTGAAGTGTCACAAGCCATTTATGTTGTAGAGTTCCACTAGAAAAGAGGAAACATCTCAGCAGCTGATTAGAGAATCCCAGAATGTGCCCAAACCCCAGCAGGTTTTCCCAGCTGATGTGGAAAAAGAACTAAAACTCAGCATATATTTTTATGAAGACCAGTTATGACAACAGCCCCAGTGTGGAACTCTTCCCAAAATGCTCAGAGATTTCTATCCTGCTGGCTAAATCCAGTGCTTTACCCAAAGCCACTGCTTGACGAGGTTAATCTGATCATCTATACAGTTTGGATTTTAATGGATATGCCGAGTTCTTTCTCTCCTGGACGGAATTTAAAACGAGCCTCTGTGTTTCCAAAATGGAACACATTGTGTTCAGTTTCTCATTTCTTCATGTCAGGGGGGTAAAAGAAAAAAAAGAAGAAGAGCATGATTTCTAAACTAGCCCTGAATGCAGTCCTATTTCATGCTGACCTAGGTAGGATCAGAAAGCTGCTTTATGCAGCTGTGGCTATTGAAGCTCAGTTACCTTAATTGTATGAGCAGGAATGGGCAATGCACTGCCTATAAATACCTGGCAGTGAGCCTGGCTTGTACAGTGCGTTCTATCATCGTTGCTGTGTTTAAAGAGCTAATTGAATCTTCATACAACGAACCCTGGGTTTGTGATTCTATTCTGGGTGCCTTTCTGCATTATTGCCTCGGTGGCTGCTCCTCCCAGTCACCAGCTCTGCAGAACCGTCCCCAGGACGTGTCCTGGAGCAGCAGTGATTAGGAGGAAAGGAGTAAAGTGATCAGCAGAGATTAAAACAAAGAAGGGAGTGAAAGGCAGTGGAAAAGATGCGGAGACAGAAGTAGAGCATGGTCCTTGTATTTATGAACAACAGCTCCCACATGGCACAACTACAGGAACCCCAAAGGCACAGAAATCTTTCCTTCAATTTCTCCTTCAAAGCAGGAGTTTTAATGAAGCGCTTCTCACAGCAAAAACCCTCCACTTTGCCACCAAATGCGATTTTGAGAGAAATTATTTGAACTGGTTTCTCTCCGAAATACTAAACACCTCCAAAACGCAAAATTACAAAGCACCACCAAGATCAATAAGAATCTCATTACTGCTGCTTAAGATGTATTAAAAAAATGTGAAAGTGTTGCCTGACCCGTGATCAGACCCTGGCTGTCAGCACCAGGTCAGGAACTTCTGTTTAATTATGTTCCTCATCATTTGCTATGACGATCCTCCCATGTGCAAGTCCCTGTTTCTGTTGAAACTGGGTGCTTTCTACAACAAGGATATTTCCACAGGTAGTCAGCCACTGCTCCTTGAAATGATCCACAACTCTGATTTCAGGGAGAGAACACTTTTCTTTCCGAGGGGTTCTTTGTTTGTTTTAAGAAGCCTTTACGTGAGAGTCAAACTGTTGTGTCGGGGGTGGGGAACATTTGCATTCCTCTCCACATTTACCAGAGAGACAGAGATCACATCTCTCCTGAATAAACAGGTACTTGCAATGCAATAAACTACTTCTGCTTGGCATGTTTGAGAGCATCCTAAAAATTACGTGTATGGGATGTGTAAGTAAAAAATGTGGGATCGCTGACAGGGAGCCCATAATGCTGAGACCTGAGGCATAAAAAGCACAGAATGGGAAAGAACACTCTGTGCTGTGGTGGGCTGATTGATTTGGGCTTTGCTTTGGTGCTCATCACCACACAATAAGCCATTGCTTTGGAAGTGCTGATAACTTCCTCCAGTTCAGCCAGTGGTGATTTAAAAATCCCCCTAAAAGAGATGTCATGGGTGTAAAACTTCACATCCACATTTAATCTCTTTTTTATGTATTTTGGTTTTTTTTTATTATTTTTTTTTGTGCATTTTTTACTTTAAGTGCAGCCTTTAGGTTGCCTGTGCAGCCCTGCTCTAAAACAAAGCACACAAACACTTCTGCTTCCACTGGGCGAGATCTGAACTCTTTGATACAGTATGGGAAGGCAAGGCTAAGGAAAACATTCCACTGTGGATGAGCAGCCCTTGGGAGCTTTATGTCTCTGGGTTGCAGTTCTTTAACCAGTCTCACATATACCATAACCATAAGCTGAAAGTCCTCAAAATAATCTTACAGGCGAAGAGACATTCTTCATTTTAATGTATCCAATTTAATGTATCCAGTTGACTTTTCCTTCTGTTTTCTGAGCCAGAATGCCATCATTCAATGTTTTTTTGGCTGTTTTGCAAAAAAGCCTCCATACAGGGTAACAACAGCAGAATATCCTGTGAGCTGTTTTATTCCCACAACCAGGATTTAAGGGGGAAAAAAGAAAAAAAAATCAAATATTGCAAGAATTGACATTAAACATAACAGGCTTAAACAAGCATAACAGCATGATATTGCCTTTCACCAGCGGAGGAGCTGGCTCAGCTCCAGAATGTGAGCTCAACACATCCAGTGCCTGATCTCCCAGAATCCAGGCAGTGGGTGTGGATCTGGCTGGCAAGGCTGGCAGGATTCCCCACCTCTCCTTTGCAGCTGAAAATAAAATGCCTGAGTTTACCCTGAAAAAGTTTGAACTTCATTAAACCAAAAATCAAACCGTGGGGTGCAATACCTGCACCGTGTGTTGTCAGGGAATGTCCATGCCCTACCCTTCAGCCCCTGCTTCCAACCCAAACAGATAATAAAAAGGAATATTTTAGGCAGGAAAGTGAGGCTTGGGGCTCGGACCTTCCCAGGGTCAGAGAGGGCATTCTAAAAAGCCAGTGTCTGTAGAACCTATCACACTGTTACAGCAAAGATCATTAATCACCACTGATGGATCAAGATAAGGTGATACACACAGCAGTACATTAAAATTTCATTTATTCATTGTCATCTTACTATTAAAAATTCAGTGATGGGTAGACTGAAAAGTCATTTTTCTTCCGGAATCAGTGTAAGAAGTGAACCAACCAGCAAGAAAAATCACCAAAAAATGAGTCTGCTAATCATGTAATAAAGTTATTTTTAAAAAATTGATCCATCCCTCTGGAGCTTGACATGAGTAGTGCTGGTTGAGAAATATTTGCTGAATTATTTATATCACTTTTTTTTTGCTATTGTCAACTAAATTATTCACTATACAATTTTCCAGCTGTTGATAGCACTTTTCCCAAATAACTCAAACTATTCAAAAGTGAGCAAAAATTAGCAAACCTCTTAATATGCTATAAATTTAAAATAATGATTTTAAATTTAATTTCCCACCAAGTCAGCATTTCAGTTCAGAACTAGGATTCTGAGCATCTCTTGACACGGTAAACCCAGTGATCATTTACCACATTATGCCAAGGGAATGGTAAATCAACATTGACTTTATTACATCCAGCCTAATAATCATTCAATAAATTATTCAACACAGCAGTCAGTAAACATCAAGTACTTTTGAAGCAGCCCAATCAAGAGGCAGCAGCAGAAAAGCCACAGTTACCATGTGGGTGGGAGTGAATTGCAGGGCTAAGAAAGTGGTTTTACTGACGGTAAAATTCTAATAAAGCGCTGCAAATACATTGTCAATCTGGCTTTCTCTACCTGCTGTTTTTATTGTCCTCTGCATAAAAATAACAATAAATGGAAGATAACTCACATATAAGTGTGATAAAACTGCAAAAAAGGGGAAAGCAGGCATACAGCCACGAAGGTGCATTATTAATTGGTGGAGTTTCCATAGGATCCAGCCAAGGCATAACAAGAGACAACCACAGAATGTGGAGATGGTTGTCTTAACTGCCAAAGGCAATAAATAGGAAAAAGGTAACAAAACAGTTATTTTACAGGTAGCAAACCCAGGTATAGAGGCTTCAATCAAATAACAAACAGCTCAGAACACGTGGAAGGGATGAGTTGACTCCACATCCTCGGTTTGCCCAGCACTGGCAGCTCTGTGGGAATTTGACTCTTACATCATAAACCCCCAGACTGAAGCCTTGAAATCAATAACAGCCTTGAGCATTCCTAAAAAAAAAACAAACCAAACTTTAGATTCTTCATCACATCACAATTTCTCAGACTGTTAGCACTGACACAGTCTCTCCTCAACGGGAGGAGTCGCAGCAGCAAAGCCCTGATCTGAGGGAACGAGAGCCAGGATTTTCATCCTGAAAAACAGCAGAGCCAGCGCTGCAAATATTTGCTATTGGGCGATCCCAGTGCACGGAATCAGCAGATCAAGAGCTCAGTGCACTGCCCTGCAGCAAAATTCATGCCTCAAACCACAAATATTTATCCACCTAAAAACCCTCACGAGCAGCAAATTTACACTTCTGCGTAGATATGGGTGGGATTAGGTTTGAGGAGTTCAGGTTAAGTCTTTCTTAGTAATTATTTAACCCTGAAAGGCATTTTGCATTTCAAAATTTGTGGCTTCTTTGGAGATACCTGCCAAGGCACATCCAATATACGAGATTAGTACCCTCAGCTATAGGAACCTCCTCTGCTGTGAACTATTCAGAAAGTATTTCTGCTGAACTCATACATCTGCAGAACTGCAAAGTTCTTTGCAACTAAAATACAAAAAAGAAAAAAAAAAAGTGTTTTCTTTACCCAAATGTTCAGTGTCTGCCAAGTCAAGAATTAAAAGAGAAATGCTTTCCAGCTTTCTTAATATTAAATCAGAAGGAGCTTCCAGAAACTCCTTTCTTTCTTATTTTTAAGCAATAACATGAAAAATAAACTGAGGAGAGAAAATTCACATTGCCTCCCCCATCACCAGCTTTCTGAAAGAGCTTTAGGCTGAAGTATATTTTAAATCAGAGAATTCTGGTGTAAACTGTGTTGGAAGGGACCTCTGAGAGCCATCTGGTCTAATGCCTTTCTCAAAGCAGGGCAAATTTCAGTGTTTGAGTAAGTTTGAAAGTTTTATGTTTTCTCACACGGTTTTCCAAAGAGATTTATTGTTTAACATCCTTTTTGTCTTATGGGATGGCCTGGGCACTTCCACCTGCACTTCATGCACTAATACCCACGTGTAAGGGACACAGGCAGGCAGAAGGACAGTTTTTTCTTCCATCAGCTCTTAAAGATTTGTAACTTGGCCGTGACCAAGTAACTGGAAGCCATCTGGATGCCTGTTAGGCTTCTGTTCTCTTCTACCACAAATGATTTCACAAGCCATCCCCTTCAAGTTTAGTTGAAAGGCAGCAGAAATGATAAAAATGCCATGATAAGAAAGCTCCTTTCACAAATTCTCATGATGAAAATAACGGGTGAGGAGGCACGTGAAGAAAGGTAATGCCAGAACACTGCATCCACTAAACCCTGAAAATTAAATAACACCATGCTCTGCCAGGCTACTTCTAAGACTTGTCTGTCCTACAGCAAAACAGCCTCTGATCACCAGCACTAAATGGAAAACGGCCACCTCTGCTTTTCAGCCATTCACCTTCCCAACCCCTCGGCACAGCCCTGGGGAGGTTCAGCACAGCAGAGCTGCTTAAAATGCTGCATCTCTCTCAGCAGTGGCATTAGTACCTGCTGGAACACCAGGGAAACACAACCCTCGTGGAAAAAAAAAGCACAAAATACAGGAAAGGGCCCAGAGACCTGACTAAGAACATAAATATTAAAGGCTTAGTAAAACAGAACTACTTTGGGAACTACATGGACATACAGAATCCCACCTTGTTCTCTACCAATTTTTAGCAGTTGAAGATGACTGTAAGTGCATATGCAAATATTTGCCCCTGTTTTGTATATAATACATGTTAAAAGCTGGCATCTTTGGGCTTACACTGCAGTATGGACCTTTGTTTTACTTTGTTTTACCCTTGACCCCGTGGGCTAAGGGGCACACTCAGGAAATTACTCTGTAATGTTCAAGGCAAGAGCCCCCCACCCCTGCTCCAGCTGTGGTACATCTTTATTTGAGCAGATGTTTCCCCTCTGTACACCTTGGGATAACCTGACAGCCATGATAAAATCATACAGACAGGATGATGGTCCAGGTCTGCAGCTGAGTCCTAGGTCCTGTCAAATCAAATCATAGCTTTTGATGTACTTGTGACATTAAAAACTGCGCGGGTTCAAAAGCTCGCAGAACTCACGTTCTCATTAGCATGAGCTGTTTAAGCCAAGCAGTGTCATTGTTTTTGGGTTTCATTGCACCCACTCTTGGTGCCCCTGACCTCTCACCCCTGGGAGCCCGTGGGGCACCTGAGCTCAGGAGGGCTGGTGAGATATAACGGGATATGTAAGTCCTGGAAATCCTTGGATACTCTCTGAGGAATTACAGTGAAGAAAGAGAGGAAGGGCAAGCTGTGATTGTGGCTATTATGCTGCAGAGAATTATCCAATATCCAAGACAGCAAGCTATGCCCAGGGCAGGTAACAGTGCAAGTACCAGCAACAACTTGCCCTGATTTATGCAGGTGAGCACAGTCAGTCACCATCCTTTGGGGAGGTCTGACCACCAGCAATCACAATCCTATCCATGCAAACAGTCCAGCAGCTGCTAGAGCAAACACAAACTACCCCTGTGAAAGCTATGACCATTCACTGCAGGGGGGGAAAGAATCAGCACAGGAGGAAAGGCAGAGCTGGGTTTATGTGCTGACCTAGAGGGGAAGAGATCTTGGTCCACATGGGTAGGTCCCTGCTACTGCAACCACCACATCATATAATCTCTGCATAAACTTATCAAGCTCCATTTTAAAAGCACTTAGGGATTTTAAATGCCTATGCCCTGAAAGGCTTTCCCAGAACCTGATTATCCCAGTGGCTGAAGCAGCCAGAGGAGCCACCCTGGCTGGAACTGAGGTCTTCTCTGAACCACTGCTCAGAGCAACCAGACCCCAGCACACTCCAGCCATCACAGTGGATAAATGTATGGCCAAATGCAGCTCCACTTCCTACAACAAGTGCTCACAGTAAAACATTAAATAACTGCAGACCTTCTGGAAACACATAATGGCTGATAATAGCTCCCTCATCCAAAATTATTCCTTCCACGTGTCCTCAAATCACCTCCAGCCAACTTCTTCCCCATCCCAATACCGCTGTAAACAAAACCATTACTGCAGATAAACTTTAAATGGACTTTAAATATTCACTGATCTGAGTAGGCAGGCTGAGAAAGGGTAGGTTCTCACTACCTTATCTCAGTAGACCCTGTCAGAACATGGCTACACTTGTTTGCCATTTCCAAAAGTGAAGCACTCTTTCAGTAAAAATAATAATATGATCAAACCAATAACTAGGAAACTGGCAGAGAGAGAAAAAGAGACATGGCACGAAATACTAAGGAAATGTGCCATTGTGAATAAGAAATACCATCTAACCATCTCAGGTGATTTGGGCTTTAAAGGCACTTTTATAGCTAAGTTTGAAGATACTAATCTAGATTCCACCCTCTGGGGGGTGAGCAGCAGCACAGCATTGCTCCTGCCTGCAAGAATCCCAGGACCACACTTGGAAATCTCTGCAATTGGCAGTGCAAAGATGTACATGCAGCCCTTTCAAAAGACATATTGATTTTATCGAACGGGAGGCAGGGCAAGAGACACCCTAATTGTTATAATTATGAATTCAGTAATGTTGGTAATCATTAACAGTTTCAACAGGATCATAAATCATTCACGTAATGGAAAAGAGCAGTAAGTGAAGATCAATTCCTCCTCGAGTAGCATTTCATTTCATGGCAGACACCTAAACATCAGGCTGCTTGAATTACTAACTCCTATTTGTTTTATACTCTTACTACTCCTCCAACTGTAGTTTCACAGTCCAATTTTGAGTCTTTAATGACTTAATTGAATGCAAACTCTCCTTCTTTGCAAGGCCAACATGAAACCATTGCAAATACAGACACTGCTCTTCTTTCACTGCAGTGGAAAGTCCTCAAGGCCACTTGCAGGAACACAAAATCACCAAAAAATGAAGGCTTAAAATACCTCCTCCAAGCAAGCAAAATGGAAAATTTGGATAGGGAACATACTCCAGACCTCATAACTAGCATGGTTCTTGGAATTTGTGTGGAGAAATCCAACCCGCAGCTGTTACAAGTATTAAAAGCAACCAAATGGCATGAAGAATTAAAACACAGCACTGCCAAAATTATCACTACAGTCTATGAATATAAACAGGGTTTTAGGCACGGTTTTCCATTTGCTTTGCTCAAGCTGCCTGACTTTAGTTATGCTGTCATTGCTCAGCAGGATAAGGTGCAAACAGGAGCAACAATGATTGAAGGAAATGGACAAGTTTTTCTGGAAAACCCTTAGAAGAAACAATCTGCCAGAATTCCAGAGGGCCTGAATGTGCAAAACTTGAAACAACATCAAGCAGAGCAGAAGGCAGCTTGGTGATTTTCTGGAAAAAAAAATAAAAATCAGTAGGTGAGGTTTAAAAGACAGAAGAAACAGTAAGTGCTAACTTTCTACAAATATTTCAAGCATTTATGCGTCAAGGAGAGAAAATTGCTGGAGCAGGTAGGCAGGAGAGTATAATTAGAAACAACAGGAAATATAGAGCAAATTCAAAGCTAAAGGACAGTGGGAAAGTCTCCAAAAGAAATGGCCAACACAATAACTGCAAAGGTTTAAAATGACATGGGATAAAATGCTTAGAAAGAAATGATTTTTGCAATGGCATATATGGTTGTAACAAGCCTTTTTTGGTTGTGGGTTGTTTTTTTCCCCCAAGCTCCTTAATAAAGAAAGGATTATGCAATCAGTACATCTGAGTGTCTGTCATTCCCTCCAGTAACATTAGACCAATTTCTACAAAATTAGGCAGAGGGACAGAGGTTAAGAATTATTAAATTTTTGGAAGCAGACGCAGCAGAAGAGAAGGGATGAGTGATTAATGCCTCTGTCAGAACAGATGCAGTGCAATCCCTAAGAAGCCGTGTATGCACTCATTCCTAAGCAGCAAACACACAGAAACCAGGCTGCTAACCAAAATCATCCTTAACTTTTATGGCTCCCTGATTTTATTTCAGGTTCCAGATCCAAAGCTGACCCCTGCTCAGCAAACCACTGAAGCAAACTCCTTCAGTCTTCTGGGACTCAATCTCATTTTATAAGTTAAGCATATGTGTAAGTACTCTGCTAAGAAGGAATGAATCTGAATAGTCTGCTGAGCCAGGCTCTCATTTATCAGCAAAATCACCAGTTCAACTCAGTAAATTCACCAAATTATATGTGGAGAGAATTATTCCTGACCCTCATTCAGTGCTGCATGAAAATGGCCCTTGTAGGAATACAGAGCCCTGGAAACAGGTCTCCCACATAATTAAGAGCATGACCTCCACTTTTGCTCCCAGACATCCTGACTGCACAAGGAAAGCAGCAAACCAAAGTTCATTATGTTATCATGGACAAATGACTCTTTCTCTCACTATTAAGCTTTTCAGCACAGAGTACACTTGGTATCTGGTGGGCTGCTTATGATTGTTAGCACACTAATGTAAATTTAAAATGCAATGTGATTGTTTTCTATACCACAGCATCCTAAGACACACAATGAATAGCAGTTAACTCCAAAAGTTAAGGAAAGTAAATGAATAAACCCTTTTTTCATGGTAAAAACATGCAATAACATGAATTAATCTATTTTTTTCTTTGACAATTCCAAAAGAAAATAACTCCCAAATATGTCTCTCTCTATCTCTTATTTCCATGTTTAATAATTTAGAACTCTTACTCTTTGTTCATAAAAGAAACATTGTGTTCTGCAAAGTCTGTGGAGATGTAAAAACAAGAAGCAACAAAATCACATCTAAATTTCTGGTGGGGACTTTTCCAATGCTAAGGAACAAAATATTCTGAAGTATGAAACAGCCAAGGATTGATGCCAAAGTTCTTACGTGAATGTGAGAAGTGAGCAGACGAATTGTGTGGAGAAAAGATGAAGTAGAAACAACTTGGAAGCCATTTGTGTAAGAAACAGAAATGAAGGGGCTTGAAACAGTCAGTGGCTCCAAAGCTGATATTTCTCCCACAGGTACGAAAAGTGACATCTCCATCAGCACTGGTGAGTGCAAACTGAAGTGTTCTCCTGTTGTCAGAAAGTCATGGGTTGAAAATACACTGATCCTTTGCTCTTCTCGTTTGTCTCATCAAACACAGCCGAATTCATGGGTGATGGAAACAGAAACTTCCACTTGTCCTGTACCACTGCTGAAGCTCCAGGTGAGATCCACTGTCAGAACTGGACTGAATGAAGTGGATGCCGTGGCACTGGGCCCATTTTTGAGCAGGAACACAACAGGGGCAGCCCCAGAGTCATGAAATATTGCTGGTGACATAGAACAGTGAACTGAGGACTCAGGAGTCGTCCAGTGAGTGACTCTGGGCAAGCTACTTTGCCACTCTTCACTATGGTTTCCTGACATTCTGTAGATGATTCAGGGCTCTCAGATTTGTCAGTCGAGGCCAGCAAGAAGAATTCAGAGCTAAATTGGGATTTTCAAAGAAATAAATCCCAATCATTGAAATGCTACAGCAGCAGAACCTCATCCTTTCACATTCATAGATTAGACCTGTTTGCAGTACATCTGAGTGGAGTACCTGAAGAATGGTCAGGCTTTCTATCTCACACCTTCCAAGGCTCCATGAGTTGCAAAGCTCATGGTAGTACATGACAGAATAGCTTGGTTTCAGAAACAGAGTTCTTTTCTGCTAAATTATTCCACTTCACTGCCATCAAATGTGTAATAGGTCACTGTAACATTTGCCTTCTTGTCAGCCTTTAAAATAAAGATATTAAGTCCTCCAAGTTTGTTTTGAAGCCTTTCAAATCTGGGGGCTGTTTGGGTGGTTATTCTGGTCTTCACCTATGCAGTTGCACTGCACAGGATTCAGCAGGGAAAAAGAAATGATGAAAAATAAAAGCAGTCGATGATGATGCAGGTTTTTAAAAGACCAGAGATCCAAGTTGTCTGTTTAAAGAGGAAAAGTTCAGTGGTGCATCATTTTATAACTAGATTGGGTCAGTAGCACTAACTCAGAGCATCAGCTGCACCAACTCCTCCTAAATCTACAACAGAGAGGATTTTTAGCTGTGCTTTGCACTCCTAGACAACACAAAACCCCCAGTGCTGTGAATGCAGCTGGCTTTATGAAGATATGTATCATTTTGATCCAACTGAAGCAACCCCAGCGAGGAGTCTGTGCCAGTTTGACGTCCCTCCCTTCCTTCAGCGAGCACCCATCACTCAGGGAGCCTGGCTGAAACCCACAGCGACACACACACAGCAGGCAGAGCAGGAGAAAGCTCTCAGAGCACTGCAGCTCTTCTTCCAAAGCCCAAATACAGGACACTGCATCCAGTCACAGCACAGCCTTCGGTGTCTGACAATACAACCCACTCTCTGCAGCTGAAATATTTATTCCGGCGCAATTACCATAAAAGATTAATATTTAAATAATGGGTAATTTGTTTTTTTTGTTATTACTCTTGTTTCTTTTTAGACAACACTTAGGATTATAAACTGAATTAGATTGTTTATTCTTAAAGGGGACCTTTCGCATTCTGCATTTATTAATACCAGATTGAAATGCCCAGCCATTGATCAAACTCTTTTCCAGAGGGACGGCTTGAAAAAAAAACCAAACCCAACTCTAACCCCTGAGCTGTGGATTTTACAGCCATTACTTCAATTATACACCCCACTGTGGGAGCAAAGGAAATCTTCATACATGCCAGCTGCAGCCTTATCCCTGAATTTTGCAGAGGCAATGGTTATTTCAAACACTGAAGGAGGGAGAGAGAAAAAGGGGGAAATAAACCAAGTTAGGCATAAAGCAGCCAGTTGAGATTCTACCCACATGTCTGGAGACCTTGACATGCGAGTTACAGTATGTTTTTTGAGAATACATTTTGGTAGTTGTAGTGATAACCATAATACTGAGGTCTCACTGGCCTCTTTCCTGCAGAGATCTTAACAGGCAACAGGCATTTCACATGTTAAAAAACTGGGAAACACGGAGATGCAGCCACTTGGACCAGAGGGTCTGGGGGAGCTCTGCAGCACCTACACCCCTGAGCTGCTGGGGGTGGCCTGGCTGCCTCCAAGGGCAGGAGCATCCCTGCCTGGCACCTCCCCACACCACTGGGGTTCTTTGGAGACAGGAGTCCGTGGTGCTGTGCTGGTCTTTGAGCTGCATAGCAACCCACTGGAGGGGCCAGAGGGGCCAGAGCAGGTTACTGGAAGAGGTGGGAAAAGAGGTAAAGTCCCTGGCTGAAAAAAATGGAATTTTACTATTTCTGTGAGGATGCAATTTCCACTGTAATAGCCTTGACTCCCTGGACTATTGTCATATCCATCAGACCACGCTGCAGTGGCATTTGGGATGAAGCCTGAACTCACTGTCACCCTAAAGCAGAACTGGTCTCGTGCACTGTGATTCCACCCCAGATCTTCACATCCAGACCCAGCATTCTCGATTCATTTCCAGGCATAAAACATAATCAGAATTCCATTTATCACTTCTCATTAGTTAGTTAACTATTAATTTGCAAAAAGCACACAGAACTCCAAACAGGCAAATACCTTTCTGCAAGTTTTCCTGCCTGTTTGAAGCCAGGAATGGGCCCACTGGAGATCAGAGGGGATATTCTGGCATAGAGATGAATAAAACTGAGGTGACTTATACCTAAGATCATCCCTTCCCCTGCCTCTAACTCTTCTCTCCAGCTGTCTTTCTTATCAGAAGGCTTTGCTAAGATTATGCAGCAAGTTTTTGTCCAGGAGCAAGAATGGCTACACAGAAACCTCCTGGGAGCTCCTGAACTCTGTCAGGTCTGTGCTAAGTCCAGCCAGCACTTCCAAATGCTGCAGGGCTCACTGCAGGTGCTGGGAAACAATGGGAAGGGCCAAACTATCAGCTGGACCCTTCATTCCAGAGCCTTGGATGATGGAGGTACCTCAGTGATGGGGTTACCACGACACATATCTGATCTTCCACTCAAAGTAGAATAGACACAGATTGAAAGGCCAGGGGGAAAAATGGAAATTAATACTGCAGGCTGGCTATTGAGGTACTTGGCTGTTACCTGCTGTCTCCTGATCTCCCTGTTCATGGATGGTTCTTTCCTCACAAACATTTCAGAAGTTACTCTTCAGGCATGTGAACATAGAATGGGAACTGTCTCTAACTTCAAAATTTTCTGTAGAATGAGTAAACCCCTCTAATTCTTCATTCCTACCTGGAACAGTCAATGTAAAATCTGGGCTGAAAACAAAACAAAAATCAAGTTTCATTCCATTTCCATGAACAACTCAGGTGGGCCAGGGAGCCTGCTGATTTTTCTGTGCTTTTGCCTGCATCTTTGACCTATCAAGATGGAAAAGCTCTTAATTTCCATTGAAATCTACAGTTCAAGTGTGCTTAACATAGCAGACACACTCTTCTTCAAAAGCCTAGGTTTTAAGCAAGTACTCCCATAAATACAGCAACACCAAAGGCTTCTATGAATTGTATATGGAGCTTAACAGATTAACATGCGGGATATTGGCACTGAGTAATACCTACACTGCCATCCCAGGTGAAATTGGTAGTGTAACTACTAACAGCTCATAAAATCAGCTGTTTCCCACCCAAGCAAGGGGTGGGAAATCTCCTTTATCCCCTCTAAATACCACAGTCAGCACCAAGTGAACAGCACATTCGGACTCAGACTGACCTGCTGAGGTGGCACTGCTGCTTGGAGGGATTAAATCTGCTTTCACCCAGTGAATGTGGGATGCTGCACAGGACAGGCAGATCAGAAGCTGACTTTCTTTTCCCTGCTCTGCTGAAGGCATCAAGAACTCTGATTGGGAATTTCCACAAGTTACAGGTTTATGGTGTAGAAAAGTCAGTGAAAACATGCAAGATAAACCTGATTTTAAATGAACATAAATAAATCGAAAAGTCCATAATGCAGCAGAAAATGCTTGTATTTGGTCTCAGATTTTAGCCAAAGCTCCAGCAGGGTTCAACTACTGCTGTATTCAGCATCAGAAACACATAAAAATAAGGTGAAGATGCAGCACAGTTGAGTGGCTGGCTGAGAATTAGGACCTTCAGAGGACAATTTTACAACCTTTCACGCTTTCAACTTTAAAGGGCAACTGGCTCTAATATGAGTCCAGTGCAGTGAGAGATTAAATTGTTAGACAAGTGTCAGGCAACTAACACTTATCTATATGTGAAAAAAAAAGCAAATAAAATAGCATTAGGAGATCCAAATATTTAGATCAAGATGCTGTTTTAAAACGTTTGGGTGAAATGCCATAAAGGTCAGCATAATTATTACAGCATTTTCAACTTGCATCTGTGTCTTTTCATTTGGAGGATGAACCTACAATGTGTTCTCAGAACCTGATTCATGTGGGGAGCACCCTGTTCGCCAGAGGTCAATTCTTGTCCCAAACCTTGCAGCTGGGTGGCCCTTCCTCAGGGCTAAGCCCAGGGTGTGATTGCTGAGTTTTCCGTTCTTTGTTCATTTGACAACGCGTAAAATATTGAACCATTGCTCAAAGGGCTAAAAAATACCCCTGTATTCTTCTGGAATGGTAAAACATTTGCCTCAGCCTAAGATGTCCAAAGAATCAACACATTCAGAGGCGCAGATGAAAAAGAAATCCATCTAAAAAGGCGGATAAATTATATATAAGAACTTTGATAGTTCTCGTGTCTGAAGAGTGGAGCTGACTTAAGCAATCCTGTTTCATGTAGGACCCAGGGCTACATTCCCACTGAAATTCTAGAGGGTAAATATTCCCTCTGGTAAGTCTTTCCACCCTCCAAGGTGCTTTAGTCTTTAACCCTTGTTGTCTTGCACCTTGGGGCAAGCTCAGACTAGGCCTTCTCAAAGTGCATTTCTTGCTCCTGAGCTCAGGGACAGCACCCCCCTCCTGGGTACAGCTGGCACATCCTAAAGCACTGGATTACACGGGGTGCTGATGAATAAGATCCACAGCAGCCCAAATGATTTCCTCTGCAGTCCCAGCCAGGCTGGAGCCCAAAGGGCTGACTAGAATCTGGAGAAAGATAGTTCATGGTCTCTGCCCTACTTCTGCATGGCCACAGCCTGGCAGATGCTCAAGGGACAGAGTCCAGTGTCCTTCCTGCTTCTTTGTACCCTCTCCACAGGATAGAACACCCAACACTGCTGCAAAGTGCCAGCTGCTGCCCGAAGAGCTTGCAGTATAACACAGTTTTGGACTGTGGGAGACAGGAATATCAGATTCTGGGTTGGTGATAAGGCACACGACAGGATGCCCTTGCAGGTAAGCTCTACTCACCAGAGTCCATTTGCTCCTGAGGAGGACAACAGCAACACTCTTCCAAAATCAAAAACCAACCCAAGACCTCTGCAATGAGGAGGCCAATCTCTGCTGCTCAGTGCCATCTGTACAGCAGACAGGGTGGCTGGAGGCTTCTCAACACGTGAAACAGATTTGGAGAGGAGTTTTCTTACACTGCTCTGTCTGAAGGTTCTTGCTACAGAGAGTCCAAGACATTCCAGAACTGGCCAGGAAAGTGCTCCTGCCAGGACTGATGCACTCAGGTGGTTTCTCTGGCCTCCAGGGCAGACTCTGCAGCAGCACAGGCTGTATTCATGATGGAAAAGCTGCTGAGAGACAGCACTGAATTTTAGTGACACTGAGAGCAAGGATGCCTGAATATATTTGGGATCCAGCTTTATTAAATCTTCTGGTCCCATGACCACCTCAAATATTTATCCAGACAAAACAAAAACCATCTCCAAGTCATTTCTGCCGTGGGGGCTGGTGTAGCTAAACCCCAGAGGAAGCTCATCACACAGCTCCAATCTACTCTGACCTACCCTGTCTTCAACAAAGCCTTTTTCAGAGACTGTTCTCCCATGTTGGGAAACAGTATCACTCAACTTATATGTATAAACTCTGTACAAATCCCCTCCTTTTCCACTAAACCCTATCCAGTTTTCTGTCCAAATTTCAATGTGTGACATCCTCATAGAGTATTTTTAAATTACCTAAGGTATTACAGGTACCTCAAAAAGTAAATAATAATGACATCTAGCATTTATTTTTAATTATCACCTTAAGGTGAAGCATCATCCTCCAGCTATCCAACTCCTGAAAGCACCAGTTGCACACATGTTTAAAGAAAGCATGGCTTGCGTGCATTCACACATGAGCATACACTCATCTTTGACTTCACTTTTTGATGGAATTCAATGCTAAAAAAATACTGTGGAATTTACAAACATTCTTGCCTTTGCTTTTCTATTTTCCTCTTGTAGATGACACCACTTCTAAAACCATTCAGGTATAAAAAACGTTACTTGTTTGGGTGGCAAGGCTTGATTTTTGTGTGCTCTCAGCTTCTCAAGAGCTGTTGCAAAACTCTTGGAAGCTTTTCAATCCCCCTCAGAGCTGCTGGTACAGCTGAGAGTTAAATCTGAATGCCTTTAAATCACTGCTTGTGGGTTCACAGAAGGAATTCTGCTGCAGGCCTTGAGAGCCATCCGCCTGCTCCGTGCTTGTGTGTTCTCTTCCCTGTACCTAATATTTTGCTGTTGACTCACAAAGAACTGAAGGAGGAAAGGGGAAAAGAAAAAAAAAAAAGCCTTATAATTTTTATAGGAAATGTATATATTACGTGTTGCTAGGAGGAAATGTCAAGGGAGAAAAATAAATGCTTTCTGACAATTACTAGTCATTTTGTGCCAGCAGCTAAACTGTATGAGAGCTCTGCTTTCCCTCCCTGAACACAAGAGCACACAGCAGATGAATCACTCCACTGAATTAGCACGTTGGCTCATGCACATTTGGGAACCTGTTTCAGTTGTTTGCAATAAGCTCTTTGCAAGATCTGCCCCAGGTGTTGACAGGGACCAAACCTCAGTGAGGCACAGACACCCCCAGAGTGCTCCACGACACCCCAGTGTACACTCAGAGTGGGGCACACGAGTTCTGGGTCGTTGGATGAGGAAGTCTGACCCTCCAAAACCTGCAGAGTGTCCTGCCACTTATCCCTGGGAGTCGAGCACTGGGAGCAAACAGAAACCTCTCCACGGAGCACCAAGTCCTGATGTTGAGTCCCAGGTCAGAATGGGAAATTATTCGTACCAGGAATTACTACAAACCTCAGTGGTACTGCAATAACAGTGTCTCACATATACAGTCCCTCTGAGAATCTACAGGCAAATTAAAAAGGGTCCCACATCAATTAAACCTCAATTACAGGGGAGAGAGAAAGGATGCGCGGAAAAACACCTTCCAAACTCGTGTCAGTCTCTGCTGTCTCCATCACCATAATGACAGCATTACAAGCATATTCCTTTTTAGAATGCTGCATTTAAAATCATTTTATAATCACATGCTTCATTTCTTGTCCACATTTGCAAAATATAATCAATGAAATTAATCTATTCTATTATTCTTTAGATCTCTCTCAGTTCTACCTGTACTGTGAAACACTGCCTTGCACTCCAAAACCAATTTTCATCCTTGAAAATGGAGCAGTAACTGAACAATAAATATGGATTTCTGAAAAGGCTAGGTATTCAAAGCAGGAAGGTTTTAAAAGGGGCATTAAATCTAGATCAGCAATCTGGGTCTGCTTTAAGTCACTACATCATTCTGCTAATAAATCAATAATTCCCAGACTTCTGTGGCAGCAGACAAACCATGAAGACTTTCTGGGCCTCATCTACCTGACAAAGGTGTTGCTGTGATAACCACATGAAACATTATGTGCTGCTCTGATAATCTGATAATAAAGGGACAGATAGGGTGTGTGAAAAGCTCCCCAATCTGGGAACTCAGTGTGTTAACAGAAATGCAAGTACATGATGCATTAGCACTGCACTGACACATCTGCACTGCTGCTGCTCCCAGCATTGACACATTCAGCACTACCTCAAGGATCATTTTATCTCAAGGGACAATTATGCCCTGTGATACCAAGCCATGTAGCCTTCATCTTCCATTGGGGTCCTTCACGGTGCATCTCTTTGGAAAACACAGATCCCTGTGGACCCCAGTTGGGCCCCAGAATCCTCAGTGCAATGAGAACAACAACAGTGATGGGGGAAGCTGGATCCTCCTCTGTCATTCACATTTCAATGCTGTTTAAAATCCAGTGTTGTAGCTGAACAGGTAATATTTTCCACATATTCATCAGCTGTTCTTCAGCACCACTCTGCCATGACTGTGATGATGTGTAAAACGTCCTTCTGCCCTTCTTTACTTGCTGTCTGGTTCCAATCCTCTTTGGAATTGATAAAGATCACTTTTGAGCTCCTTATCCTTTAAAGGACTTATGATAAAAACTGTTTCCATCCACTCACAGAAACACAAGAGTAAGTAAAGCCCAGCAAGAAATATGAAGTATCAGTAGAGACAGAGCTGAAGCAGATGGCTGAGCATAAACATCTGAATTTCTAGTGAAGGCAGTAAGAATTTATGGCAAACTGTAAGTTTCACAAGTTTCTCTTACATATTTCAAATATCAGTATCTCCTTTATCGGGGTCAAGGTCCAAGTGGTGGGATGGAAATATGTATTAGCACAGAGAGTTATTCAGGCTGCTGAAGCTGCAGACAGGATCTCGTGGTATTTGCAGAAGCAGACAGGCAAACTCCTCACCCAACTCCCACTGACATGCAGCAAGGGTGGGAATTAACAGTGCTCAGGGACAGCTCTTCAGCCTTCAGGATAAAGGTGATGCACTCCAGAGTTTGACAGCAAAGCAGGAGTGTAGTAGATTATTCTCCAGGTGCTTTGGTGGGGATGCCCAGAGTTTCACAGTGAACTTCTAAGCACAGAATTACTACTATCAGCAGGTGGAATATACCCATTCTTAGGGTTATTGGCTTTTTCAGGCTCTAGATCAAAGCACACCCCTTTGCTTCTCTATTTAGATTGATTACTGCATTAGAAATATGTCTTGTAAGGAAAAATACTGCCAACATCTAGAAACGGTCTGAACTAGATGAGATTCATGTTTGGTTGTTGCTACTTGCTAAAAGTCAAGCTGTATGTTTTTTTGTTCATTAAATATATTCACATACAGGAAAAAAAATTCATAGGTAATTATGACTATTTCAAACCAAGAGTTTGTTGCTCTTAAACTGGTTAAAAACGTAATCCTGAAACAATCTGCATAAATACTTTGGTACAGCAGATAGAAATGAACATGCCTGCAGGATGCCACGGACTAAAAATACATAGATGAGGCTGCAAAAATAGCAAATATCCATGAAATGCTTGAACCAGTGATGACTTTGTGAAATTCCACTGTCTGAGGTGAATACTTTTCTCTGCAGAAAAAGGATTGCAAACTGCTGCAAAAAGTGCACAGAATCACCGCTATATATATGTCAAGAAATAAATTACTCTGAAGTTTGCTGCCCTGCCCTGTTTTAAAGAGTTACATAAATCAGCAAATTTCTCACTTCCACTGAAATACTAATTAAAATAAAGGAAGGAGAACATTATCATTTTCCGTGGAAAACTTGCCCTGGCCTCAGATAGTTGCAATATTTCAGGAAGCAGAGTGGCAATGCATATTGGAATTCACCATGGCAATAAAATGAGGTATCACAGCTGTTCTTGAACAGGAAGGTTATCCAGCCCTCAGTGTACCTGCTCACCAGGGCCTCTCTACACACTGGGGGAAAACATCCTCTCGCCACTGAAGGGACTCCACCTGCCTTTTCCCATATTTTACACCCCATCTTCCAAGTCAGCTCCTGTGGAGAACCACTGTATGATTATTCCTTGCAGCTCCCCTCACAGAGGACTCCTACACAGCTCAGTTGGCACAGACAGATACAGGGAGGGTTGTATGAAATGCTTTCCAGCCCACATCACCCCCCAGAGCTGTCCCGAGGAACCAGGACACCGAGTCCCCAAGTGGAAAGTCTGTTCCATTAGTTGTGCTGAGCTGTGACTTCTTTTCCAGTTGGAGCACATTACAGCTTTGATCCAAAGTCCTGGGTTTAAGGAAAGACACCAGTGGACTTCTGCCCATGGTTGTGAAGGTCAATAAGCAACAGAGAAAGGGATGGGAATGCCTCATGACTCCTTTCTAGGATTCAGATCTTCTCCTGTGTTACCTGGTAGAGATGTCCCTTATGTCACTGCCAGAATGCTCCCACCACCTTTTCCTTTCCTGACCTACTTTGCATTCCTCTCTGGTTCATCTTTGACTCTCACAATTAAGTTTATTCCCATCTATCATCACATTCATTTGCAAAAATCTGCAAAATGTCAAAAGTCAAGGAAATATGAAAACATGAACTCAAAGGAGAGGGAGGGAATCGATGCTTCTGTGTCAGAAGTCAACTTGCCTATTTCAAAAAGCACTCTGCTGGATTTTCTCCTTTGAAAGAAGCTGTGGCCCCTTCCCAGAGATGTACTCAGATCTGCTGATATCTCCTCTGCTGAAGCAGCACAAAATCGACGACGTGGAACGTTCAGCACTTCTGCTCGGGGGCTCAGCAACCTGTTGGGACCACGGCAAAGATTCCCAGGCTGCAAAGCTCTCAGGATTTGACAGAGCAAAGCTGTTCCTCTGAAATCCCTCTTTAAAGCAAGGCTGAGTGCTAACCATGAAAGGGTAGGGAAAGAAATCAGCCCAGACATATATAGATATCTTTTTTTTCAATGTTCTATATTTACACTGAATCTGTCCAGCCACAGAAGCCCCACACGCTGTGTTTGTTCACACAACACACACACACTGCCTGACCAAAGGGGTATTTTAATACATCCCAAAAGAGTAACAGTTTGCAAATCACAGGTGTGCTACAGCATCTGCCACGTGCTTTAACTCGCAGGAGGAAGGTGGTTGATCCAGTACAGAGGGAAAGTATAAAGCCTAAATTCAGTTTGAAGATATGCAACAATGAGAGTTGTGAAAGCAAAGTCAGGTGTTCTGGCAAACTAGGAATGCTGAAATATTATGAGTTAAACATACTGCCCGACACCATTAACTCAATACCACGGGCATCTGCAGGATCTGAAGCTCCAGAGCCCCAGTTGGCTAAAATGCTAAACAGCAGAAGCAGTTTTGCTCCTACCAAGGCCTCTTTTATTTGTGCTGTGCCCACTTAATGAAGCATGAATTTTAATTTAGTCTGACACTTGGATATATTTTTAGATTTGATTTCTGCATCTTCTGCGCATAATTCAATTTCCAGGCTAGGAGGTGTGTTAGAGGGTGCTAAACTGTGCACATTAAAGACTCACTTTTTCATGTAAACTGTCACAGCACGCGTACAAAAGTTCATCTGAAGGAAGATGTCATTAGCATGGGAAACTGGTCTCCCTGTGGATGCAAAGATAACTTCAAATGCAAGGTCTGCCAGTTCTTTAGGCTTTATTGATATAAGTATTTGCCACGAGGTACATATTTTAATGGTAAGATTTTCAAGGTTACTTCTGTCTGTCTGCTGTACAAACATCTAAGGTACATAAATCTTTGAGCATTACGGGGTATTTGGACGATATGAGGGTATTATGAAGTTATCTAGAAATGATTGAAGTACTCTTTGATCATAAATATACAGCAGCAACAGTGGCAGCCAAGGGCTTGCTTGGAAAGTAAAAAAGTATCATGTGGAAGACAGACTTCTGGAGAATTAATACACTATTTTCTGCATTTTCTTGGTTCCTATACAGCTTCAGAGGAAAGGGAAGCTGGACACATGGGATGGGAAGGACAGTTAAACATTGCTATAATTTACAAACATACCTGGTGCTCTTTTCCATGACATTTATTTTAAGGTAAATAATGACTTAGTAAGTGATGGATAAATATGATTAACTGATGGGACGCCTATAAAACCAAAGCTAAATTTAACACCATTCACTACAGAAAGATTAGAAGCAGTGCAAAGCATCTGATGAATGCTGCTCATAAAATTTTTCTCATCAACACAGGCTCCCAGGAGGACGCTCCAGTGACACAGTTACAGTTCTGCACTGCTGGATACACACGGATTTAATTATTCATTTTTTCAGCAGAGGTCGTGCAGAACATGATACAGACACCTGATGGTAGTAGGTGTGGTGGCAAACACAGAGCAACAGATGGTTCCTCACCCCAGGAACCTGCAGTGTGGCTCCAAAAGCACAGGACTGTAGACAGACATTTAGGGATGACACAGGGCAGGAGCAGAGGCACAGGTCTGGACAGACCCACATAAGCTGCTGGTGAGCTTGGAGAGCTTTTAAGGTGAGGCTTTGATAAGGATATGACTTTGCAATATTCCCAGGAATTTCTTTTTCTTACAGTAACAAAACAGCTGGAAAACCTCAGGTGAAAAGTGCTACAAATGCATTCAGAATTAATATTGTTGTGCAATTAATAATCTAGATTTCATTGCAATATGATAGGGATTAACTAAATGATTGCCAATGTCTATATGGACATTAAATATCCTTTAATTTCTGGATTGTCAAAGTCAGCTCCAGTATTCATATCTTGCCTTTCCATTCCCCTGCTTAGTCCCCTTGGTTGATACTGGTCCTTCTGAGCTCCAGCAAGCTCTGAGGTTTGGGACCACTGTTGTGGGGCCTTGTGTGGATCAGGGTTTGCTCAGCACACACTGAGGAGTGATTTCTACAGAAAGCAACACACAAAGGACCCAAATTACAAAGCTCCCACTGGGAAATCTGCCACATGAATAAGACTGGAAAATCTAAGCCAATAAGCTAATTAGGAGCTCCAGAATAAATTTGCCATAGGATTATTTTATTGTGACCGTGGCATGGCCCTCTCCACACACTCTCCATCCTCTTCTTAAAACACTCTGCATAAGTTAGCCTTTGCACATTCCTAATTTCCAGGCACTCAAGTAGATGACTAGTAATGAATATATTACCAATATTACTGTTCTATATGTTATAGTGGTGGCAAAAGCTGAGCACTCATGATTAAATGTAGGAAGTTAAAAGGTGCTGTCAACAGCTTCTTTCTCTCTAAAGGTTTTATTTCTTCACCATTCTTCTCTTGTTGCTTTAAGTAGAGAAAATGCTGTGGTAGTGATTTCTTTATTAGAAATGTCAGTAGGGTCTGCCAAACTTTAATCAGCTCTCTCTGGTGTTAGACCAGACTGACATAAACTTTCTTTATGAAATAAATGCCTACCTTATTGAGCTTGCTATTAAAATACTGCAAATACCACCAACACATTGAATGCAGCATTATCTACCTATCAGTTTGAATCTAAAATATGTTAATCCCCAGGGAAGGAGAACCAATGCTGTCAAAGATTTCAGCCAGTGCTGGTGACCTTCACAGTTCAAACTCTCTTCTTGCTCAGGTTTTAAATAATTGTGGGCAAGGTTTCTTTTTTTTTTCCCCCTCCCCTCTTCCTATGTTCACACACTCAAAGCTTCAGTGTCCACTAATTCAAAACCAGCTGTAGGTACCCTGCCAAGCTGCCACCTCTGGGAACAGCTGAGGAAGCTGTCACTTCACCACTTTGAAGTTGACTGATCTGCTTTCTTACTGCGATCCCAGGAGCATTAATTCCTCGGTGAGAAAGTCTGCCACAACAGTCTGGTTTGAGGCTTGACAGATTCATCTCCTGTTGGTCACTCTGGAACCAGATAAGAAACGAGGAGAAAACTTTCTTCTCTTTGTTCTGTATCACCACTGCTGAAGAGCAGTGAAAGGAGGAACTGAAGAAAGCACAGGAAAAGGGAGAAAAGATTTCAAATCCATTCGGTCAAGACTGTTAACAACACTAAAAATATATGTGTGCCTGACTGGGGATATTGGACTGAACATTTTGTTCTCCCTCTCCCCAGCCCTCCCCTCTCCCAGACAGTATTCAAGCATTTTTGAAAAAAAAATCAGATCTCAGTTCTGGTTTTAATTTGAAAAAATCAGATTGGATGCAACCAAAATTACCACTCGCTAGAATAATCTTGGTTATCATAAGACCCCACATCACTACAGTGCTTCAAGGCTGCCTGCCCACATGGCACCAGTCTCAGCAGCAGCCCAAACCTGGTATTTTATCCAGCTTTTTCTGTAAATTGTGGTTAACCATGGATGGGCAATGACTTACTCTAGCTAAAGATCCTTACCACTATCTTTTGACAAAAAGTCCTCACAGCCATGATTCCACAGATTGCATTTCATATTATGTTTTCTCATTTTGTTCCCATCCTAACTTGAAACATGCTCCTAAATTCACCCCTCCTATTGATCAACTTGAAATAAATGGTTTGAGAAAGTATCATTGCTGAATTTCCAGCAAGTGTTCAAATCCCCCTGGTGGCAGTAATATTTCAGATTAAATTTAAATACCTCAGGGACTCAGGGAAGGGATAGAAGGTGTGCTCTTGGCCAGCCTTACAGAGGTAGGTTGCCAAGGTCTGAACATACCAGTATAGTAATTATGCAAAATCCACACTTCTAAAACTTCCTGTAGGGCAAAATGAGGGCTTTCTTCTTGGCTAATCACCTCAGTCTGTGATGCTCTGTGAAGAGCATTCACTCTTTTTTCAGCTTCCCCACAGTTTTATCTGTTGCCTACAAGATGGATGTTGGTTGCACTGACTGATCTCCCACCTCCTTGCATGTCATAGCAAAAGCAATCAAGAGGGGACTAAGTATGTGCATACTAATGAAATGCAACTAAACAAATGGAGCCAGTGCTAACTGAAGTGAAATGTTTTTCCATCCAAAGACCCATAAAATATTTAAAAAAAAAAAAAATAACAGAATCCCCAACAGCCTGAGGGGCTTTCGATTTCTTTAAAACAAAACAACCGGGGCAGAGAGAAATAAGTTGAGAATTTCCTACAAACTCCACTGTCGGAGACTGGGTTCTTTGAGGTCGAGCTAAGAGAAGGAAATGCCACCTTTCAGCCTTGGTACATTCTTCCCAGCTACTCATTTTCTGCAAGACACTAAGAAGGAATCATGACGGATGACTCCTCTGCACTATCCGTTTGCCCCAGTTTTACAGCAGAGATCAGAGAATTTATTGGATTTTGCCTGAAAAAGAGACAGCATGTAATAACCCTTGTCTAGGAAGGATAAATAAGATGCTGAGTGGGGGTAGGAAAGCACCTTATCTGCTAATTGTAAGGAAAACTGCAAAATCAATACAAATATAACACGCCAGTCAAAGCAAACTTCAAATTTCCGCTCGGGTGTGAGCAAGGAAACAGTGCCTGTTTCCAAGGGAGAGGTCACTCCTGTCATTTTCTGCCTCATTTTCCTCTCCCACGTTTTCATTGTGTGGCTTTTTAGTTTTGTGCAGTGATGACTTTTCTCTGCTGTCTGCCGTGGGACGAGTTAAAGTATCTCATGGAACTCCAGATTCCTGGATCCCTGGCAGGCACCAGAGTGCTGGGAACTTCTTTGTACTTACGTTTTACTCCTTGTTTCAGGCAGCCAGTGTCAGGGCACAGTGGGGGAAGAAGAAATAAAAAAGCAGCATCTCAAGCTCTTATAAAATCCCACCCTCTTTGATCGAAGAAACCAACGCAGTAACATCTCCACTGTTTCCTCCTCTTTCCCTCTCTCTACAAAGACCACTCCCCCCCAAACTCCACTGCAGCTGGATAAACGTGTCATCAAACCACTCAAATTCAAAAGCACTGCTTGTCTCCGCTGCTTGAGGTGCATTTAGCAATTTTTCACAGCAGAGGAGCAGTTTTAGTTCCTTCTGTGCCACTCTGCTCACCCTGAGGCAAAGAAACTGCTGTTGGTGGCCCCCAGAAAAGAGAGGGTCTGAGAGTGAACATCCAAAGGACTGGCAGCACCACATTAAGTCACAACATGCCTTTCATATTGATGAACATGCCTTACAAATTGACATTTTTTGGTGGCTCGTTCAGTGCTGAGCCTTCTAAACCAGATAAGGGAGAGGAAAACGTGAAGAATGTACCAGCAGAGCCATTAAAGAGCTTCCAAGGCATATGGGAACGTGACCAGGGGAGCTCCCACGTCAGCAGCACGTCTCCATTAAGGCCTTGCAAAAGCTCCTGCAATTTTGGACAGGCAGAAAACGAGCACAAAGCCCCCACTGAGAATATGTGCACAGAACTAATTCATTAAATGCTGTTTCTCGGACCAAAAAAATGCTCAGATGTTTTAATCTATTGCATCTAATATAGTTAATTACCTGACAAGGAGTTTAGATGCTGCCCCAAGAGAAGAGGAAATAGAATGTTCTAAATAAAACATGACCACAAATGGGGTGGAAATCACAACTTTTCTCACATAAAAAAGATGTTTCCTTCACTAGGATTTATCCAAGGGAAGTGGGAAATTTTATAAATTCTAAATTAAGCACCAGAGGCTATTCACACTGTCCTTAAATAAAATTAAACACCCACTCAGAGCTTTGGCAAACAAATTAATGTTACAAGTGAAGAGAGCAAAGTATTTGTTAAAAGCACTGTCTGAGAGTCTCTGTCTGTTCTTCTGTCAGAAGAAAGGGGTTTGGTTGGGTTTTCAAGGGAGGGGGACAACTTTTTGCTATTCTGAAATCATAATTTAAGAAAAAATTGAAGTAGTGGAGTTTTTCCTGGGGTTTTTAACCGTAAGAGCACATTCCATTTGAATCTGCTCCACATGCACCAGTATTTAACATTTAAATTAAGTTTAGTAAAAACTGGCTGCGTGATTAAAGCCATGCAGGGAGCTGGGCACACGCATTTTTTCAGGTGTGTGCTGGAGGCACTTTCCATTTTCAAGTCGGGCTAATCACAAAAATCAAAGCAACTGCACTACCATTGATCCAGAGCCTTCACACCTGCCGTGCCAAAACTGAACAGCCATTAGCACAGTCACCGTGATGATTAAGCACAGAGAACATGGAAACGATTCTGTCTCCTCAATCATTCTGGAATGTAAAGCTGACCAGAGATAAACCCAGCTAATTTAACAATACCACTAATTATTCTTTTTGAAATGGAAAACTCCTGCGTAAGACGCAACAGTCTTCTAAATTAAGTACCTTAATTCCTATTAACTGATAGCTGGCATGTAATAATTTCTCTGACCCAAGTGCTGTTATTAAATTAATTAGCTGTCTAATTTCTGTTACAAGGAGTTAGGGAAGAATAAACAGATTCAATATAAATATGCTACAAAAATAAGAAGCTATTAAAAAGGTAGGTGTAATTTTTCAGCCTCTGAGAAACAAAGAATGACTGTCCAAAGTGCTGCTTGCAAACCCTGACCCCTAAATTTGAGTCATAACTCGATGCCAGCCCATTACAGGATCAAAGAAACACAGAATAGGATCCATGACAGACAAAAATGCTTTTCTACTAAATTATTCCTGCAATTGAAGAAACTCAGGGAATCATTTGTTGGTTTGACTTCAGGGAACAAAAAGAACAGGTGAGGCAAACTTGTGTGTTCGTTAAATTTCCCACACCGAACACCACGAGAAAAATGCTGCACTGGCTGCTGAGAAATATTCAGCTTTATCAAAAGCATCTGTATTTTTGGTAGTGGCAGCACCTACAGCATAAAATGTCCTCTCATTTGAAGATTGCTACAGTTCATAAAACAAAATTCAGCAGCCATAATTTTTTAAACACACTTATTGCATTATGTTGCAAGCCAATCTTTCATTTGTTTGCCTAAATTAAGATTGCCTTGACTTGAAGGCTCTCTCCAGATAACAAGCCCTAACCACTTTTGTTAGGTGATGTTTTCCCCTTTGTTTCAGGTGTTTTCCATCTGTTCAGCTGTCTGTTGACAGAGGAAACCCATTTCAAGGCAGACAGCGATACTGAACTGAATATATTTTTGCATTTCATGTGTGTTTTTATCTTGGTGTCTTCCCCAAATCATGTTTTTGTTCAGCTTTGGTCTAAAGGTAGAAAGAGGGCAGGGCCTTTTTTAAATTTTTTGGAATAATATACAAAAATACTTTAATATGGAAATCTGGTTATGGTTATACCTTTGGCAAAACTCCATCACAAAGTGATGAGATTCAAGCTCATAATCCTTGTTCAAGTAAATTCACAATCAGACCCAAGGAGCACAGGACAACAGTCTGAAAGACTTTATTTTTAACTGCCTCCTGTGTTTGTGCAATAAATGAGGGCTCCAAAGTCAGCAAGGGAGCACCCACACCAATAACAGGAGGACTTGTCTGCACAAACCTCTCAACCTGCAGCCTTTTTTCCCCCTCTCAGTCTATTAAATCCATAGACATATTTGGCTGTGTTTCTAGAACACGCAGCAACACATCCATGTATGTAAAAAATTGAAATAAACAAATGTTGTCCATCATCAGCTAAGGGGGACCCAAAGAACTGCCCTTATCATAAGCACCAAGAACAGCCAGGTGGTTCTGTTTAAACCTTTAAACCTTTTTTAAACCGTTCTCCCCATGGAAATAATCTTACAGAGGCAAATTGTCCGTGGATTTACCCGTCAGTCCCACCCTGGCAGTGTCAGTGGCAACTCAGCAGGAGATGTTGCTCGTAATGAGGCAACGTGGGAAGGAGTGCAGGAGGACACGAGGATGAAAAACTGTAGGACACAAATCTGTAACAAACCAAGTTTCTGGAGCTCTGTTGCTTTACAGAAGCACCAGTTTACTTCTCAGAGGGACAGAGAGCCACTGCACTGGTACAGCTTTGAGCTTAATTTATCCAGCAATGTGATTCCCTCCCCCCAGAAACACTTCATCAGTTCTGCAAATGACTGAACAGCAGCACTGAACCAAACGAACCACCTATCAACAAACACAAGTTTGCTATTGCATTTTGGTGAATATTTTTCACATGGTTTTTTTTACTCACTCTTCCTTTCCTAAGGCAAGTGTTTGGGAAAGCTCATTTTCTAGGCTTCTCTGCCAGCCAGACATCTTAATCATACGGAATGTCTCCATTTCTGCTGGATCTTCTTTTATTTAGTTTTTATGATCTTCTAAAAGAATTTGAATGTCAGTTTGTAAGACAAGAACTGCTCATTGCCAGGATGGGTATTATACTTCCTGGCTTGTGCACTGTGGTAGAGGTTTGACAAAGGCACAGACAACATACATCAAATTCTCTTCTGGTAACCCGTTAAAAATACTACAGGAAACCTACTTTTAATCTCATATTCAAAAACATTTTGCAAAGCATTTGTGCAAAACGCCTGATCATTCAATTTGGCGTGTTGACATCCGCACAGCATTTTAACCAGAACAACTTTTGATCTCTGCCTTTCAACCTAAAATTGAAAATATTTTATACTCCCACCACTTTTTTTGCATGCTTAGTCTCCATGGAGACTACAGGACCATCACTTTTTCTTTTTTTAATTTTTCTTTGCTTTTTTTTAATTAACACCATGGCCATATGTCACCTGAGTGCAAATGCAGCGGAATTTTCAAGGGCTTTCCACTCCATTTCAGTAGGATTATAGGTCAGTGAACCTTGAACAGGGAGAGCTAAATACAGTGCCTCCTGATAGACTATAAAAGCAAAGTTAACTCACCTAAGGAAAAGATACAGTGAAAAGCAATACTTAAGTGCAGGACTATTAGGCTTGCCACAGAGTGATGCCCACTATATCTCTACATTTGTTTTTTATAAGCCTTCTATCCAAGGTTTTCAGAAGCTTTTATAGACACTAGGCATGTAATGCTTAATATTATCACCTCAGTCTGAGGATCTGGAAGGCATTATTGTCCCCACTCTCTGTGAAAAAAACTAAGCCATGAATATGTGGTGTCTTGTCTCAGGTCACACCAAATGTGCTGCTGCTCCCACTCAGCTGCTGCTGACCCACGGACTCCCCGTGTTCTCCTCACCCTCACTACCCACTGCAGCTCCTTCCCTCCTTCTGGCACTCACATGGGATTTCCAATAAGCCATTTTGGGGTATTAATAGTGTTGGTTTCTGGTAATTTATATGTCTGAACCAGCTCCCTTCCAGATCAGGCCACAAAGGAGAAGTAGGAGCGGGAGGAATGTGCTCCCCTCCTCAGCAGGCACAGCCCTTAACTCAGCTGAAGGCAGACAAGGAATAGGAAAAGTATCACACCTGCTCACAAATCTGTGAGCTGAGGCATGTAATTTCTTAACTTACTTAGGCTCTAAATAAGTTGTGGACACTGCACAACCTGCACCATGCACGAGTCTATTAAGCCACCTGTGCTATAAATACAGCAATACTTATATTTGGTAAATGTATCCAATGAAAGCAGCTCAGCCAATACCCCCCTTTTTTCCATTGGAAATAATTACATTCTGCAAACTCTGACAACTGTGTATAGAATATATATTTATTTTCCTTTAAAGCAGCCTGCCCCCTCTACCTGCTGCAGTGGAACAGTGTATGACACAATCCCAAAATGCCTCTCCAGATTCAACAATTACTGTGGGCCATCAGCCTTTCATTATCATCTTCCACTCTTCTCTTTCTTCCCTTCATTTTTTAAAAAAAACAAACAATAAAACAAAACATGAGAGAGCAAAAGCGAATGGCCTTGGCTCAATACCTTCTGTGAAGTGAACCAAGAGAAGTCTGGAATTAAACCCCACGTTTTACTAACAGGGAAAAGAGTCCCAACACCAAAACATGTTCCTCCTGTCTGCCCTTGGTAACATGTTAATTGGGGTTGTACTTTTGAGTGCTTGCAGGGAAGTGCAGAGGAGAAGTTATTGACGATGTGATTCTGCAGAGGGATGAAGGGAGGGTGCTTTGCTGTGTATCCTGTCTCTGAATCAGCCCAGGATCTATACACAAGCAGCAACGGGGCTGATCAATCTTTATTCCCACACAATCAAGCAAAGCTGCATCTTCAAGTCCCTTCGCTGACAGCTCATAAAACGATGGTATTGATCACAGTGCCCGAATTTGTAGTTTTGACAATATAAGCAATTTGTTTGGGGGGGGGGGAAGAGCTGTATGAGGTGAATGCATGTGGTTTATTAACTTCAAAAAATAATTCTTCTGAGCAGTAATATGAAAGGTTAGACAGAACTTTTTAACCTTGAAGATTCTGACTTCCACTTTCCCTACCAGGACCCTTTCCTCCTGAGAAAATCTCTATTTTAGATTTTGGGAGTCACACAGAGGTAGCAGGGTGTGCCTCTATGCTAATGTTTGCATGCTCTTCAAAGTGAACACTGTCAGGTTCATCTCAGTTCAGGTGGAACTGTGGGGCTCCAGACAGAATTAACCTCTGGAGGGCTCATGCTGCCTTACCTAATCCTTTCCCTTGCTGTAAGGCAGGGTTCAGTACAGCTGTTAGACCCAACCACAATTTCACCAACCCCACACCTCCCAAACTCCAGATACATCTCCTGCCTTCGTGCTCTGGGTCAGCTGTGCTCAAATCCTCCTGAGAAGCTGATGGAGGAGCAAAGATTCCCTAGCTGGAGGTGTAAGAAAGAAACCTCCTCACCTCAGAGAAAGAGATGCTGGTAATTACCACTGCTTGTCCTAACCCCATACCACTGATCTGCCCTGAACTTCTTCATCCTGGCTCAGGAAGGGATCCCGGTGATGAAAAGCCTGGAGGATTTGGGAGCACTTAAATAAAAACACAAATGGAATTACTGTTATTCTGATCACACCCACACAAAAGCTGCACTGGAGTTTCCACCCAAGAGAGCAGCTTCATTTTTCCAGCTTCACAGCACTAACAGTTTGGTTAGGCTGGTAGAGCATTTTAGGTTGATGGTTCCTCCTTCCTCTCTTCAGCAGAAGTTTTGCTGAACTCCAAATCCAGCCTACCTTATTTCGGACAAAGGACCCTTTCAACACCTGATTGTTATGCAGCAAAGCCAGGGCTGCACTGCAGGGGCAAGATTTGCTGGCAATTACTTAAAGCATGAAAAAGAAGCAGCTTCAGGAGGATGAAGCAAATAAAAGACAGTTTCCTACAGAGCTCTGTCCCATGAATGATGGACTCTCACGTCCAAGAAACTACAAATTTATGACTTTTCCATAATTGGCTATTGATAAGAATTCACCTGCCTAGAGACTCTCTATTATGTTTTTCCTCTGCTGCCTGTTTATTTTCATGAAACATATAAGAAATAACCATCTTTGAGTCAGCTATGCTGCTGTCAAATTTAAAACACACATGCCCAGGCAGCATCGTAGCATGAGGCTCATTTTCTCAGAAAACCTGGCTAAAATTCCCCTTTTTCTCCCAAGGAAAAAAAAAAAAAAACAACCCAAACAACCAACAATGAAATTCAGGAAAAATTGACCTAGCTGTAATTACTTGCTTTATTTCCTTCATTAAAAATGACAAATGTATTCTTGAGTTACCACATGTATAGTACTGCTGGCTGTATTTATGGCATAAATAAGCAGGAACTTTGAAATAAAACATCATACACCTATTATGAGCAATAGATCTACACAACACACGAGGGTACTTGAATATATATACTTGCCTGTTGACATCTTTCTAAAATAGGGGGAATATTATAATGTTAAAAATAGAAGGCATGAATATTGTTGACGTATAAACAAAAAAGAAAGAATATCCACAGAGTGCAGGAACAGTGTGTAAATTTAGACCTAATGTAGCTACAGGGAAACAAATCTCGTATTTTAGGAGAAAAAAGCTTGAAAAACTGACTTAACATCTTTATGCACATTCACTGAGATGGGGTTCTTGCAGCACAGATTTCAGGCGGATTTAATCTCCAATACATTGAAATTGCAATCGCTTGATGATGAACACATGTATGTAACTTAATTTGAATTATTAGGCATGGAATATGCTGCTGTACTAATTTCTTTCATATTTCTACCCAGGCCTTTGGGGGAGGAAGCAGCAAAAGCTATGTGTGTGCTTCTTTGCAACTACCTCACATTTTTTCCGTGAAAGCTTCTGGAGTTTTCCAAATCCTCACATCTCGAGGCTCAAGTTTCATTGAAAACTGGGGGGATTCAAGCTGCTTATGGTCAGTGCCTTCACATCTGCTTAACACCTCTCAGAGCAGCCTCTGCAATGCCACTTGCTTTCACTGCAACAAAAAGGATCCAGATTCTTGCACACCTACAATGATGTTAAATCCTTCCCAAGTACTACCATAAAAAAATCAAAAGCATTAAATTTTTGCCTTATTTCTTCTGTTTTTGGGGGGAGGTCTATGCTGCATGAAAGACCTCCCTCTGCATTTCTTTTCTCCAGTAACACCTTTTTCTAAAGTAACAGCACCTTTTAACAGAGCACAATGACTCTGTTAACTTTAATGTCTTACTTTTGTGACAATTAAGGAAGAGATATTCAGCAGAATAAATTGACATATCAGACTGTTTGAAGTGTCCTTTAATCTTCTGGATGATTTCAAAAGTTCAGCTGGTTATTTCATTTAGAGATCAAACCAAAGCAACTCCCTCCTCCCCCTCCTCCTTTTCCTGTAAAATAACTGCGACAGCCTGGAGAAATATTGTCTATCTTGGTTCCAGCCAGTGCCCTGAAGGTGTAAAGCTATAGATGAGTTCAATACAGCTTGTTTCATTGCTAATTTCAGAGGGCATGTAGAGCCTCTTGTTCCCCTGGCTTAACAGACAAATTGACTTTCTAATTTTAGAACGGGAGACTTCTGCACATGCACAGACCAAAAACGCTCCTTTTCTGAGGGATTTGAATACAGGTTTTTGCTGCTGCAAAACCACAGCATCTGAGAGAGACTCGGAACATGCCGTGAAAAATGGCATTTAGGAATGTTGCCCCAAAGCCAGATGTTTGACCAACAATCCTGGCATTGCTGGTCCCTTGGGAGACGCTGTTTCAAACAGCTCTGGTTCACCTTCCCTTGGGCACACCACGCTGTGGCTGGTAATTGCCCTGATTTTAGGGGAAGGCAGCAGGCACGTCCTTTCTGCTCTCAGTGGAAGGTTGGTGCCCACAGCCTGGCCACGAGGTGCCTGCCCTGCTGTGGGACTGAACCTGCCACCCACCCCATGGGCATCAACCCTCTGCTTCCCCCCCACCAACCCACCACCCAACTGCCCTCCCGTGGCACTGGCAGCAGGGGTGCCAGGCTAACCTGACTGGCAGCCCAGAAAAACAAATGCATTTATTAAAACAACATTTAAAAGGAGGTTGGGGACGAGGGGGTAGAAATGAAGCGATGTAATTTAGTCCTCCCTGTGTTTGCATTGTAAGAATCTTCATAAATATGCAGATAGCTTTGCCTCGTAGTCTTCATCTAAATATTTGCTTTCTCTACTCTGCCCCCAGCAGAATTCTTCCTTCTCCACTTTAAAAGGTTCCATTTACTGTATTTTTTTTTTATTTTTTTTTTTGGTCATGGAAAATTAAATATTCAGCCTTTGGAGTGAGGACAAGAGCATCATATTTTACCCCACCTGGGCAACACACCTATATAGACAGGACTGTGCTTGACAGTAATGCTCCCACTTCAGAGTTGTTTTCACCTGTCTGATAATTGTGCATTTCCTTATAATTAAATTCTGCCATTTCTGTGTTTCTGGTGGAAGCACCTGGATTATCATTAGCAGCTCATTAGGACTTTCTCAGTGTGTTTACAAGTCGTGATTACCATTGCAGAGTAAAATCTTTATTTGTGGTTTATCCAAGAAGCAGAAGAAGCGTTTCTTTTCATAAACAAGATTAATCCCCTAAACCACTGAACAAGAGATATTTTGCTAGACAGTTACATAAGCATGATGAGAGTGCCAAAACTAAAAACCTAAAGTAAAGAGCAAAAATGCTGCTTTTACTAAACAACTGCTGATTCCCACCATCTCAAAGGTTTGATCATAAGGCTGCCTTTCTGAAACTGTCATTTATCCCCATGCCCCAGAGACAGCCAAATCCTTGATCATTTGCTGCTGAGAACCACTGCAAACAAGATTTATTTTCATGTCGTTTACGGGAACAAAGTCTTGATTTTTGAGTAAATAGTAATTTTTCATCAAGACGTCGTAATTCTCTTTGAGACTCTTCAGGACTAAGTCAGAGGTTTATCTCAATAAAATATATTAAAGCAATGTGGAATATACCCACAACCCCATTCTCTTCCACAGAGTTCTTGGTACTGAATGTGCATAAAATCAAACTTGAGTCAATCCATCAGAACTTAAAAGCAGCTGCAATATAAACATACACTGAATGTGTATGTGTATCTCTAACATAAAATAGAGATATTGGTGAGAGTATGGCAACATAACATTTGGGGGTTTTATAGCTACAAAAAATAATTAAGACCACTGAAAATTATTTGTTGCACCATCCAGGAGCTGACAACCTTGCAAAAAATGAAGCTAACCAGGTATAAGTTTTCATGTTAGAGGTGTATTTACTTTAAAAATTCTGGGAAAACCAAGTTAAATTTTAGCCATTTAGCCATGTGCAAGAGAGTTTAGGAGAACAGCACTGTCTGTTTACATTAAAAGATGTTTAGGATTGGAAATAAACATTAAAAAAACCCAGAAGAACATTATGAAGTTTCTTATGCTTCCAAGCAAGGACTCAAAAACTGGCAAGGGATAAACGGGATAAATTTTGGATTTTGCATCCAAAATCCAAAACAGCACTTTGTTTTCCCTATAAAAATCTGCCCACATTTTTCAAAACTGTAAGAATCGGGGCGGGAGGGAGACGTTACTTTGAAAAAACACATCATACCGAGTCTTGTCAGAGCTTGTCTGCCAAATTCTCCTCTGCCCATAACTCTATGGAAGAAGTACCATGTGTTCATGTAAGACTGTTTTTAATGAATATGCATGAAAGATTAATTCTAAGATGTCCTAATTTCTGCAACTTTTTAAAGCTCCTCCGTTATGGATGTTGACAAACGCATAATGTATGGACAACATATAGAACACGCTGTACATTCATTATATTTCTTACATCTGGGATAATCTTAATTTTTTATAGCCATCTTTTGTTCCCTTCTAGGCCTTTTGCCTTCCTTGCCTCAGCTACTTCCCACAAAGATCTGCATGTGTCTGTGAGAAAATTAATTGCTTCAACAATTAACAGGGAAACGCATCTCGGAGGAAACACTCCATAATCGATCTGTTTCCAGGTACAATATTTGCCACTTAGGGATAGATTAATTGGATTGAAAATTATTCAAGCTAATTATTTTCTTTCTAGTGAAAGATTAAATGGAAGAGTCTAATAAAGTGAAAACGAAGTTCTGCCCGGCACTTCTCCTCCCCCTGAGCTGACAGGGAAATGCCATATTTGATCCCATAAAGCCCCAGTTCCTCGGACTCTGCTTGCCCTGTGCCCAGGGTTTGCTGAAGCAGCACATGGCTCTGTGTCCCAGTAAAGTTGGCCCATTTACCCCCACGTTATTTCCTCTTTCTCCACAAGACATTTGTTGCTGTAATGGCCTTTATCTTCCATAAGGGATAAGAGCACATCTGCACTGCCAGTGCTGCTGCAAACAGATGCTGGTGCATTAAGGTACAGCTGAAATGAGAATTACATAAAAATCAGAAGCACATGCTTTGGGATTGATTTTTTACAGTTGATTTAGAAAGGCCATGTAAGAAACGGGAGATGAAAGTAATATAGTCTCACTTTTGGCAGTGTGCATCGAGTAGCTATCCCATTCCACAGAGTCCACGCTGAAATCCATCACAAAACTAGGATTTAAGAAAGCTTCCAGTAAATAAAGACTTCTGAAAAAGAGAGTACCCTGTCAACATCGAAGGTGTTTTTCTAGTATTTCAGTTAAGGTGAGAAAAAGGCAGGTGTGCATCTTGCAATATGCCAGGGAAAATATATCCCAAGGAAGGCTGGAGGCAGTGAATGAATCCATTCAGCTGATTTCACATTTAAATATTAGCTTTAGGTAACCCCTGAAACTAAGAATAATATTCACACGTTTACATAAGTGCAGGCAATCTCTCAGCTACCACCCTGGCAATATAGATCCCAACCACACAGACACTTCACAGCCAACACATCCCTTCATCCTCCCTCTATCATCCACCTGAAGGCAGAATCAGCGGTGCACAGGATCTGTGGCCACTTGTGGATTGTGACTTCACATCACAACCAGCCTAGGCCAGCCTCACAGCAAAGGCAGAACAGCAGAGCTGTCAGTTATTCACATTTCAAACCACACCTGATACAGAATCATATTTACACATCTTATATGGGAAAACTCTCAGGGTTCCTTCCTAAGAAATGGCAACGTAACCTCTAATGACTCCTGTACTTTTCCAAAGAATCATGCAGCAAGACAATCTTCTCTCCCTGGCTCCCTTATTTGCTACAGAAGATACAGCCTGATTCCCCACTCCCACACACTCTAAAATGTGCTTTTGTCTAACTCATTATGTAACATCTTCTCCGTGCATTCCTATGCTCAAATTTTGGTGTCAAAATCACCAGACACAGAACACACGATCCATAAACTTACACAGGGAGGATGGATTTCAAACTGAAGGGTTCAGACTCTTAACACAGGTGCAAATAGAACATTAGAACAGCTCTACATAACCCTAAAAATTTATACTCCAGATTTTGGGTGGAAAGCATTCGCAGGAGCTGGGGTGTGTTGGTAGAGGTGGAAGCACCGCTTGCTGCTGCAGATTGCCACGCAGGGGGAGGAATGAATCACATTACACACTCCTTGCATGTAACCCAAAATACCCAGTGAACACACAGAGAGCTCTGCCCATGGGATCCTACACCTCAGATTTCTGTCCTGCTCCTGATTTTTACATGTGTGAATCAACTACATCCACAAGGACAAGGCATCCCATTATCCTAACAAGCCCTGATTTCTTCTGTTGGCATGGAAGTCAATAGAAGCTCTTCAAAAAGAGATCTAAGACACACCACCAGTTCCAGGGAACCCTCTATATTAAAACTCCTGGGAGGGAAGTATTTTCCTGACTATAAAAATAGAAAGCAGCCTTTGGTGCAAGTTTACTCTGAAGGGAGAAGCTGACAGATGAGGAATTCCCTGTTTAAATCCTGCCCTGTCACACTTCCCACATGACCCAGAGCAAGTTATTAAGGCTTGTGCAGTTACAGGGGGTCATAAACCAGCACACCACTGACTTCTGCATTGTCTCAGTGATCAGCTCAGTGCAGCTCCCTGCTGAGTGTATCTACTTACTCAGAGCTCATCCTAAGCCTGCCCATGTAACCCCATTTCACTGCAAGCACATAAACCCTAACAGACAACATGTATTAGTGTCAGAACTGTCCTTCAGTTTATCCCATGTCCTCTCTGTGCTTCTATCAAGCCCCACTACACCCCACTGCTTAAAAGCCCAAGAGGTGACCAAAGTGAAATAATTAGAGGATGAGTTATACCTGCATCATCAGTTCATATAAACCACCCCCAGATCTTTAATATTGCAATTCTAGCTTGCTCATGGCATTGATAAATCTATACATTAAGAGTTGAAGCCAGAAAATAACTCAAATGCCCAGTGAACTTCAGCCTTGTACTTGCAGCTGGAATTTATTCAGGATTAGCTTTACAGTTTAGAAGGATGCTAGACTGTGTTGCATAATTCTGTTAACCTTCTGCTCCACGCTTTGTTGTATGTTGACTCAGATGTGACAGATAGATTTAATGACTTTTTCATCCAAAACATGGGAATCCCCATGCTCCAACAGCAACAGGCGTATTTTTAGCCTCAGCTCATATTTTAAGTCATCTGCTCGCTTCCTAACTCTTTGAGTAATTAGTATTACTTCTTACAAGATTTCCTCCAAGGGAAAAAAAAATTAACAGTACCATTAGAGATATTTTCACAAGATACACTTTTGCATCTAATATTAGATTTTTAATAGACAGGAGACTACTCACTTGCTGCCTCTTTTGTAATAGGGAACAAACTGGTTTTGTCCCACTGGAATTGTTATTTTCAGCCTCTGGGCTACTAAAGGTTTAGGAACTACAGTGCTGAGTAGCACAAACCCAGAGCAAAGATAATGATGATGAATCCTGAAGGTTCTTAAGGGAAATCATTCATCCTCAAATTTAAAATTATACTTATTACACTGGGTAACACCAGGGTAAAAATAAAGGCACGAAATATGCATGAGGTTACCCAGACTACTGGAAACAGTCCTTTAGCTACTTCAGCACAATACAGAAAGAAGGGTATCTGCTCTACAAAAGAGGTGGCAGAAATACCCAGGGAACACCTACATGTCACCCAAGGAGAAGGAGAAAAGAGAGGACAAAAGCCCCACTGTGTCCATGAATTATCTGCCTTTTCTGTAACTGACTTCTGTCAGCAAACTACTTAGGCTTAGACTGTTTCCCTCAAACTATTTGATTCCCAGTTCTCCATGCCAAGAACTCTCAGTGGAAGGGGATTAACCACCTAACATTATTTATTGTTTGCAATTTTTACAGAGGCAGATCAATTAACTGAAGAATTACAGTGTCTTCAGAAGACTCCCTCTAGACAACTTTTAGCAAAGTCATGCTGAACACTGTGCTATAGAACCTCATTTTATAGAAGTACTAGATATATATATATATCAAAGAAAACAAGGCTAATTACCAGCACATCATAGACAGCTTTGTGCCTTGAGAACCTCTTGAAATGCCAAAAATGCAGCTCTTGACTACTCCCACACAAGCATTAGAATTTTCTATAGCTATCTGAGCATAGGAATCATCAGAATTCCTCTCAGGAATTCTCAAGTTCATCCAGTGAACCTCCACCTTTGAGCTATCAAAATAACTTGATGGAGACAACACATCTTTTCTTGAATTTCTAGCTAGAGAATACCTGTTATACAATAAATTTTGGCATCATTAGGGAACCTCGTATATGAAGCATCTATGGATCCTTGCTCTCCATGATTATTTTGATATGTAAAATAAGCATCAGTAAGACTTAATCCAAAAACACAAAGGGGATTAGGTGCTTTCAGACGAACTGGGACAGGAAATTAAATTCATCCCTCCTTGCAAGCACACATCCTGCAGCCAGAATTCCTCCTGTTCAGAGCTGCACCCTGGGCTCACAGCTGCCAGAGCTGGGAGAGCTCACCCTGATGCTGGCACATGTGAACAGGGAACTGGGCCAGCTCAGGTTAAGAAATGCTTTCTCAGGTTGTCTTCTGCTGTGCCTCTGTAGAGAATTCAGGATTCCTCCCGAGGGAATACAGAGGTGGACCAAGGAGCTGGATGGGGCAGCTGTCCTGGGGAGGGTGGACAGCCAGTGGCCCTCGGGACAGTCTGCAGCACTGCTGCCTGTAATTATCCATGG
>JAWWES010000037.1:12973389-13064830 GCA_035583135.1 Lophotriccus pileatus
ATGTCTCAGTGCTGCGTTTCCCACTGTTGGGCAATTGCAGAATTTTATTCACCCAATTTACAATGGCAGCAGCACTTTGCAATTACCGAAGAATGACCTGGATGAAACAGGGTTAATAATAACTGAAGGTGTGGGGCTTTTGGGCCAACAAATAAAACTGAAGATACCTGAGGTGAAAAGACTGTGGCTGCTGCCAGAGCTCAATTACTTTCTTGCAAATCTGCTTTCCTGAATTGCCTGGCTGTCACGGGGCACTCGGGGTCTTCGACCCCTCAGCTGCTCTCCAGAGTGCTCATGAGACAACCCCTCAGTTCAGCCACAGTTCAGCCTAAGATTTCTCAGCTGCACTACACACACACACAAAAAAAGGTGCATGACAAAGCTTTTTCATCTATTTGCTCACACTTAAAAGCCTAAGGAAAACAGATTGCACATTTGCTTAAAACGCTGTGGCAGAGCTACAGCAAGGAAAGTTGTTCGACTGTTTTGTACCCAATTTGGGGCAGATTCTGTTTCCCAAAGAAGAGGCTGCAAATATTTCAGTGCTGGTCTGGGGTTGTTTCTTTTCTAACAAGCAGCCTATCCACGTAAACACTTTCATAGGTATTCCTACCAGCTGTTATTTACCTCTGGATCACTGCTCACAGCGCAGCACATCAGTTACTGAGGCTCCTGAGTAGCTCACCCCTTGCACCAAATCAATCACGGCAAACAAAGCCCTTGGGAGTCCACAAACCCTGAAAACACGTCAATGCTGACAGGGTACAAACCAAGGGAAGGGAGAAAGGAAAAAAAAACCCACGGAAGGAACTCCCAGAATCAATACATCACAACTGAAATCAAGGAAATACATTACCTAAGTGCATAAAGATAGTGATTCCCAATTCTATCTCATGACCCACTAAACACTATGTTTACTCTGGTGACAGAAGAGGCTGCAACTCCAATTAAAATGCAGGCAATGTCCTCTTTCATTTATCAAAGTGTCTGGTTTAGCATCTCCCAGTCTTTGCAGTTTACAACCAGTTAGCGCTCAGCTTTCAGCCCGTGTCATTACTGCAGGCTGGTAATGGCTGTGAAATTGTTACTTAAGTGTTGTGTAAAGTGGAACAGCTGGCTGGTGGAAAATAAGCAGCGTTACAGCACGCGTGGCGCTCAGTGCGGGGGTGCAATGTCACAAAGTGCCTGCTTCGAGGCACCGGGGGAAAGGAGAAGGCGGGAGAGATCTCACATATATACACACACACACACACAATTTCGCTCTCAGGACGTGCAGGAGATCAAAGCCGAGCAGTGCGGAGGGGCACGGGCAGGACTCCCCTCTCCGCATCCCCCTCCCGCCGATGTCCCGCACGCAGCCCGCAGACACCGCACATCCCTCCGGCCCAACACAAAGCCCAAACAGGGAATCTCACCCTTAAACCGCTCTAAAGAAAGACGCTTTAGACCCGTGACATTGAATTTAGGGTTTTTTATTGCTGTAAGCGCTCAGGGCAAGGATCTGCGGGAACCTTTCATGCTCCTTCCGAGGAAGCGAAATACTTTCAACATCAAAGGGATAAGAAGAAAAGGGAGGCTGTTAACAGAGGTGCCACCACCGGGCATCATCTTGTCACCAGTGGCGACTAGAAGGTGGCAGATAAATCGTGTGCAGAGGGGGACATTTCTGAGAGCTTTTAGGCACCGCACAGGCTCTGAATTTGCCTTGTCACCATAACTGCCCGAAGCATTCCAGAAATAACTCGGAGGGGGTTCTATTTTTGTTTATCTTCAGTGCTTTTTCCCTGCCCAGAGCCTAATCTTAACCCAGCAGTGGAGGAAGAACAAAGCAGTGCTCAGCTGTGCAGGATGGCAGCCTTCACTTTGCTAATGTCCATTCCTTTGGACAGCAGGGACAGGGTAAGATGGGTGGGAGAGGCTTTTTTTCCCCCACCAGCCCATTTCAAACCGAAGACGAGCAAAACATGAGCAGAAACGGACCTGACCAGAGCTTTTCATGTCATGAAACAAAGAAATCAGGTCAATTTTTACTCAGTGGAAAGTCAAATGCTGATCTAAGTCAGCAGCAAAACACTCCCTGCAAGAAACCCTGGAAGTATTCACGGTCCTAACCTGTAAACGGCCAACGTTGCCCAGAGCCCATTTCTGCTGAGGACTGTGCCATGGGTTGCTCTTCCCACAGGCTCTTTCCAGTGACATCACCTCTTGATCCAAGAAGTTACAGCTACTGGAAGTGGAAGCATCCAGTCTGTCCCTCCTGGAGCTCCCCTGTGCTCGCTTGGAAGAGGCTGGACAGCAAAAATAGCCACCCCCAGATGCCAACCGTGAGCTGACAGAGCTCATCAGGGTCTCTCCGAAGATCAGAATTAAAGGTCATGCTTAAAAATCAGGTAGTGGTGGGACCAGATGCTACCGTGGGATCTAAAATCTAGATAGCAATTTTGGAATGACTAAGCTGTAGGTCTATTCAAAGAATTCCCAGGTAAGTGTCTCTTGCTGGCAAATGATCGCTGTTAATGCTCTGGGAACATTAAATGCAGTCATCCTCTGCAGTATCTGAGGTCATTCTGTTGCTGAATGTTGCTTAAACGAGACCATTTTGATACCAGAACACCTCAGCCTGACATTTACATCCTGATGTTTCACTGCCTGCACAGAACCTCCTCCCCTCCCAGAGGCTTCTGTGCTCAAAGAATCATATTAAAATGCACTAAAACATCAGGAAGCCATGGAAAACAGCAAGAAATTTTCTGTCTTTACTTCAGGACAGCCTTTCTGAAAATTCTGGAGTACCGAAATTAAAGACAACATAGGAAAGACGGGTTTGTGAATGCTAGAAAAGCTCGTCAGCTCATGAATAGCACTGGAATGGGAATTGTGGAAGAGAGCACATCAGAATTAACAACAGTATGAGGGTGAAGCATGGAGCCAAGCTCCCCAGTGAAAGCAAAACCAAGAGTTAATTCAATGTATAGCCTCTCCCTATTTCTTTCCATTCTCCCTAAAAATCCAAACTTAGGGCAAACTCTGTAGCTTCTTGAGAGACCCTCCATAGATTAGATCAAATTAACCATTCCACAGTGCAAGGAGGACTGGCTGGACTTTGTGATCCCAGCATTTCCATTTCAGATTTTATGCACAACATTAGGGTATCACTAAATTTATACACTCCAAGGCCATACTCTTCTTTTGCCTCCCTCTGCAGTTCCATTACTTTTTATGGCTGAAGCTAACACAGGGCAGAATTTGAGCCTGAAAGAGGTTCATCTCTTTGAACATCAGTCAAAAATAAAACCTGTCATTGAGAAAACAGGCAAAACTCAGCCCATTTTTGTCAGACTTGAGGCTTATTTGCAGGGAGCGAATGAAAACCAAGCGTAAAAACGCTTTCTGGATCTGTATCTCTTATGAACCCCTGAAGAAATTTAGGCATTAGAAACAAAAATTATTCCCCTCTCAGGAACAAGCCTTCCTCACCCTTTCAATGGAAGCATTTGAGAAAGGCCCATTTAAGCAAACTCTAAACAGAACTGCACCTTTCTCAGAGCCACGGGAGTGACACATCACAAAAAACAGGTCATGTAGTCAGACACTTCATCCTAACCATCTGAATGCCTGGTTTTAATTCCATTATTAATTTTGGCATGGCTCACAAAAGGCAGGACTTGGATGCCGTGGGTTAATGTGCAGAGCTGGCTCCTGTAAGGCTTTTTTTGTGCCGTTCTCCCCATCGAATACTTGATGTACGAACCAGTGTTGTCAGTTGTTTTCAGAGAAGATGCCTCGAAGTTTCTTCAGATTACACTAATAGTTTCACTGATTGAAAATCCACAGCAGAAGAGAATCGGGAGTCCCTGAGATACTGATGGAGTTAGAATAATTTATAGAGAGCGGTCTAGCACAACATAAGCTATTTAAAGCTGTATGATATACCCACAAACTCTTATTAAGGTCTGTGGTTTTCCAGCCCTGTGAGACAGAAACCAGTTATCATTATGCATCACCATGAAAGCAGATTAAAATTAAATCAATCTGTTTATCTATGGGTTTGCAATGCAGCTTTTCCAAAGCATAACAGATTCTCCATCTAATTAACATTTCAGGAGGAAAAACCATTCCACCCAGACACTCTAAGCCACCCTCATTCAAATGTAGATATTACAAAAACAGAGCCCAGGTGGATTTATAACAAAATTTAATTAGCGAAAGGGCACGAGACCTATTTAGGCTCCAGAAGTTGAAATGTGCGTACCAGGAGTTAAATAAAAGAGATCTCTCTGGTAATATGTGTCTCTTGAACTTGATGGAACTGCCTGTTGGGCTTAAAGTTTGTGTGCATGCACACAGGGGCATATGTATGCAGACATGACACACAGAGGCAGGTTATATTCCCTTCCAAAAATAAAGTCCTTGTTAAAAACATGGTTTGCAAGATGTAAAACACACGAGCCTCTGGAGAGCTGAAAGGAAAGGATGCATACAAATCAATTTAAAGCAGAAACAAACAGAGAGCTTGTAGCTCTGACCTCTATTTAGTTCCCCAACAAGCCATGAGAGGGCCCAACCCTCAGTGGGAAGCAGAAATGGATCTCTTTTTTTTTTTAGAAAGACCCTGAATTAGAGCTGAGCAAGGAGACCTTCAGAGACATATAAGAATAGCATGCTGTGCCCCCCTGGGACCCCAGCAACGATCACCTTGGGACTCCCAACATGCACAAAGTCAGAAACAGTTTTTTCGTGAACCTCGTGGCTGCCCCAGGACCAACAGCCTGGCTGGTGCACAGGAGGGGATCACTGGGCAATAATGAGCAGCAACACTAAACAAAACAAAACATTTTTGTATTCAGGAGTGTGAAGGAAGGTGTTTGCTGACAGAAATGAACGACAAAGATAAATAGTGCTGCCTGCTGATTTAAAGTGGTTGGGAGCCCTGTGGACTGTTTCCAAATACTGTTTCAAAAACAATGGCCAAAAAACATTATGTAGGCTCTGAAATCTTTCTAAATTGCTTGTTAAAAAGAGCAAACAATGCAGCACATCCCTTTCATCCCTGGCCAAACACCAGCAAAGCTGTTACCAGCACAGCCTGTGCAACCGGCAATTTTTTTTAAATTAGACTTAGCTTTAAGAAAGGATGGGAAAAACAAAGCACAGGACTGGGTGCCCTGTGCTGCAAAAACAGTGCCATTTGCCCCATTTCACAGCTGAAAAACGTTGTAGGAAACAGTTGCCATATCAAAACGAGTGTATGAGAACCATCCAGACCACAAGATGAGTGCAATGACAGGTTACCTAATCACCTATTGAAAATGGACTAAAAAAAAGAGCATAGAATAACAAAACACATTTTTAAGAGTTACAAGGACATTTATGTGTGTGTTTAAGTTCATGTACATACATATTTTTATGCTGAGTGGGCAAGCAACAAGTGCAGAAATCCTTCTGGTTCACTTACATAGGGTGAGAGCATCGAGCACAGAGAGACAAGAAGACAAAGCTGGTGAGATGTTCATGGGAAGTCCTCCAAAACAAACACTTGCAGAGGCAGGAATAGACCTATATATTCTCTACATACCCCAAGAAGCAATGGGGTTGGGAAGACTAATTCTTGGCTTTATCTGAAAAGAAGTGTCGGGTACAGGACCTTTTGTTTTGAAGTCACATAATAGAGAGTTTTGGGGGGATGCAGTTACCCCTCCAGAGCTGTGACCTGCCTAAGGGAGGGATGCTGCTAGCAATCAGAACTACAAGAATTTTGACTTGTCAAGGAGATCAACAGCCACCACCCAGCTGTCAGATGCTCAGTTAAAAAAGGAGTGTGCACCTTAAAGCTTCAAGGCTGAGGCTAAAATGTACAAGCAATCGCAGTAATATCAGAAATGCAGACAGCTCATTGATCTCAAAAGAATGCCCAAAAATATTACTGGAGAGCCTGAGCCCCACAAACACTTTGAGAGCCCAATGTTCCTCCCAGGGAGGGCTCTGCTCCTGCAGCCCCAGTGCTCAGCACTGAACCTGCCCCTTCAGACCTCCCCGGTGACACCTTGAAACTCAGAGCACTCCAGGGACGGTTTTGGGGCTTGGAGGAGGTCTGAAAAACATTCTTTACTGGAAAGTTTATTTCCAACTTCATAAGCAGGACACTCCTGAGGTATTTCCAAATGCCATCCCCTAATGCAAAATGAGATGGCAGAATCACTGAGCAAGGGAAGGGAACGTTACCTCGGCAGCGCTAACGAAGAGCCATCAGCAAAAATGAGTTAGCGCTGTTCCCTAGCAACTTCTCACAGCTGCAGATAAAACCATTTTCTGGACATCACAGAAATTGTGAATACTTAGTTCTCTTACACCAGGAATCCTCTCATCCATTGCCTGTGTGCAGCTCCCTCTAGGAGGTAACACAGGAGCAATTTATGGCAAGCTGGACCGTTACATTAGCTTGTCCAAAAATTTTTAAAGAAGCCCCATGGATCCATGTGTGCCCTTCATTCAATGACATGTATGTCAGATGTTCAAAGAACAGCATCTGAGACGTAGAAATCCAGCATGTAACAGTCTTTGCTGCCAAAATCCTGAGCCTGCAAAGCCTTTTTCGTAAAGGCGCTTCCTCCCTCCTGGGAGCAATTCCACTGATTCCTGATGACATTACTGAAGGTTTAGAGAATTGTGTCTACAGTAAAGAAAATGTAAAGTAAGTACATAAATAAAGGGTGCAGATTCTTTAATGGACAGAAAAGCCTGCATTGCTCCAACGAGTTGCTGTTGGCATAAAACTGATATTCACTCAGCAATTCAAAGGGGGATTTCTGTTATATACATAAAATCCAGGCTGAACACTCTCCACCTCTGTACTGACATATTTAACCACCTCTCCCTCATCTGCACGAGTGGCTACCAAAGCAACATTTGCTAAATAGCAGCAAGGAGTTTTGCTGCAGGCAAAGCCTAATAGCTCAACGAAGCCACTGATGCAGAAGGGAGTTCAATTAATACAAAAATGACACTGCTCAAAATTATTCTGTGCCCTTAATGTAGGGTACACGCAGTGTTGTCTGCATCCAGCTGCAGCAATTGACTCCAGTGCCTGTCAGAGCACAGCCACAGTTATGATTTTAATACTGGAAGGGCCACAGGAAAAGGTTTGGCTGATCTAAGCAAGCAGAAGCAGAGATAACTTGGAATTACACAAAAACCTCCCATGTGATTGCTCTCCAAGACAGAGCTACTTTGCAGGAACACAAAGGCAGCTGGTAATCCTCTCCACATATAAATCCAGGAAAAAATAATAATTGCATCTCCTCTCAGCCTCCAACTTCATGCATGTCCTTGGTCTGTTTTATTCTATTTGTGCATTTCAGTATAAGAAAGATGAGGAGTGAAAGACTTCCCATCACACTTGTTCTAACGACCCTACTGTGGAATTCAAATGTGTGAGAACCACCCCCCTCACCCCCCCCGGGTGTCCTCCATCAGTGCTCAAAGTTAAATGTCATAAAAACAGAATATGGGAACTTAAAACATGGACTGAACAAGAATTACAGTGCACAGGTAGTTTTATTTTGTATTAAAACTCTGTACCGTTAGACAGCAGGTTTAATGAGTTACAATTTTTGGAACCAAACTGCTCTTTTGAAAATAAGAGATTCTAAAAAATTTTACTAAGCAGACATGCAGGGATCTTACTTGTGGCAAGGACCAACATTTTTTATTTCTGCAGCAAAAGCCCAGTAGCAATCAGCCAAAAATGTTAACAGTCTAAATCATTTGCCACTTTTTAAAATTCTCCAGCAAGAAGTGACCACAAGGCAGTTGTTTATGAAAGGAAAAAGGTTGTATCACTGCCTGCTGGCTGGTAGGACAAAATCCACCTAGAAATACAAACTGTTTCATCAGGCAACTAAAGCATCAACACAATGGCTAAATGATAAAGCGCTGAGAGCCATGAAACACATGGAGGGGCTGAAGAAACCATGATGGAGAGGGAAAAATTGCAGAAAAGGAGCCCAGGAAAAGAACTTAAAACCTAAGTTTATCAGACATCGACTTTTCCCTCATTCTTTAAACGGTGAGAAATGTGAGCCGTGGTTTCAGGAATCCCCGTGCTCCAGTTAGGCAGCCAGGGTTTTACAGCACAGCACAACACTCCCATTCAGCATGGGAAACCTGCGTGGTTGTAGTAAGGAGGAATTTAACAATCTGCCTGGGGATTAAGGCATCGCTCAGACCCAGTAAAATCCCAGCACCTGTTTGCTCAGAGTCGCCTCTGATGAATTAACTCCTGTGCTCTCGCCAAGTGGATGTGAACTCACAAACTCAAACCTGTTTTTGGGCTTTTGACAGGTCTGATAAAATCAAAAATCAGTGTTCAAAAGAGATCCTCCACTTCAGCCCCACGCAGCAGTCCCCTCTCTAACGTGCACTGAAACAAGGCTGGGCCATGCACTGTCCCCACCCAGCCTGGTCTGGGGACCAGGAGCTGCAACACCCTCCAGGTCTGTGGTCAGACCTCAGGGAGCTCGAGTCACTCCTTTCCCTCCACACAAGCCACAAGCTGCCTTTAGTGCCAGAGTTTGTAAGGAGTCTTGGAGAGCAATGGGAGACCATCTACAGTGCTGACAACACCATGTCTGTGCTACAGAACACTCAGTGGCTGTACCTGCTGCTGTCCTGGCCCTGTGGTTCTGTGGTTTGATGTTCCTTTAGCTGATGGAGAGCTTTTGGTGACCACATCTTCTGGTTTAGCTTAATTGGAAGGGAATCCCACTTGTGTCCTTCACACTGACCTGTGTCATGAACAGGGAGGGCAAACAAGAGACTCACTCTCCAAGTATGCTCAGGCTGCAGAACACGAATGTTTGCATTGCCAGGGATACTGCAGAATGCTTAAGAGATAAAAATCTGTTAGCAAAACCTGCATGTGACAGAACATTACCCATTAAAACCCCCACTTTTCCAAATAAGATTCCAGCAGCAGCAAAGCACCCTCATGCCCATTTTCTGAGCCATGGGCTTTGGCTGAAAATTTGTCATCTTTGCAACAGCTCTGAGACATTCAGTATGTCCTAATCCCATCAAAGTCACTGCAGAAGCCTCAGCCCAGCTTTGTGACCCACTGCCACATCACAGGCAATTCAGGCTGGCAGAACACAATACCTGTTGGTATTTTGATAACTGGGTTGAAACTCAAAATATTGAAAAACCTACAAAACCTAGTTGAGCTTTCTAACACAATAGACAGAAGCGAACAGCAGATTTATATTTATTTGAGACTGAGGATAAAAGTCCCACAGATGACAATGGGGCAGTGGAGCCAAGCTGATTTGAAAGTACCCTGGTCCATGAGATCCCTGGTACAACACAGCTCTTTGGAGATTTCTAATGCAAAAGCAGAGCTGACCCATCCCCACTCAGCTTTTAGATCACAGTGGGGTTTTTTGTGGTATAACCCAGCCCCACAGAGACATTTGCTCACTCCTCCACCAGTGGGACCAGGGAGAGGATTGGAAGAGTGAAAGTGAGAAACTTGTGGCTTGAGATAAAGGCAGTTTAACAGGGAAAGGAAAAGCCCACACCAGCTATTGTGAAGATAATTAACTCTACCCCAGCCAGAACCAGCACATCTCTCTAGGCAATAACTGAAAAGTAAAGTAACACCTTTGACTGTTACACAAAATCTCACCTTTGAGATTGTTTTAGGGGTTTTGAGGGGTTTTGATGAGTTTTAGACGGGGGAAAGGCAGACATCTCTTCCATAAAGGACATCTTCCCAGCCGCAGCCGGAATTTCTCCGGCATAAAACGCAGTGACACAGGGCTGTCGTTCTGAAAACCAAATGCTGTTTCATTCCCAAACGGCAGAGAAGGCAAAGGATGAACCAACAAACACGGCAGTGAAGAATTCAGTCAACTGTGTTGAAATTAGCACTTCATGAGCCATTTTGCATGCTGATTCTTTACACAGAACGCTTGCTTTGAAGACCTGTTTCAAGCCCACGATGAAGGTATCTCCGCATGCGTCACGCACAGCCGAGCTCTCCTTTGAACAACTGCCTTTGCAGCTCCAGGCAGTTCAGAGAGGGACTAATTAAACAACTGCCCCTGCCATCACAGATCCTGCTGTGAGGAAACTGGTGATGACGTGACACACGTGCCGCGAGCACAAACCAACCACCAAAACAACCACAGCCTGCCAAAGGGCTGGGGGGGATGAGTGACAGCTGAGGGAAGTATTTAAAGCTATTCTTCATCAGCTGTGCTGTGCTGGGGTGAGTAGAAAGAGCCCCGAGACTGGGGACCCCCAAGGTCAGGAAATATGGAAAAAACTGTGCCATATTTTAGTAAAAAACCCCAACCTTTCTTATTGGCTTTAGTGCTGGCTGCTGATAGTTCATCAACCTCTTATCTCCAGTCTTTTGTTGATGTATTGCTTTCACTTGAGAGACAGAAAACGAAGGCATTAAAAAAGAAAGGTGCTGGGGGTAAATATTTTAGTAATCTCAGCCACAAACCTGTCATATTACAAGGATTACAGTCCATTAGGATTGTACAAAATCCATGGCAAAGCTTGTAATTCAGCCATGTCTCGGTGACAAAAACCTCCCACTGTGATGTAGGAATCTCTGTTTGCTCATATGGAAAACATCATTGAGGGTCACTTGTTACAACAGGGCTAATTTGGGCAAAGACAGTTTAAATCCACCAGTTCAGTACATGTATCATCCTGCTCTTTGCCCAATCCATGGGGATGGGGAATCTTTGAGTAGCTTCCTTTGGAGAGGCTGTTTCCTGAGCAAAAAGCCCTGACACCTCCCATTCTTTGGAAGTTCCTTGCTCTGGTGCTGGAAACAGGTATTGGCTGGAAGAGCAGCTCTCACGGGCACAATGTGCAAGATATGACATAAAAAGCACAATTCCCTGCACAACACAAGAGCCAAGAGAGGTATTTCCAACAGAGGCAGAGTCCTGTGGGCACAAGGGGCAATAAATCAGCCCCAAGGTTTTGCTGACAAAATATCTGGGAGCGACTGCCAGAGGAGATTTAATAAAATGGTACACACTTAAAAAGAAAAAAAAAAAAATTAAATCAAAAAAATTAATCTGACAGGCCCTCCTGAAGGCTAATTTGGAGACCTTCCCTCTAGGAAGCTCTGTTCCTGACAGAGCTATCACGAAACATATGTATGTGCTGCACCAGTGTGGGGGGTGCACTAATTAACTTTCATTCCACCTGGCTGAGGACACCGTTCTGAAGGGAAGAAGAGCCATGGACGGCACTGGAGAGTCAAATACCAGGCAGGGCTGCTAGCAAATCCTACTTGTATTAGCACCAGGCAGCAGCTCTGGTATGTGCAGCTTCCAATGAATTACCTGATGTCAAATGTTCATTAAGTTTGCCCTTGAAGCAGAGCAAAGTTAGACTGAAATGTGGAAACTGGGTCACTCGGTGTGAGACTCCGTATCAGAGGCATTATCATATTTGGTTATGCACTGACTGATCAGTGCCAGAGTGCTGTCTTGAGATGTGCTCTGCTCAGAATAATGAATTAATTCAAATAGAAGTTAATGCTACTGATATTGGTGATACAGCAGAAGATTACTGTACCTGGTGAAAAACAAAGATGGCTAAATGCAAGAGACAAAACAGAAATTTACAGCAAAATATCACTTAAAGTAACGTAATTCAAATTAAAATTAGATTTTAGCTCATTATTTCAATAATTCCTAATCACCTCTTTCAAAGTTAAAAGGAAAACTGATCTTCAAAATGTTATTTGCAATAGATACTAAAACTAAGGACAATAAAGCAGTGGGGTAGATCCATATTTACAATGATCATTCGTTTCCCAACACTGCTGCAAAATGCACCTATTTATCCCATCATATAATAGGATATTTTAGTTCTGAATAATTGGGCTTGAGCAAACAAGAGGGATGGAGAAAAAGAACTAAGGATTCAGAATTTCCTGGATTTTCCCCATGCTCAGAAACTGAGGACATGCACTCCGGGTGGATTTTGAAAAGCTCTTCTACATGCCCTCTCCAAATTGCTGTGCCTGTGCAAATTGCCAACTCTCATCTGCACTGCCTGATTTGAATGAAACAGGGTATAAGTCAGCTCAGAATTAATTCGAGCAAGATACTGGAAATGTTCTTCTTACTCGTTTTGTGCTCTGTGAAGTCACTTTGAAAGCAAACACACCACGAGTCCCATCAGGATCTCGTATTCCAAACATCAGAAATGAAGTTTCATCAAGCCAGTAGTAATAGAAAGAAAACTTCTCAGGCTCAGGTGGGTATTTGAGAGCTGGTGCCATCCCTGCTGCCTCACACACACTGGCTCTGCTCCTGGAACCACTTTACCCTACTGGTTTTTCAATGGCATCGTAGTAGAGGATTTTCCCTCAATGGGAACAGAAGGAGGAGAGAAAGTGAGCTCTGCTATGTTGTTACATGTCCCTGTAACAACACCACCACTCACTTTGGGGGGAGAAACAGAGAAACTGAGGTCACTTTACTGTAACCCACAGCACATCAATTAAATTAGTATTACAGTGGCATTAATCAGGGGGCCAGAAAGGCTCTAAGGAGAAGAAAATTCTGTACTGCCCCTTTGAAAGAGCAAAATTATCTGTACTATCCTGGGCAAAGCAAGTGCCAAAGAAGAAGAAAGTTTACTCAGTTTTATACCAACCCTCAAGTTCTGTAATTCCTTGTAGCTTTTCAGGGATTATCCAAATCCCATTTCCCTAAACACAAAAAATTACCATTTCTGGGTGTTCTTGCCTGCTCAGGAATTTGCAGGCCTGACTCTCACTTTTATCCCTAAAGAACTCTCCATACCACCTCCATGACATTTATCTCTCTTTTCTGGTCTTTTTGTTTTAGCTTTCACCTAATAAAAACACGATATTTATTTATAATCAAGGAACTTCTCACTCCATTCACTTCTTTCTGGCTTACTTAAGAATTCCTTTCAGAAACTTTAGAATTCCTTTCAGCAATATATTTTGCAAAGCTGTATTAAATCACGTGGCTTTGCTCAGCAAGATGTGTCTGGAAATCAAAGGGTGTAATATACTTATTTGCTCCTGTTCTGCGCAATAAATTATTTATTGTGTCTCTTTTTTCTCATTGCAAGATTCCTAGACAGGTAGTTAAAAATACCTGAAGTGATTTATTCAAGGCTTGGGAACATTTTCAGCATTTGTAACGGATCTCAAAATAAGCCACGCTGCTTCCAGAACGTACTTCATTTTCATAAAACTTCTGAACAATTTAATAAATCTTCTCAAAACCAGAGGTGTGCAATTGATCTTACAAACTTCCCATGGAAACAGGAGGTACCCCTCATTTTTTTAAACCCTGAGAGGCACCACCTCTCTCAGCTTCCTTGAGGGACTAAAGCTTCCCCAGATTCTCTCAACTAAATAAAAACTCTGCTTTGCTTTACCCAGCTACCTTCCCAGCCTGAGCTCCCCTTCTGCACACACAGATCTCTGCCTGGCACTCCTGCAGTTCCCTTTTTCCCATTTTCCCAGGCAGGTCTGTATCTTCAGAGCTATAGGATGGTTTTAAGGCCTTTGCATCCAGTCTCCAGTTGGCACTGCAAAGAAAAGGACCTGTTTTTATGCTTTTGTCCAATGTTTCCTGCACTGTTACCACATCATTAAAAGTAGGACTTTTTCATGTAGTTACTAATTACTGTTTATTAAAGATAAGTTCAATTTTTGACAACGCAAGGTGGTACATAATTTACACAAGACAAAAAGAAGGTACTCGTACACAGAAGAGATGGCACTGTATATGTCATGGATAATTCTAAAATTATTGTCACTTCACCAAATTCTTTCCCATTATAAACCTATTTTTAAATTCCCTATCACTAAGTGGAGTAACTCTAGATTTGAGTTCTCGTTCAAAGAGACTATGTATTAATATCAAAATACAAATAACATCTATGTAAGATGAATTTAGGTCTGTCACATAAGTAGAAGGGTTTGGGGATTCCAAGGATATCTGGTGTGCAGTTGCTTTGTTACTATGATGTATTTGATCAGCTCAAGCCCCACTTAGTCTGATATGTTGTTGAGGTTTATACTGCAGCAGGCCCAGACTATAATTCTGAAGAAGAGTTCTACCGTTGATAACATTTTCCAAGTTGTCTCTGTCAAACAGTAGGGAACACATTCATAGATTTTTCTTCTAGATGACTTTTGAAATATTTGAAAATATGTCTCATTTTAAAAAGATATAGAGACACACTGAAAAGTAAACCCTGTGTTGTAGACAGCTCTTCATTGAACAACGCTGGCAATCCTCCAAATGCTGGCTCTGCCGGCTGATCAGGCTGATGGCCAGCCAGCCCCCTGGTAAAAACATCCAAACCCCACCCAAATCCCACTCCCAGCAATGCATCCCCACCCTGAGATGTACCTTTTCCAGAACACAACTCCAGGAGCTTCTCAACACCACAGGAGCCCAGCAGCACCAGCAATCCAGGGGGTCTGGGCTGCAAAGCCACCGAGGTGCTGGAAGGCACTCGGAAAGCACTACCCACCAATTAACAAGGAAAGAACCATAAAATCCCAAACCCATAATCCGAAAAAACCTCACTCAGGTACCCAACCCACATCATCTCCCTCTCTGGGTCCAGCTGCAGCCTACCCTAATGACTTTCATTTGCACAGTGTGCGTGGGTGACTGGAACAGAACGAGGTATCATTTTCTACCTCGGTGCAGCACCGTTTTTTCTCTTCCTGAGACTATATTAGGATTTGAGACAATCAGTTCTTTTGGCTTAATAACTTCAGTTTTCAGCCTCGAAGGAGTACAGAGCAATTCTGACATGTACTGAAATGAAGTCCAATTTATTGGGATTGAAATATATATATATATATATCTCTATATCTAGATATAGAAATATATATATATATATCTTGTCTTCTCTCACTGTTTATATCTATTTTTTGTCTTCAGGCCAGCCTTTCCCTAGGAACCTCAAAGATTTAGTGGTAGCTCACTGAGTTCTGTATGGCAGCTGGCCAGGTTTTAATTCCCCCAGTCAGCTGATAACATGTTCTTCAAAGATTAAATCATTGTGGTACAGGAACATGGTACCCAGCTTTTGCTGGCTAAGCCAAAGAGAGTCCAACATCTGAACAACCAGCTTCTGCTTCATCCTGTAAAAAAAATACTGATTGCCAATAAGAGGGGGTAAAAAAAGAAAACTATATCAAACATTTTCCTCTAAATCTCAAACCTTTAAACCATAATCATTGTGAAGGAAAGGTTAATGCATCTCTTAAGGATTTTGAACAGCCTCCTCTGCTGCGTCACTGGACAAATCTGAATCTAAATGCCTGTTCTCTGAATGCCCACGGGGTATGAATGGCCCAGCTGAGTTTACAACAGTAATAAAGAACAGACTTTCAAACTGAGTGTGGACTGATGTATACAGCAGAGTGAAAAATAAACACACTAAAGCTGCTACAGAATTCTGTCAAGCATATGGTGAAGTTGTGATTTTATTTAGAAAACAGATTGTAAGAGTGAAGTGATGACAGCTGATTCTATATTGGTCAGTCATAAATAAGAGAATATTCTAATAGGAACTGGGCTTGTTACTGATCATATGCCTTCACGCAGATTTAGTGAGATCTAATCACTTAGAAAATACAGCTTTTTAAACATATTTTGCAGCTCGTTTTCGACTTCACGTTGCTCAATTGAAAAAAAAAAAAAATCAAACAACAACAAACATGATCACTGCACCTCCCGTTTAAGAGAGAGCTGGGGGAGTTACACTTATGGGCTCAGTTAGGCATCCTAGTTCCCTTTAGTAAAAATGGATCCCTCTTGCCTTGCGAAGAACCCCTGGAATGAAGCCCCACACACCTCCCAAGCCCTCCCCTGGAGCAGTTGTTACACAACCAGAAGTGAATTCTGCCCAAGCCATTCCCTGCCTGCCCCTCCCATGAAACGCTCCACGGGACCTCCCTTCATTTCCAAGGTTCCAACTGAAGTGATGTCTGTGACTCTTCTTTTGTATTTTCAAAGCTAGGAACAAATTTCACACCTCTTAGACTGTCACTCAGCCCCAGGTAGAACATTGCAGTCCCCAGAAACGTCTGCAAGAACAAAACACAACCTCTCTTCTCATAAACCCCTCATGGCTGTAGCCTCAAGGTGAGGAAACCTAACTTGGAAGCAGCAGCATTGCTGTTTCAGCACCAACTCACTCGTCATTAAGGCCTTGGGCACCTAAAGATGGAAACCTAAAGAAAAAATCCTGGCAATTTAGACTCAGTCCTGTGCAATGTCCTCTAAGAAGACCCTGCTTGAGCAAAGAGGTTGGACCAGATGACCACACTGGTGAGGGCACAACCCTAGGAGAAAGCAGCTTATTGTTCAAACTCACTTTAGAATACATACAGCTGATAACAGCAGCCCATCAGTTCACATCTGAGCTCTGCTTCAACATTTCAGCCCACGGAAAAAGAACAAAATGACAAAAAAATGGTGGTGCTATAGTGGCAGTCTTAATGAAAATATATACTATGAAATATAGCTGTTTATTCCCAGCTCAAGCCACTACAATTAACTGTTCCAAACAGCTTTAACACCAGCACTCCTGCCTAGTGCAGCTGGGAGCAAGATGGCCCAACTTCTACTTGGTCTGTTCCTGTTCTCTCAGCTTGCTTTCTTTTTTTCACTTTTTTTTATCATTGCTACCAATGAACTTTCCTGGGTTTATTTTTCTTGCTTTACATGTTGCTCCTTTTCCATATGATCTCAGGGGGTTGTGAGGGTCAGAAACAGATGGCTGCATCCTTTCTGCATCCCCCAGAAAGCACCGTCTGCTCTGACAACATCTTTGCCCGCGTGGCGCGCGGAATCCAAAAATCCCGTCACTGTTGCTACGTGTGTTGGATCAGAGGTGGATTAAAGGCTAAATTTTGGTAATTGGTATTCCAGTAGCTATTCACAGGGTACTGAAAATGGCTGAATGCATTGCATTTCCCTGTTTGATTCAGCTGTAAGAGCAAGAGAAGCTCACACTGCAATCTGTCACTGGCCTACCCCAAGATGTCCCAGTGTGTGGTACATACCTATTACTGAAAACGGTTATACAAGAGGAGACAAACACTTGATAATTACTAGGCTTTACATGCCCATTAGGTTAAGTATTCTTGAAAGTATATTCATCTGGCATCACATTTGCATTCTGATAGCAGATGAGAGAAATTGGATATTGAATCTATTGGCTCCCTTAGAGGGCAAGCAGAGCAAAAGAGTCTATTAAATCACAAAAGGGGGAAAAATTCCTAGCCATTCCCCATGTATTGTCTGACCTGTCTTCAAAACCTGCTAGTGTGTTTAATACAACAAACAGGGAGGCTCTAAGGTATTCTAGTACTGTGCTAAAGGAAAATAATCAACTCCCCTGTTGACTTGACACTGGGCAATTTGGCCTCACATTTCTTTCTTGCTTCAGCTCACCTGACTGCAAAATGGAGGCAGAGATTTTTTTGTAAAGGATTATGCAATCTAAAGATAAAATCAATATTATACATGTAAAAGTTCTTTTCATCTCTTTTTTTTTTTTCCTGGATTAGCATTTATTTAGTTTTAAGCAGCACAAGTCATCTGATTTACCACATACTAATCATTTCTAGTTTTTCCAAAGCTCCCTGGCATGTTTAGCAGTGAATTAATTAGGTCCTGCAAAGAGCATCTTCTCCTTTGGAGCTTTTCAGGACCTGAAAGTTTCTTGTCAGCACCTCTATGAATGAATTACATGCTTCATACATGCACAGTTTGCATTGGTTTGGTTGGCTTTTTTTTTAAAGTGACATCCAGATCCAGCAGCAGAAATCTCTGATGTGGTTTTAAAGCTCCTGGTACCCGAGTTTCACGTGGTATTGCAGTCACCTATACAAACAAACACCCCATCAGTAACAAGCTTGTGATATGAATGAGTTACTGAATCCTTTCCCTCTTCATGGAGATGTCAGTCACCCCCAGACTGTGACAGTGCCAATGGTGCAGAGAAGGCCTTGCATTACATTTAAAATGTTTATTTCAGGCTCGAACAAAATGCCTCACCAGAGCAGAGAGCTTTTGTTTTAACTGAGCTGTCTTAGCAAGCTCCAGCAAATCCAGCTCAGCCTCTAGAAAAAGTCATATCTACTACACTATGAAGAGGAGAAGTCTGCCATAATTGAAAAAGATTTTGCAAATGCTGTCTTAAGAAATAAATGTACAGTCAATCTCCCGGTGCCTCTCAAGAGAAATTTTAAAAAGCACATTGCGCTCACCGAGTTTCTGTCTGACAAGACCAGTGCAATCTCTGCCAAATGCCATCCTTACAAGCTTTTCCTAAGACAACTGTAGGAAGAGAAACAAACAAACAAACACTGAGCCTATTCAGGAGCAGTTATTCCAGAGACTGCTGACACTGAATATGTAACAGTGCCTGGCTGGTCTGAAAACACAAACAAATACCTGAACGTAACCAGAGGGGACACAGAACATCAAGAAGGATTATTTCCATGCTCAAATGCACTCGTTCAAGTTCAAAGGCTAAAGTGAAAGACTGTCAGCTAGATAATGACTTAAAAAATTGCTTATGGCTTTGAGTGGCCACTGGAAAGATCCTTCACTGCATCCCCATGTGGCTTTGAAAGCAGCTGCAGAGGGATTGTGGACACTTGTTCTGGATAAGTGGCTGTAGAAAATTCAGTGTATTCAGAGTGGCCTGCACTCCCACACTCAGGGACAGGCAAGTACAGGTACATTTACAGTTCCACACGCTCAGGGCAGATTTCCAGGTAAAGCAGCTGAAACAGGTCACCCAGTGTTGCTATGACACATTTTGGGTGCCAACACACAGAAAACCTGTCTCAGAGACCACAAAGTTCCTATAATCCCAGCCTTCCTATAATCCCAGTTCTCCATCTGTAAATAAAGGTGGTGACACTGACTGTTCTATGCAGGTGCACCAACATCTGTAAATGAAAATACTGCACCACAGCTCGTTACAGTTATTGTTGAACTAGGCTGACTTCTAGCAGGTATTATTTTTTTTCAGGTTTTATTTTTTTTTGGCAAATAGATAAATAATAATACACAGTAAGAAAAAAGAAAAAAAGAACACATTAAATCCACTGTAGGTGGAACACAGTGAAAGAGGATGAGATCAGCTGTAAGTAGGCTGCTGTCCTGTGTGAAGTTCCACTTGATTATTATTTATCAGAGAACAGCACTTAGTCCTGTATTCAAAGTGCCTGAGAATACTTAGTACAAAAGCTCTGGTAACTCAGTCCTCTCAAAATTATTCCGAGCCACTAGAGTCATAATTACACTGTCATAATGAAGAGGGGGAAAAAAAAAAACCTTCCAACAACTAAATTCTTGTTGTAAATTGCATTATGAAAGTGGTAATTCCCTCTGAAGTAGGCATTATCATGTCTTACTGCCCACATCAGTTCATTATGGTGCCTCTGCCATCCCAGTGGAGCCTTCTCTTAGTAAATGAATGTTTTGGGATGATATTGCCAACCCGGGACTTATTACTTAATTGAATATGGAAACATTTAGGCCATTAGCATACATTTAGAAGTGTCTTATTTCACAGATGTTAATTTATCTTGGGGAATGCCCTTCTTTCTTCCCCCCTCCTTTTTCTCTTTCAGTTCTTCCCCTGCAGCCAGCTTATTTATTCAGCTAGGTCCTAGTTCACCCATTTGCAAGCCCATGGTGAACAGCTTGCTATTTTAAAACGTTCCCAAACTGACATTTGAAGTCTGTTTTCCAAAAAGTGCAGAGCCAAGCACTTCCTATCTTCCCTCACAGCTGAAAAGTATCACCAGCTCCAGATGATTAAGAAAGCCTAAACATCTTTATCCAAATAATGAGGTTTTTCAGGTATTCCAAATTGTTTTATCCACCTAATTATTACCAGATCTCAAAGCTGTGCAGAAAGCTTTTTTCCCACGGGTATCTTGCTTGGAGAATTTTTAATTGAAAGATAATATATTCTCTCTAACAAAAGGGTCAGGAAGCTAGAATGATACAGTGAAGGAATTTCCCACTGTTCCTTCATTATTAACATATATTGGGAAACTTAAATTTATGAAACTTGCCAACATGCAGAGGACCCTACATTGAGCTCCAGGTCACTGCAGATGCATGAAGCCCTAAAGTTTGGTTTCTCTGTCACATTTCAGCAAAGGCTGAACCTCTGCCTGGTCACAAAGAGGTTGTTGGGAAGTCCTGCTCTCCATCTGACACCCGGCATGAGAACGCCTGAGGGTCTCCAAAAGCCCAAGAGGCTGCAGATCACTCGAGTGATACAATGATTTCCTGGATGTGTTTCTATTTTCACAAGCTACCTCAACTGGATCATTAGTTTAGAGCTCAGATAGAGTACAAAATTCTCTGACCACTCCAGAGGCAGCAGGAAGCAAAATGCCAAAGGCTTCAGTAAAACACAAAGTTGTTTGAGCATCCAAGTTCAGTCTCAGGCCCATACCCATGTAAGCTCTTCGAGAAAAACATGATTCCATTATTCAGAACCATGAGGTAATTTAAATACCTTTGCAGCCCGAGGTTTTGTGCATCCTGACTCACCCTCGTGCCGTTCCCAAACCACACAACCTGATCAGTGATATTTGCGCAGCCCATCTCAGACTGCTCGCGAGGATTTGTGTGAGCACACAGCAAACTCCTGCACCTGTGTTGGTGTTAGAGAAGGAAATTACAGTGCAGGAGAGACAGCACTGTTACAAGGAGGTGTTTCAAAGGGAGCCAGAGAAATGAAAGAGGCAAACACAATAGCTGCTTTTACCGAAACTCTTGTTACAAGTGTATATTGTTCCTTCCAGCAGCTTTGATGTTTATTCTCTCAGAGCAGCTCCTTTCTCTCTAAGCAATGCACATACCTACAGCTCCCCTCCTTCCCCCTTGCACTAAAGCAGTGGATGGCTTATTTAGGCACCTCTCTGAACTACAGAGGTAATGCTGAAAATTGACTTTCCCCTTCTGGGTTCAAATTTGTCCACAAACAATTCCTTCAGCTGGTGGTGGCCGACAATTTTCTTTCAGCTTTTACGGATTGCTCCAACACACAGACTGGCAAAGCAATTACTGCCTCTGCTAAGTCTCTACATAGAATTTATTTCTTTTGATTTGATAAATCAAAGTCAATTAGCATTTCTAGTTGCAGAGAGAAAAAAGCCTTCATCCATGGACTCTAAAAGTTCAAGAACCAGATGCAAATAAAATAATAAACAAAGCAATCAAGGAAAAACCCACCAGATGATTTAAAGCCATTTTCAATCTCTGTTAGGTTGAGCAATGAACACTAAAAATAGGCAATTTCTCAAAAAGATGGAGCAACCCAAACATTTCAAAGCTTTTAGGTATTGAGTCTAAGGATCTGTTGAGATATCTTTTTGCTGATAAACTTTTACAAGGCACGTTGCACCAAAATTCAGCAAACACAGTTAAGAAAGGAATGGGCAGACCACAATTTAAAAAAAAAAAAAAAGTCAGAAAATAAAGTTTCCCTACAGTACTTCAGAGCAGATGTCTTTTCTGCTTACATCAGACAAATGCACCATCACATGGATAAGTCAGAGAGCCACTGAAGTAGCTCCATAAGATTTTGTGAGCTCTATTCTGTCACTTCAGCAGAGCAGAACGTGGCACCTTGCACAGGCTGAGGATTTCTGCCCAGCACAGCTCTCATGGTACTAAACCCACTGCATTGTCCTCATCAGAACGAGGAAGAATTGCCCTTTTGTTTCTGCAGAACACAAGAATGTAAAAAAATTTTTACTCAAAGATCAACCAAAAAATAACTAAAAATAACAAAATAATACTCAGATTTGGCCACAGGCTCCAAATATGTCCCTTTCTATCAAAGTAATGAACAAAACCTCTATACTGAAGGGAACTGTGCTATTAAATATATACACATAAATGTATCACTAATGTTTCAGTAATGAAGCTTCTAAAGAGATCTGCAGAGGAGTATTTGCTGCACTAAGTGTTCAAGGATCCCATCAATTTGGGCAATTATGCCAAATATCTCATCTCAGGCTGTGCAGTTTTAATATCCTAAAGGCAATACTTCCTCTGTTGACAGCCAGTGTTTAGTTTCATGGTTTTAAATTAACTGTTATAGATTTAGATCAGATTATATCTACTATAATACACTTCTGATCAATTATTTTGTGTGATGGAATATCCGCCCTGAGCTGTGTTACTATTGATGTTCTCAGCCATGGGGTTAAATAGATCCGCCAGCACAGACATTGATTTTGTAATAGTTGCTCCCTTTTCCTCCACTCTCACAGGATTTCCATGCCATGGGAAAGAGGGTGTTGCTGTGGCAGCCTGGAAAAAAAGATTTGGGAAAGACAGGGTAGAGCAATAGGCAGGGCAAGGCCATGGAAATGCAGTTAATGAGGGGACCGGGTTCACTGAAGGCTTCAGGATACAGGGCTGGGATGTGAAACTCTGCTTGGGACTGGAAGCACCATGGCAGGATGGGCTCCAGGCAGGGTCAGGAGACAGAAACTTTTGCCACTGATGAACTGACTGGAGGAAAAAGCAGTGCTCAGTTTGGGACTGATCTCCTGCACGGTGTGACATCCTGGCTGTGCTGGTGATGACAACACCAGGGCCATGGAGGACAGAGTGGAACCACCCAACAGCAAACAGGCAAGAAGTTAGAGGGGTTTTCCTACCAAAAAAAAAAAAAAATTTTATTAAGTAAGGCTTTGATGACAGAGAAAAAACTGTTGATGAGTCCAGGGTTTAGCAGCTTTCACTAAAGATGTCAGCTGTGTGACTGCCAAAACGCCAGTGGGAAATGGTGTGGGGAAGGCAGGGAATGGTGATGGATCTTCATTTTCTGCCCTTTTTCCTTTAAAACAGAAATTGAATTTTTGTTCAGCTGCTGAATTTTCCCATCAGGAAAACAATATCTGGAAGGCCTAGGAACCAATCATATTCTTGGAACACAGGAAAAATAAAACAACTCACTGGACAGGAAAGGCAATTGCCTCAGATGTGTCCTTTGACAAAGCTGGAAAGCACAGAGGAACAAGAGATAACAGCAACAGTAAAACTGCATAAATAAGCTCAGGGATGGAATACAGAGATGATTGGTTTGAAAGTAGTTAACACCAAGAACAGATGAAGGCATTGTTCCCAGCAGTGGCAGTGGCAGCAGCAACAGAATATGAAGACATTGTAGTGACACTGCCTGCCTTGTGTCTGGCAACTCAGCAACAATGAAAGGAGAGAGAAAACTGGTCTGAAAAGTGCCTGATGCTGTGGAAACCAGCATTTAATACAGCAACAAGGCAATTTATTAGAACGTACCATGGCTTTACGTAAGTGTTACAAGGAGGGGGCAGATCTGTTTGTCTAAGTCATAACTTTAAACATCTAAAAGGGCTCAGATTTACCATCAGAGGTGGAAGACTAATGTTCCAGTTTTTTCATGATCAAAAATGCACTTTGAGATTGCCTGATGCATTTCATATGAGTGTGTTCATCCTGGATAACGTTTACCCTTTTACCCTTAAAAAAAGTGAAGGCAACACTGAGAAGTCAATTTTGACTTCAAAGAAGTTACTTTCTCCCCATGAAACGTCTTATTCCTCAATGTACTTTGCCTTTATTTTTATAAGTATTTTGAAAATTGGAAAAAAAAATGCTTTCCTGGATGGAATTTCATGTTTTACTAGAATAGTAAGAGAAAGGAAGTTCATTGACCCAAAGTTTTACAAGGATTTTGTACGTGTTTGGCTGCCAAGGGACAGGTAAAAAGAGAGCTCCTAAACTTGTCCATAATAACTAGGAAAGCACAAGAAACAGCAATGGACATGTTCATCAGGTATTGGATGTATAATCCCCTGGTCCTGATAAAACAATGAGAAATCCTTGCACAGATCAAACAGCACCAGGGGGAGTGTGTGCACAGCAAAACACTCGGTGTTATCTCAAACCACAGTGTTTGGGGTTTCTTTATCTGTGTTAACACACCTTCAAGTCACACAGTTCCCAGCACAATGCCCTTGACCAAAGCCTTCTTCCTGTTGGCTCCACTCTCGCAGTCAGTGGGGGATTTAAGCACATCACAGTGACATCTCCCACTATTAGGTGGAAGGGTGATGGATGACAGGAGCGGCACCTGCAAACAAGGCGGCTCACACCTTGTCAGTGCCAATCACACTTACCATCTGTCTTCCATTTATCCAGCACAGACCTGACAGCCTTTCCTTTCATATTGTTTCATTTCTTACTACAAAGGAGCCTCTAATGTGTTCTCCATTGAGAACTAAGTAGTTCTAGGGGAAGAAAATGAGCCTCGTAGACATCAATTCCGTTAATTTGAGGGTTTGTAGTACCCCAAACCTCCCCGTTTCTAAACAAGCCACCAATAAAACAAAGCAAAAAAACCCAAACCTGCATCTCCCAGCTATAATCAAGTTATGTTGATTTTTGCTAAGGTTCTTCAGCTCCCTAAATTAATGAGTTCCATTGAAAAAAAATAGCTTTCCCCAGCTAAATCTCCCAGTATCTCCATAATGTCGCAGGAACAATAATTCTGAAGTCCTGGATCAGCAACCCAGCAGTGCAATCCCAAGGAGCGCAGCTGTGGGACTGAAAACGTGCCCTTTATATGCACATCAGTCTATTTTTCATCTTTTTCTGTTATGGGTGGAGGTTTTATAGTTGTGTGATGGGGACAACCCATTCTCTCAGGTGGTCGGAACACGCCCTCTGAAAAACACAGAATCCCTAGGAAACAGAGAGCCCAGATTCACTTTCCTGAAGCTTTCCTATGTCAAGGTGGTTGATGTAAGGCAGGTTCTCTTTCTGTCCACGTGTGATCAGTCCTTGCCCAGGCTGGAGTCAGGCTCTGGGAAGTCCTGACAGCAGGGTAGGAAGCCTGGAATACACTCCAGCCCTTGGTACTGCTGCAGTGCAATAAACCAGAATAATAAGGCAGCTGCAAAGGCTGCTCATGTGAGTAATGGTTTGCTTGATCTGTCTCTCAGTTTTGTGACACCTGCTCAGTCAATGTGACTTTGATTCTCAAGGCAGAGGATCTTAACTGGAATAATTCTAACAGAAGGAACTATTTTCTTCTTCATATAATCTGCCAGTGCAACAGGAGCTAATAGAGTGCCCTAGAAGTCAATAGTTCTTAAGTACTTGTCTCCACACTGCTCCTGACAACTTTGGGGCCATTAGCAAGTCACTTCGAGACGCAGGAGAGCTATTTTCCCATCCATAAGATGGAGAAAATTATATTTGCTTGACTACCTCATAAACAGGCTATGAAAGTTAATTCATGCTTGTACAGTATGCTGAACAAGCAGAAAAAAAACCCCAACAGTCTGCTCATGAAGCCTTTCACCGGCCAGTAACAGAGGTGTGATTTCACCTTGGCACTGCTGCAGAAAGGCCACCGCTGTCCAAGCTTTTATTAGGAGATAACACATTTATTGTGATGAAACAATAAAGGCACAAGGCTCATCTTCCTCGGTGCCAGGACGCGACCGCTGCTTACTTCAACGCGCCACTTTGTCTGCTTGATGCCCCTGGACACAGCCTGACTGAAGTGTCAGCCCAGGAGACCATCAGGGGTGACTCACTTTGTTAAAGGCCACCTTTACAAAAAGGGCAAACCAAGCCACAAGGTCTGGGAAGCTTGAGGATTCTGTGAGCTTGTCTCGAGGTGCCACTGAATAGTGTCAGGCATAGTTACCTTTCCTAAACACTCACTTTGCCTCTAGTCTGTTTAAAAAAAGATAAGCCAACCCCCAAAAACCTCAGACTGCTGTATCTTTCATCTTTTCCCTCTGAAGGATTGGGCAGGTTCCAAGAGTTCAAGATTCCCTTTGCACCAGAAGCTGTCTTTTGGTCATTCCTTACATTTTTCCAAAGACATTTTGCCAAACTTTGGCAAGGGGGAGAGTGGCAAGAAAGATCAGATCTCCTGAAAGTGCCCTACATGAATGTTTTTATGCCTTCTAAAAATCAAGAGTCATATCCAGCCTCTAACATTAGAGACAGGAATGCTCAATTTGCTATAATTGGATATAGACTTCCCGATCTGTTAAGGTCATATTGCCAAAAAAACCTTCCTTTTGCCTGTGGTAACTCCAAAGCTATAGAAGGAGGAAGTGAAAAATGTGCAATTTGATTCTTTTCAATCTGTTAGAAGAGGTACAAATTTGGGGTTTGGATACCATGAAATACTCATGTAATGTAAGGCCTAGAGAAAAGCCCATCTCATTACAGAGTTTTATGTGGCTGGTCACCTCCCTGATCACCACTTATTCCCTGATGGTTTCTACTACTAAAATATGATTTAGTTCAGCACTAAGAATGAGATTTGATTTAGCTCAGCACTAGAGGAGCACACAAGCAATTTAATAAAATGCCGGTCTTGTTCAAATTTTCTTGCTGTATAAATGGAGTGCTAATGATGTCAACCCTGCTCCCCTCGTGTATTCATGCAGCCCTTTCCATGTTTGATGGGTTGTTATTGATTGATTGTCAGATAAAACAGCAAATAAGAGAAGTTCATGTAACAAACTCTTGAGGCCTTTTAGGAAAAATATTTCCCAATTATCAATAAGAACTGCTTATTCAGTACCACGGTTTCACAATTGTCATCAGAAAGAAGGCACTAAAATATCACACAGAGACCACAAACCCTCTCAACAGTTTATAAAAATGTCACTTACATATGTCCAACCCCCAACTTGGGTTTACAAATACAGAAACAACATACAGTTTATACAGAAACTCAGCTTTCTCACAATATCAGAGGTTTACAAGTTTCTATTACAACCTTCTGTCATTTCCTTAGAAAAATGGTATTTCATGTTTGGTTTTTTTTTCACTTCTCTAGAAATCTGTTGATAGAATTTGACAGTGAAACCCAAAACTATATTTAGGATAGGACAGCGTAATACCAACTTAACTGTATGAAATCAGGATACTTCTTACTGCTAGTGAGGCTAAACTGGATTTCCTCCAAATGAAAAGATTTTCCAATAGCTACTCACTCAGCAGCAACAGCTAAAGGAAACATTTAAGTGGAGTTGGGCTCCACCAGATAATCCAAGGATACAGCTCTCCCTTCATCTGCTAAGCCTTAGAGAGAAGGACATGCAAGAACAGCAGCACAAACTGCATTGCAGCTCAAAATTAAACCAGAATGCTCTTCTGGGATATAGGATCACCCCAATCACCCCACAGGATGCTTTGTGCTGCCCTCAGTGGCACACCATGCCAACTTCTCAGCTGCTGGCAGAGTCCACAGCATCAGGAGAAAAGAGATGGAGGCGACATAAAAGGCACATTTCCCAGTGTCCTGGTAAACTCTGCTATCCCAATTCCCCAATCAGATCTGGGAAACTAGAGGATCTACAATCATCAGTTGCTGTCAAAACTTCATTTACTTCTGTATGGTATTAAGGGTGATAACTGTATCTAATTTAGCACACAGGATTCACTAAATATAATTATAAATTGAATAACTGTTAAACTGCTTTTTTTACCCGTGAATTTATCTAGGCCTGACACTCAGCAGCCCAAGGCAATGCTGTCTCTGTAATTTCTTTGCTGATTCACCTCCAGAAATAGGAAAACAAATTTAAAAGGTTGTGAGCAGAAAGTATGAATCCTGTTGACTTTTAAAGTTAAAAGGTTGTATTTATGAGGCCCAGCAAAAACATGCTAATAAAAAAAAAGAAGAACTGGACTGAGGGACTCTGAGGTTTGCCTTTGAGCCCTGAGGTCTGGCTGAAGGCTCCACAGGAGCTTTCTTTGGGCTGGGATGTACAACATCATTGTGCCTCTGCACAAAACCCTCCCATGGGACCAGTTGCAGACAATACAGCCAATAATTAATTCCCATTCCAAAAGAGAGAAGCTAATAGGATAAAGGCACAGGACATTCAATCATTTGTTTTATAAAGACATTTAATACTGCTTCTCTGGGAAGACTTAATTGCCTGTTGCTTGTACACAGCATGTCATCGTCAAATAATTGTTGATATTAGAGTGATAAAATGGTTTCAGAGAGATTAAGTGACTTGGCCAAGACCAAAACAGGACACAAGTGTGTGAATGAAGCTGAGAAATCAGTTTCCTAAGGCTCAGTGCTCCTGTCTGAGCTCACAGCCTGGTGCTTACAGCAGTGTTCCATATTTATCCATCATTTGCATTTTATCTCCTTCCCTTCCTCTAACTCTCACACCCATAAATCGTCAATACAAACATTTTTAATCTCTCTAGATCATTAAAAAGAACATCCCAGACCTTGGCCCTTATGGTCCAACTCTTTCACAAAGTTAAAAGCAGTCCATCAGCTTCTCTTTCACTCTAAACCTTCCATTGCACAGAACAGCAGCAGGAGATAAAACCAAAGGTACCTTTCCCTATATATTTTAGCATTTAGCAGTGTCTGGAAGGCTCCCCTTGAAGACAATTTCCTATTGGAAAAGGGACAGAGTTTAAGCATAATAGTTCTGAAATAAAAAATATTCAGTAGTGATGAGTAATTATTTTTACTTTTGGCTGTTTTGCATGTCTGTTCCTCCTTTTTTGACCTGTATATCCTATATTTCCATCTGTTCAAGCCATAATTTCCAGTCCACTGGAGCAAAAGCAATGGTAAAAGCATTTTGCCAGCAGCCCTTGGCCTCACTCTATGAATACAGTTCCAAGTCTTGCTGCCACTCAAGGTAGAACATCTAAAAATAAGGGACTGTGTCAAATAAAAATTAACATAATTTTTTTTCTCATGAAAGCATTTTAATGGGGGACAGGGGAAGGGAGCCTTTCCTTTATTAGAGAGAAGATCAGAATGAGAAGAGACCAGATATATGTAGAACATGCCATGCAGGGATGACTGCAGAACACAGCTACTACAGTTCTGACCAAAAAAACCCACAATAAAAAGCTTAGACAGGCTATAAGTAGATCAAAGACAGGCAATGGTGCTTTAGAAGAACAGTTAAACAGGTATTATAACTACTCTGATATTGCAGCAGATTATAGTCTGAAAACCAGGTACTGTTAGAAAAGCAGGTCGAGAGAAAACAAAACTCATGAAAGCGACATGAGCAACACAAGCTGTTACAGAAGTTTGTTTTCAAAAGGTAACAGCAAACTGATGTTACTGAAGACAAGAACGCCACACTTTTCATTTTGAACTGATATTTCCTAGCTATTTTTAGCCCTTTTTTTTTGTTTTGTTTCGTGAGACCTTAGATCTCAAAATAAAAAGCTAAAATTCAAACACATCTTTTCCTTTTTGTTCCAGAAAATTCATTTTAGAAGCACTGCTTTCAAAGCTCAGGTGCTCAGTTTCATCCTAATTGAAACCAAGAAAGGTTTTTGAAAATTTTATAAACCTACATGTAATACAATTATCATGGTTATAAGTAGCTCCACTTCTAATGGATTACAGCTCGTGAAAATGTAGATGCTTTCAAGTGAGATTTCTAAGTCTCTACATTTACAGAGTAAAAACAATGAACAGTTTTCACCCTAATTATCTTTTAGATAAAAAAAAAAGGTTTTAAATGTTTATATTTAAACCAATTTTCATATAGAGTAGAAGTTTCCATGCATGCTTGATGTGATATCCCTTTAAAATCATTAGTATAGAGAAAGATAAAGCCATCCCTGAGTGCTTGCCATGAGAAACTCAGATTGTCCTCCTTGAAATTAGTCACTCAGGAAACAACTTAAATCTGAGGCAGATTGACTCAGAAAATGAGAAATTGATAGGGTAAGGAGAGAAGATTTCCTCCTGATGTTTGTTCTCTACCAGATGAAAAGGGAATAATTGTCCTTGAGTCAGCAAACAAAGTGCTGTGGTTATTCCGTTTATGTATCACACACTTGCAAAGGAAAAACCACCTGATTTTATGGCAAATCTCCTCCCCCAAACCCCACCACCACCAAATCTCCCTTGGGGAAGGGGAGGGGAAAACAAATCACCGGATTGAGCCCTTGAGTCAGTGGAGTCAAATCCTCACTCCAGTCCAAGGCAGACATCCAAGTTCAACAATGCTGCACTGACAGCTTTGTGCCATTCTAGTAATCGAGCCCTGAACCCTACCCAGGTGATTTCACCAGAGGTTTCTGGAGCTTGAGATGTATAACCACCAGAAAAAAAGGAGTGTGTGTCACCTCAAGTCATAGTAGAGTGTGATTTCCAAGGTGACAGCTCCAAGCATCCCCAATGCTCAGCACAGCTGGTGACTGTGGCACATCTGGAACGTCTGTACAAGTGGGGAGTTCACTGCCCCCTCCTACGACCCAACCTCCAACATTCTACAAAACAGAACCAGGCTTACAAGAAGTTGGAGAGAAACGTTTAAGCACATGAATCCTACTCAAATGCCTAATTCTTGCTCATTTCCTACAAATACCTTTGCAGATTTAAGCTTTAATAATCTTAACCTGGGTTCAATGAGAGATTAGGAGAACTGCAAACTCCATCTCTGGAGACTTTAAATGTTATCTCCTATTAGGGCATAGATATGTTCCAGCTCTATCATTTCAGTCTTTGTAAGTACTCCTCAAAGGACAGCTCCAGGAAAAGGCCTTTCTTGCTCCAAGAGATCACATCTTAGATAATTCGTACAACACTAGGCTGAACAATGTAAGAAATGTTGAACCAACCAACTGCAACACAATTTCTGGAGAGCAGCAACTGACGGACTGTTAGGTAATTTATACAGAGAGAGCGACTTCCCAAGCCAAGAGCATAGAAACAAAAAATAGGATACCAAAGAAACACAAAATGGCCTTACCTCAGCGTGAACTGATCTTCTGTTGAGTTTTTAGCAACAGATACAAGGAAAGTCAAAATGTCACCTTGCTTGACAGTCTTTGGTGCATACTGGATGACAATATTATTATCCAATCTCATTTCACTTAAAGAAGGGGCAGCATGTGTCTGGTAAAGGAAAACACTTCCAATCCTCTGCAAGGGAGGTCCTGACTCATCGATGTCGTTGCGCCCTGATCGGATCCCGTTACTTTTCCTTACATCCTCCTTGGTGCATTCCCCTTTCTCATCTCCCGGCTGTATGGAATAGTAAAGCTCCACGGGGCTCCCTTCAGACTTATCCATTTGTTTCTTACGGCCAGCAACAACCGTGGGGGGGTTAAACCAGCTGGGCAGGAGCTCCAGCTCCGCCACACACAGCCCCAGGTCCCCCTTGAGCCTGCAGCTGCCTCGCACCTCCCGCGTCTCTCGGAAGGCGAACACCCGCAGGCAGGGCAGGCGCTCCGTGGTGCTGTAGTCATCCCAGTCCCTGCCCACGATGTAGAACAGCACCTGCACCTTGGGCTTGCTCGGGTAGATTTTGTTGCTCATTATGAAGGCCTGAAGTTTCCAGTTAAAGGAGAACTTGTTGGTAGATCCGAACGGGTTTGAAGACAACATCAAGTCCTGGGGCACTACTTGTTCAATGGAAAAAGGTCCGTAGCTGGCATTTAACACGGGTGGACTCTTGGATTTGTAGATCAGAAAGGATTCCACTCGGGACTGCAAGCTAGAGTTCCTCATAATATCCTGGTTGGCTTCCTTAAGAAAGAAGGAAACATCCGCATTGTGGATACGATAGGTCACAGGCAAGTAAGTTGGTAGTAAAGAAAATCTCTGTATACTCTCCAGGATCCCTCGACTCTCAGTCACTGTTGAAAGGAAAGGAGAGTTTAAAAGATCAGGTCTTCAAGTCATACTGTGATATAACCTCACTGACTTTACTGAGGGGCTCGACAGTGCTGTAGCTGGGATGAGTGGCAATAGGAAGCATCATCAATCCATGCAGAAGCAGCCTGGGTAGATGATGATTTATCTAGTCAGCTTGGGAAACATTGGTTTATGACATGTTCTGCATGACAAGTAGATTAAAAGAAGTAGCTTTTTGTAGGTTTGCACAAGCCAAAGGTCACATCTTCACTTGGAACATACATTTATTATTGGAGAACAAAACTACCCAGTCAGCATCTGCACCACCAGACCACTGCACAGGCACATTTAAACAAATTTGATTGTTACAGCAAGCTCCACATGAACAGGAAGCCAATGCAATGATTTTACATCAAATGGACCACTCAGAGTTCACTTCAGCCTCTCTTTCAGCACTCTCAAGCAATACAGGGAGTTAAAGCCGTTTCCTGCACAAGGCTGAATTTCACTTTAAAAACAGTTAGCACAATAACCATTTACACAACAGCTCCTTTACAGCGCTGTGGTATGAGAGGATTTCAAAAGGAGCTTTATTAGCATCCAATTTATAGTGCCTTCCATTTCACTTCATCTATGAAAAGAGGTTTCTTTCCTGTAAATAACTGTCAGGATTCAAACCACTGTTGTTGTCTAACCCTACATTGTTCCTTAATACAACTGCATTATCTGTAGGCTGTACATCACTGCACATTGAAAGAACATTTTCAATGACACTGAGCCTCCTGTACTGCAAGATATCTCTTTTAACTGTGCCATCGAGCCATTACCTGAGGCAGATTATCATGCTAAAGAATAAGCTCTGAACCTTTCTAGGAACTGTCAGTCCCAAAGAGCAAAGACACACACTACTAAAAAACACAGATGCAAATACAGAATCACCTCTGCTGTTTGAACATCTGACCTTCGTGCTTACATCCACAACCCTAATTGTGAAATAAACTGCCTCTTTTTTTTTCCCCCATAGCAAATTCAAATCCTTACCCTTTACTCACAGAAGTGACATAGGCTTTCCACAGATGGCATTCAAAGGCAACCCAGTTTCTCAAGCTCTAGTTCACAAATGCTTTATTAGTCTTTATTTTTGTTGTTTGGCATCTGACCTAAATACTTATTTGCTCACTCAAGTACACTGTGGTGGCCTGAACTGATGGCAGTTACTCCTAACCAAGAATCTACCATTTAGGCACTGCAATCCACTTCAAACCCACAGACAGGGTAGAGGAGGTTTGTTATCTTCAACAATTGCAACAGCAGTAAAAGGCTGAAGGTCTGTCATCCCTAGAGATGGAAATTCATCCTGGATCTTGTTTGAATATAGAGGAAGTCACACCAAAGTCCCACCCTGCTCATTTTTAGTAAAGAGTAAATTAAAGAGCTTCTTTGCATGCAAAAACACCCTTGACTTCAGCCTGAGTCTTTTCAGCATTCAGCTCCCTCTCTTTCACTAGATACTCACTGGGAGCAAATGAAGTTTTTAAAGACCTTGTTCTAGATAATCCCCCAGCAAAGATTTCTACCAACTCTAAATGGCTTTGCTGGTACTTAGAGTTGCAGGGCTGCATCTCCCCCATCCAGCCCCGAGGCAAAATCTGTTCTGCTGTTGTACTCCTCAGATCACCCGGCCCATTCCATCCTTCCTCCATCTGATGTCCTGCTTACAAATTCCACACTCATTTCATACTCCTCCCAACGTCTTGGCAAAACACCATTAAACACAGTGAGGCATCAAGGAAGCAACTTGGGGGGGGGGGCGGGAAATACAACTCAGGGTATTCAATTTTGTATTTCCCTTATTTTGACTGCAGCTCCCTCCCTTGCGTTCCACGGGGAGAAGTACTTTATTTTTATGTTAAAATTAACAGAGTGTTTCGCCTCATAATTTTTTAATCATTTATTTTAGTGCTTAATTATCTAAGGGATTAAAAACCTTCCCTCCCTACTCCCCATCTCCACAGGACAACACTCAGAGTTTGTAAATCAATGACTCTTTGGAATAGGAGAGCAACACAAATGAAAAAAAAAAGTTAAAAGGGAGAAGGTGAACTGCCTATTAAAATAAGGAAACAACCTCACTAGCTAGAGTAAGGTCCATCGGTTTGTAAATTTTTGGGCAATGGCAAAGTGGTCTGCTCACTGTTGAACTTCCCTCCACCAGCAAGCTGTGAATGTGCACTGAATATGAACTGGCTTATGCTGGGAGCTGACAGCAGCTCTCCAAACAGCCAAAGGCCAGAAATTCAAACAATTTTACACTTTTATCTGGGGAGAGTTATAATCAGTACAAACAGACCAAAAAAAAAAAAAAAATCCTCAAAAACAACACTGAGCTCTGCAGTACCATCTGGATTTTGACCGTGAAAGTTTATTAAGGATTCTGAAGGATAGGAAATTAAAAACAAAAACAACTATCAGCATCCTTAATTACAACCACGACTATTTTTACAAAAATTATGCGTGTTTTTACAAAGGCAGAATTGCAGAAGATTACAATTTTGTTTGTTACTGAGTGAGACACAGCATAAAAGTGGTGTTTTAAAGATTTAAGTCATATAATCTATCCTAAGTATCACAGGATATCTATACCACCATCAGCAGCAAAATTCCACTGGAACATCCCACCTGAATAAGTAAAACAAGAATCACACAGTGACTCTCCCAGTTTATATACAAAAAAAAGTAGATAAATATATATATATATAGAGAGAGAGAGAGAGAGAGAGTTTATAAACAAAACAGAGGATGAGTAACTGAAATGCTGTTAAGGTAACAAAATAAACAGTTAAATTCAAGAACTGCAATTTGTCTTTACTGTACCACCGTCTCTGAAGGCTTGTCCACATGGGGAAACTTGGCACCAGAATAACCAAGTGCAACTGCAGGGCATGAACCAGCCTTACCAGTACAGTGGAGAGAACAGGCCAATAAAAAAAAGCAGTGGTAGCAGATTAAACAAACCTTGAAGAGTTTAATCTGTCCATGTACAGATAGATACCCATGATCCACAGAGATCCACTCAGCTTTGAGGAGCTGATTAGCTGTGCAAGCTGTAAGAACAGTTTACCTTCAGGTGGGACACTGCAGAGGAAAACCCAGATTCACCCAGAGGACCACAGCAAGTGATGCCTCAGAGCTCTGCTGAAGACAATCCACTGCAACTGCAGAGGGTGTCACAGCACTCTGGCTTCAAGAGATGATCCCCAATGCTGTGAAGCAAACCAATAAAATCTAATTTTGATGCTGTGCTTATGCCAGGAACTATTATTTCTCAATCCCCTACAGCTATGACTGTGTTTGACCCCTCATGCTGTGTAACAGTTTATTGAGGATTTCAGTCAGTGGCCACCCAGGAAGAGATGTTGTAATAGGATGGTCTTCTTTTCTCCCTCCTTAGTAAATCTTCCTCTGACTGATACTGTTTAAAAAATACTTGTCATTGATGGAAGAAGCAGACTATTTGTAGGTCAGTGGATCTGAAAATATCTGAGAAAGAGGCAGCACATTCAGTCTCCTCCTGCACAGCCAAAGCTTGTGCATGTGATAAATCCCTGAACATGGCATTATAAACTTGCTGCATTTGCCTTCCAGAAAGTCACACTGCTTTCTTCATTAAGCTATTAATTTTGTACTGCAGCCTGGCTAAAAATCATCTAGCTTTATTTCTCTAACAGCAGCTCTCAGTCAGTGACAAAAAACACTCTCCATAGCTCAGTTTTACTGCAAAGTTATTGACCATGGCTTCAGAAAATTGAGCAAATCTGCCAGACCACTAACTTCATTCTGTATTACCAGATCCTTGGGATTTCAGCCCTAAGAGTTACTTTATTTTTAAAACTGTTCAATCCACAATCATCCAGCATTCATGAGATAAAAAAACTCTTCCAATCAATTATATAATTCTACTATTTAAAAAAAAAAAAAAGCCTTTTTCTTGTATATTGAAGGGAACAACTTCTTAGGAAAATTGCCTTACCAGCTGCAAGCTCAGACTGGTAATGCAATAGATGAATTTGTTGCTGTATCTTGGGGATTGAGATAAGTGGTTCTTTTCAGTCAGGCCAGTAATTTTACCTTTTTAGTTAGTTTCAGCTGCTCTCCTTGAATCTTCTGAACATTTCTACTCTTCTAGGTTTGTTATGAATTGGAATTATTTTAAACCAAAAAAATGTCTAGGAAGAAAAATCTGGTGACGTGATGTATTTTCAGACTGGAAAGTAATGTCACAGGAGTTGTCTGTTCCAATAAAACCTGGTGCTCACTTCTGTAAAATTAAGACATTTCTGTCTTGACCTAGTTAAGTGGCTGAACCCACCCATGCTCAGAGGTGAGGAGGTTTAAAGCAAAGCTACAGAGTGAAACCCTTCCCCAGGTGCAGCTCAGAGGGATGATCTGCTCTGCCAGTTTGTGTCACACAGTCAATTTAGACTGTTACACGAACATCTGAGCAGGATCATTTCCACTGTATAGGGTTTGTTGGTGGCTTGTCATGTTCCTTCCTTAGATTCAAGCATCCTCCACAACCTTTAACGTGAATAAAAAACCCTGGAGCTTTCCAAGGACGACTTGCTGCGTTCCTCCTTTTGCCAGTCTCATGGCAGCTTCAGTTCCCTTGAAACAAGTCAAGTTGCATTTTCAAACTTCTGATTAAATCCTATGTTTTACTGACAACAGCCCTATGACACAGTGATGGGAGGTTTTGATCTCGGATTGTACAGGAAGAAAGGCAAATACAGGCTTTGTGGCAGTTGCTCCTTTGGCTGGTTGAGAAGTGATGGAGTTGTTATTGGTTACACTCTGCAGAGGTGCCCAAGAGCCTCCCAAGGGAGGGAGAACTGCAGGGACAGTGCAGTGCAACGGGCTGGAAAGAACACCAAGAGCTCAGAGGAATTGGAGGGCAACAAACTAAACCCACAGGAAAAGCTCCACGTCACCCAAACAAAAACCTGCAATGCCCCCGGGTCTTGCTGCAGAGGGTTTTCTTTGAAATCCTCTTCACAGCCACACACCTGATCTGTGCAGTGCCACAGGGCCAGGAAAAACATTTTAATGAATCTATCCCACAGATATCCACATTGCCAACTGTGTGCTGGAGTTGTTTCCTGGCGAGAAATTAAACCAAAAGCTGCAAGATGAAGTTTTTGTGAGGTGATAACACCTTTTATGCACCCAAAATGGAATCACTCGGCATCCAGTTGGACAGGAGAGCTTGCTGCTTTAGTTAGCATCTCATTTTAGCATTGATTCTGAGAATATAATTACATTATTAAATCCTTATTAGTTCTGCAACCAGAAGCCTTAACAAAATCAAGACTTCATCAGAAGGAGCAGTATTTGCTTCAAAGAATCCATAATTCGAGTTAATGGACAAGGTTGTGAGCACAGGAAATTGAAGCCAAAATAGTGGCAGGACTTTCCAAAAGCCATAAAGCCAGTAAGCTTTCAGGGCTAGAAACCAGTCACAAATCACTAATTCCTCTCTCTAGTCAGTATTCAATATGAACTTTTTAAAGAATATTGAGGGGTTTTGATAAAACCTGAATATGTAAGGGGGTGTTGGGGACTAAACCAGCCAGATTTTCCTGCAGACTTCCAGAACTTTGTCATATAAGCCCAAAAAAACCAAACCCTCTTGTTGAACATGTCTGCCACAAATAAGAAAGAGGCAGCTGAGCCATCCCATCTCTAGCACAGGGATACAACATGATGGTGAACTCCTGCTTGCAATTCACAGGAACAGTTCAAAAGGTAAGTTCTTCTACCCTGAACATGAACTATTTCCTGCAACTGAGCACTTCCTTATGAATACATGATCATATTTAAAAGGGTTCTGTGATCACATTATTCCCTACACAGCAGTGTAACACAAGGCTGAAACAACAACTGATGCATTACTGTCACTATTCACACTGGAGCACTGAATTCCCATTATTCTTCACCTACTTGCTTGGAAGTGCAATATCAGCCTCTGTCTTCCATACCGGTACAGAAATAAAAGAATGCAGCCTATTTGCAGCAAGAACCCTAAATCTTTCCTCCTGCCACACCATTACTGAACAGTTTCCAAAAAAATCTTGTGCTTTTGGTAGCAAACACCATCATTCTAAAGGGCAAGTACCAAGAGAGCAGTGATAAGGCCAAATCGATGTGTCACAAATAGGAAAACAAAAATAGAACCCTGGAACCCAAGAGTCATGCATTTATCTGTAACAAATTAAAAAGAAAAATGGCTTCAAGGCTCAAAAATCACCAGCTTCTTTTTAAGTCCTCTCCTTATTAGCATTTCAGACCTCTCTGCCTGCTTCACTTTATAACATTGCCTGTAACTGTTTCATCCCTGGGAAATTATCATTCTTCTCCAAGAGCAATGCTGTTCCCAACTTGCCAACTTCCCCCTTTTCCCCCAGGTTATTACAACTCTCATTGCAGTTCTGGATGTCTGTGCAGAGCTTGTTACAAGGCAAGGGGAAGACTGCTGGAACATCAGGGCTGCAGACGGCGATGAAGAGTCTCTTGGTGAAAAGGTGACTCCTCATTTCTTGTAAGAGACTTTTGAAGAAATTGGAGCACTGTTAAGGAGTGCAACACACATCAAGCACAGTCACAAAGCAGAAGCTAATTAAAGGAAATTAAACTTCACAAAGATGCAGACAAATCATTTGTATCATCATTTCTAAGAGGACTTCATGCAAACCATTCTTCTTCTGAAAACTATCAAGCGTCATCACTAGTGCAGTGAGAAACAGAGTATTTTTAAGTGTTGAGTCATGCAAAGAAGGAAGTACTCTGAGCCAAGATGCCAAAACTTCCTGAGAATATGCCTGATCAGAAAAGACAAGTCAGTTATTGATTTGCTGAAACAGAGTCTGGACTCCTTTGGAAGAGGCAAAGTTACAGCTTGCCCAGCAAAGTACCTGAACCACCTTTGCTTCTGCACTGACAATCCTGCTGGATGTCTCCTCTTGAGCAGTCCTCAAGTCCATCTGGCAATTTCTCTGTTATCCCCACGAAGAAGTTTCCATGACCCAAGTGGGAAAGGAAGAAAATTAAATACAGTGTGAAATTCATCAATACATCAGTACAGTGCTGACTCAGAAAACAAGAAACACATCTGCAGAGTGACCCTAAATTTAAGTCATCCACTCCATCTTCTGTGGTGTACCTTTTGGCCCACTTCAGAGAATTGCCATTGAAGGGTTTCCAGGGCTTTGGCACAAGCTTCTGATTTTACCTAAAGAGTGAACCTGGATGGTAGACTTTGTACCTCCTGCCACTGTCTCCCAGAGCAAATGTCAAATGTGTGGGATTGGACTGTTATTTGTGTAGTCAGTGGGATGCTACTGGACCACAACTGATGACATCATTTCTCCACACAATCTATTTCACACAGGAACTCTAAGTTGAATTTTACAGATATATATATATATATTACATTGAGAAAAACGTCTTCTGAAAGGGGAGCTCCTGCTCCACCAGAGAAAGGAACTGGCACCACAGAAAGAATCCTCAGTCTTCACATGAGCCACCATCTGATGCTCCAAAAGCCAGGCAATAAACTAAAACCAAAAGGAATTTATTATTTCCACAAGCCTGCCCATCAGGAACTCCTTGTGGGCTGCCCTAAATGATGATTCTGGAAGTTGAATCATGACATCAAAGGATTTCCTTGCCTCCATGTCTGGAGTGAGAGCAGGCATCTGGTCTTGACATGCACATCCTTATATACATGACTCCAAGGATCAGTAAAGGTCACACACACTCATCCAGCCCTTTTCCTACTTTAACTCTGTGATTTGACTCGATGGGTTTGTAAGTGCTCATCCCTGATACTCACAGACTGTTCTCCCACTTGCTGTATCAATCCAGGGATTCCCATTGCCTTAATTCACCCAATTATCTGTCAGATAAGGTCTTTTTGACAACAGCACTGCAGCCTGATGACACAATATTTTCTTTGAATATCCCATTTTACTGAAGTTTGAAGAAACTTTTGTAAATTAATCACTGATGTTAGGACAGATGACACCTCATCATTCATTAGGAGGGAGATGAACAATCCTGAAGTTGGTTTATTATTCACGTTGACAGACAGATAAAGAAATCATTTAAATAAAAGGGCCTCGGAGGAACATACACACCTCTTTATGTTACCAAGTGATACAAAAATGATCAGAGAAAGATCATATAACAAAGGCAACTTCCCACCTGAAAAGGCAGCAAAGTAATAATTACAGAGAAAAGTATTTAGATAAAAGGATATGACACTATCACAGAAGATCTGATGTCAGCCTGAACATGAAAGGGCAAAGCAGTGATGGGGCACCACGAAGTTTACAGACTGAAAAGCAAAAAAAAAATCCCAAAGTAAGCCCACAGTCACATTAACTACTGGGGGAGAGGGAAAGAGTGACCAGGAGAATTTTTCTGACATTTCCAGACACAGAACATCAGTCATCACAGAGGGCTGTCCCCAGTCCATCAACTGCTTGTGACTCAGGGAGGAAAAGGTACCAGACACGGTGAGATGCATCAGCCCCTCGAGTGTGTCACTGCTTGGGGCAGGAGCTGGGAGCTTCCATCACCAGCTCACCAGGCCATCCTCACACACACAACATTGCCTGGCCTCTCCTGCAATCCTGATGCATTTATTCAATGAACCACAAAAGGTGAGTCCTCCTCTTTAATGAAAGCAGCACTAGGGTAGGTGCAGTCCAGTTAAGGCTCAAAGGCACCCCAGTGATGAAAGAACTAAGAGACAAGAGCTTCTGTGTCCAACATACTGAAATATGACTGTGTCTCCATTTCTGTCCTCCCCCCATTGTATCTCCACTTACAGAGAAAGAAAAAAAAATGAAGCTTTCAAAGATTTAAAAAACAGAACAAAAAAAATATCAAACACACAAGCCAAAAAAAAAACCACCACAAAATTAGAAAGCTGAAGTACTTGCCAGGAATATCTTGACTTAAACATTATTTCTAGTGTAATTATGTTTGGGAAGCAATAAAAAGAACATTAAGGCTGGGTAGCAGAGGAGTGGAGAGTGACAGGAGTCCAGCATCAATTGTCAAATTCCTCATGATAGAGACAGAAATACAGAACTCTGCACGGAACAACCTTATACTGCTTAAACAGACTCTATTCAGACAATCAGCAGTTGATCAGATTCTGCCTCAAATGTCTGCAAAATTCCCTCTTCATTTTCTGCAAGGATACCAGGGACTGTGTGCAGGCTGCAGTTCTGCTACCAGGCCATTATTGATGGGAGAAAAAACCAATTCTAAGCATTAAATTAACACCCAAGTCAGCAAAAGAACAGAGCAGTTTCTGCTGTCGACCTCTGATGAGACAAGCCTCGTCTGTGTACCCTAATCCAATTCCACTGGATTGGGAACTGCAGCACAGAAGTGTTTGTGGCTGCTGGCTGATCATTCTCCCCCTCCAGGGTATTTTTTCTTAATTAATTTTAAATTTTTTAATCCATATCATGCCTCTACATCTTGCTGCAGGCTCTGTGCCTAATACTGAATTTGTACAAGCAACAATTATAATATTGATCATCGATGGCTGCATTCACTAACAGGATAAAAAAAAATAAAATTAAAAGAAAAATCTTTTTAAGTCTTATTTAAATAACATCATCATGCTGGTACATGCAGTAAATTTCCAGGAATGTCAATAAACCCAGCAATATTTCACTAAATACCTACCCATTTTACATTCATTAAAGAAAGAACAGCTTCAAAATAGTTGAGTGCATTCTCAGAAGGAACTGAAGACAGTAATGGGTACTTCTTCAGGTACTTTTTGTGCCTGAAAAAGTCTAGAAATTGGAGGGCATCACAGAAGAATCTGCCTTTGGTAACATGGGACACAGCCAGGGCTCATTAACTGCTGCTTGGGTATTTATTTCTATCTTTTACTATGGTCTCTGTTACAGACACACTGTGTACACATGGGAATGTACAGGATCCTCAACCTGCAGGGTCCTCCTGCTTAGAAGATTCAGGAACCAAAGTTTTAACTCCTGTCCTGAAAAGCTGTCCTAAAATAACACGTACAGTCCAAATCTGTCAGCAGCCACTAAGATTTCTCCCCAGCCTTCCCCAAATACAAAGGCTATACTCATTAAAGGAGATGAGTAAGATCCTTCCTGACATCTTTCTTATTAGCTTCTGAATCACGAGGTCTTCATCCTGGCATGAAGCTTTCCTTTGCTACAAGGTATCCTGTCACATTCCCGATCCTTTTCATCTTCGTGTCAACCGAGCAGGAAGCTCTGAAGGTATCTCTGAAAAAGAATTTGCCTGGGAAAAAAAGAAAAGGGGGGAGGGAGGGGCACCCAAACACCAGAATAACTAGCCAGGCAGTTTTTCAGGGTTTTTATTGTGACCACTGAATGGCATCAAACTTCTGGCAGGCTCACAGTGCTCAGCTACCTCTGACAGCACCAGCCACGGTGTCCTGTCTTTGAATGCCAGAGAGAAAAAATGAATAACTACTTTTCCTGGAGAAAGTTTTGCAGGGGTAACTAAGGCAGCTGTGGATGCAGTTAGTGATACCTCAGCTGCTTCATCATCCCCAGGGGTATCCATGATAATCCACTCCCAAATCATGACTGATTAGAAGAGATTATCCAGTCTGAAATTTGTTGCAAAATGGTTCATCCCTTCTCATTCCACCTTTGCTTCCTCCCAGTTGCAAAATCATGCTGTCCCCCTGGCCAAACTGGGTAGTCATCTCTCTTTGCAGGTGAGATGGCTCAACTTGGCTAGACTGGCAGAAATAATCTACTTTTTCCTGGCTCATTTGCCGGTGAATTAGCACGTTGTGGTGGCTAGCTGAGGTGCTGAGAGCAGAGATACACAGCAGAGTCCCAGGGACTGCTGGATCATTCCAGGTTGCCAGGCAGCTCCTGGAATGATCCCCAGGTGGAAATAATCCATTTCAAGCCCTTGGTTGATCACAAACACGAAGCTTGTTGCTTGCCCTTGCCTTAGCCCAGGCACAGCCAAGTCAACCACACTGCTGCAGTGCCAGGTGAGCACAGCAAGCCCTCAAACCTTTTCAGAAAGACTAATTCTTTCATTTTCCACTGTGAGACACACATACAAGAGCTTATGAGCGCTTGGAAAGTGCTGATTTATTTACTTAGGAGTTATTTTTCAACTGTATTTAGGCCTTTCTGGCACAAGTAGAATTTCACTGCAAGTCACTAACCAGGTCAAGTAAATATTCAATAATGCATCACATGCATCTTTTCAGACTTAAAACACCTTTGAAAGTCTGACTTTACTGCTCCACCAGGCTGTGAATTATTATTTTTTAGAAACAAAGCCAGTTTGCAAATTGACAGTTTATTTTGCAATGAAATATTTTGCCTCTTTAGAAAGATATTTTACAGATACAGGAATACTAAGCTGGGTATCTTTCAAATTCCTTCTGTTCTTGTTCTGGAAATAAACCAACATGCTACTCTATCAACTGTCTCAAATGCATAATGGACAGAGTCAAGAGGATTGACATTCTCATTTTATAGTCCCATCCTATTTTGTTTCTCTATCCCAGCAAGCTCCAAAGGCCATGAACTCTTGAAATTCCCTCATCTTCATTTAGCTAAAATCTAAGGAAAGTTTTTTGCCCATGCAAATCTCCAAAATCTTATTCAGAAAATTATTCTACCTTTCCAAATCATCCTCTTTCTCTCTCATACCTATTTAAAAGTGGTTTCTAGGTAAGCTGATACTGATGGAGATGCTGCAGAGTTCAACACTCCACAAACACCTCAAACCAGAAAGATAAGCCACAATCTTTGTTTTCTGCCTGACAGTCCCCCACGTTTTCTTTGGCTCTTCTTTGTGAGTCTGTTCTGGCAACTTTGAGCCGGTTTCACATCTCCTCAAAGATTCTAAAGGTCATATTAAAATCTACCTCAGCTAAATACCTTGTTTTCTTGAAGCCTGACTAGAAATTGGAATGTTTTACCTGGGTGTCACAGTCAGAATTCCCCAAGGAGGATGCCATTGCACATGGAGCTGAGTAGTCTGGCGATTTAATTGCAGGAAAGTTCCTCCTGGAGAACGTGGAGGATGTTTGAAATTCAGCAGCCATAGGGACTGCAGGGGAGCTGCATAAGAAGCACTGAGAGCTCAAGATTATTTTCCCCTACCCTGCAATTATCTTGGATACTTAAAAAAAAATCCCTGCTACTTGGACATGAATAGTTTTGCATTCTAGTCCCAGTGAGCAGCTTTGAACAGGAGATTTCAGAAGCACTGGTGAAAAACACACAATGGAAAGCCCAGAAACAATTATCCCACATTTAAAACAAATTACAGATATACTTTTCTGCCAAGCAGGTCTCCACACTTACAAAGAGTAAAAAAATTCAAGTTCCTGTCCCAGCCAGCTCTTAAAGGCTGGTTCTCCACCCATTCCAAAGAATTACCCTCATGAATGTCTGAGTGCATATTTGCACATGTGAATCCGTAGGCACGTTGGAAATAGCTTAATTCATATTTAGTGCCTCCACTTGTGAGTAGTTGAGCACAAATCCTACTGCAAGCAAGCAAGTTGTGTACATTAAGTCTGCACCAAGTGGATTCTACAATTGTATAATTGACTGATGCTTCACATCACTGCTTGTAAGCAACAGATTAAAAGATGAAGTTCTCTAATTGAATGTCTGCAGAATAAAGAGCAGTATCTCCTAGGCAGAACAAGACAGATGGTAGGATTTTTCTGCAAGCAGAAAACCATCAGAAAGGCATTACCCAATTTAAGTTTGGTTCGGAACATGCACTGGCCACTGCATTTTGTTCAGCAGGGCTGATTTACAGAACTGGTGCCACCTTTCATATACTCCGCTCCAAATCTCTGTGAATAACTGATTTTTCAGCTGCCCAGCTGAACTAATCAAAACCCAAAAACAATTCCCTCAGGTCAATCCAAAGTGAAATGTCTTTTCTGCACCCCATCACTACAAAAGGGAAGGAAAAAAAACTCCAGTAATAAAACCATAAGAAAGGATTATGTTTCCCTTTAAAAATTAAAAAGAAAAATAATTCAAAGCCTCCAACCTTTCTTCCCAAACTCCACCTTACTTTTTTTGAGCATTACTTTCTCAGGAAAGCTATTCTGCATCACCATTTTAATCCACTTTCTACTAAACTGGCATGTATAAGAGCTACTGGAAATTCTTTTTTATCATGGTACATTCTTAAGAAAGGCAGGTCTTTATGAATGGCTATTCTTGAACATACTAGCTCCCTCCCATTGAACTAGCTGGATAATAATGAAGTCACTGCATAAATAGAATAAATAGTTGACCAAATATTTCTATGCCTATTTATAGTGATCCGCAAATCAGTACCAACTGTTGTTTTATTACATAACAAAGATAAGGATTAAACCTGTGTTTGGAAGGCAACAAATATATAATTAAGACCAAACAGGAAATTACTTCATCTAATTTATGTTACTATCTCTTGTTTTACAAATTAAGATAAGCTTCTTTACATATCTATGCATGTAGCATGCATGTACTTAAGACCCCTTTCCTGGTCCCTGAAAAATGGTTTGACTTGATCAAACAAATCACAGAAAGCACAGACATTTACTGCCTGGCACTTTAGGAAATATGCAGGAATAAATCAACCAAGACAAACTCCTGAAAGTGAAGGAAAGCAAAAGCATTAAAATGACATATTAAAAGTGTTCTCCCAAATTACATATGGTTCACAGAGGTGCCACATACAAAATTTAAGACCTGAGCCCTTTAAATTGTATAAATAGCAGGCAGCATTACTGATCTCATAGTCCCTGAAAGTGAAGAGCTCCATGTCATTTGAAGTCATTTTGATACCTGGCTATTCCACCTGACAAAGGAAGACAGATCAGATTTATTGGTGATACCTTGGGAGGAGATCCTTGTAGTAGGGGGAGAATCTCACCCTGCTGTACAGAAGTTTTCTCAATGAAAAGGTTCATCAGATGAAGTTCACTGGTCCCCCATGAGACCCAACAGTGCAAGCAGACTGTGCTAAAGAAGTTATGCAGGTGGTGCTTTCAGGATGATATGTCTCTGCTGCCTCTGCACACAGCTCCTTCCTCAGCACAAAAGGCTAAATTCTGTCTGGTTATTACTGCAATACCAGCTGAAAAGTAAATATTTTATACCTGGAGTATCGCAGTGGCTTTATTAGCATTTTCCTGCCTGCTGCTCCCCTAAATCACCTAAAATGTGCTATTACCTTGTGTTGTGGCCACATCAGGGCCTTCAGCTTAATTCTGAAGAGCAGCTGGACACTGTGCAAGGGAACAGACTCGAACTACCACCACCAGCACCCTCCTCTCCCTGCTCTGTGGGGGCATTTCAAATACAGGGTGAAACAAAACCCTCCTCTCCCACATTAGCTAAAGACTCCCAGTGAGTTTATCTGCACAGCACCTGTGTTTTTGTTTTGAGGGCTGTTGTTTTCCTACTCAGCCAAAAGACAACTCTTTTCCCCCATGGAGCACAGCATCATCTCTGCTTAGGAACACAGGTAATTCCAGAGGCTGGAGAACCAAAGGCAGCAGTGCATCACCCTTCTTCATAGACACAAAAATAGTCAACACCCACCTTTGTTCGTGCACAAACATCCCTTAGGGCTCATGCCCTCCGGTTTCTTACAGTGTTTTTAAAGGTCAGGGTCTGACATTTCAGGAGTGTTAGAAGTCCTTGTCTTCCTCTCTATGTGCAGGTCCCTGCTTAAGCCTTGTTCCCTCCCAGTCACAAGGCTCAAGGCAACAAATTACTTCTTTGGGAGAAGACTAGATCTGGTAACTGCACTTGGAGACTGAAAATAAGTCAAGGCAGTTCAGCTGAAATAATGCCAGATAGAAAGGGGTTATGCATAAAAGCAACAATCCACAGAAAACATAAAACTGAAATAAAAGATGCACCTATTTCCCCCCCACTTAGGCTGAAAAGCAAATAAAAGATGAGCTCAGTCTAATTCATAGACCAGAGTCTATTGCCATTTTCTATAATGGCAAGTGATATATTACCAGTTATTATTAAAGTTTCAATATAAATAATTAGAATTCTCCTCTCTCCGCTAAACCACAACAAATAAAATATTAAAAAAAAAAAAAATCCCCCCAAACCAAAGAACTTCCTTTCTTTAAAACCAGGATTTTCATCTTTTTATAGCACACATTGTTCTTTCAAAGTTATCGTAACCACTAAGTGAGGCCACCAGGTACCAGGAGCTGCTCTTTAAATGAAGGGGTACTGAGGGAAGAACTCTGCATTTAATTAGAACCCACACTAGGGGCTAGTTTGGCTGATTGCATGACTTAGCAAAACCCCAAGGCTGCTCTAGGTTAAATTAGATTGTGAGAGCCTTCTATAGCTTTTATGCTCTTCAGCACTCAGAATACCACGTGCTCCAGTAGTTGCTCTTCCTGACATCACCGCCTGCCCAAAGTTATTCATTGGAAAATTTCCTCTGAGAAAATTCCTTGGAAGCATTTTTCTCCCCCCCTGACACTCTGCAATAGCAGTGAGCAGCCACAGCAACCAGAAAGTCAGGGAGTCACCTTACCAAGTTCTTCTGAAAGTACCTCAACAGCCCTACCAGGGCATACTTATGAGTTGGGGAGGAGGGGGGTGTTATTGCTTTCGATATTTTGAGTGAAGGAAAAATTGCAGAAAGGTTGTTCTCTGAAAAATTCTGCAGCTGTAATTAGGGAGTGTTTCAAATATGTTGCCAATTAGCTTAATTGGTGTGCAGGCTGATTGAGACCTGAGTAGGAAAGGTTTCTCATTACTTGGGGTGGGAGGGCGGAAAGAAAGAAGTAAAACCCCAAAATTCTCTTAAGTTTGCCAAGAGGAAGTATTTGACTACTGCTCATGATGAAGTAACAGCTCTCCAAGTATTGGAAGAAGAGAATAAGCTCTTTGCAGAATGGCTTCACCTCTGGCTCGCTAAATCCCACCCTAAGTACTAGAACAATTATGACTTTCAGCTGTGTCTGCTATGGCTACATCAGACCAGTCAGAAAATAGGAAAAAAAATGTGGTCTATTTGGTATTAGCTAAAGCTTTGATGTCAGCTGTAAAGATATTCAGCTTCATCAGGACAGGTATAAGCACTGCAATGTTGATACTCTGTACCTTAGTAGATGGCAGTAGATGGCTTAGATGTTGGACCACAGGAGTTCTAATGCTGCCCAATTAGTTCTGGAGTGACAGACAATTAAAAGGCTGCAGCAAAGTATTGGAGATTTATGCTGCTTTTAAAATTAATTACATAAGGTTCACCAATAAGGCAAACCTCAGATATATTCATCTCTTTAGTGAGCTCTGGAGGTTTGCTGGGCATCTATTCCTGGAGTATGTATGGACACAAATGCACATAAACACTCTCATCATTAACATGCCAATATATAGAATTAAACCACTATCCACATTATAATTTTTGCACAGGAAAAGAAATCCAAACCTGTTGCTATTATTCTGTCTTTATAACTCCTTTAATTATACAGCTTTTGAAGCTGCATGTCCTGCCTGTGACTGGAGTGACAAGAGATTTCAGTGCCATTCAATGTCACGAAGCTTGGCTGTGGTTAAATTTATTCCAAGGAAGCCAGGAGTGAATCCACTAAACTAAGGCTTAGTTGGCATAAGGTAAGATAAAAATCAGACAAGCAGAACGTTAGAGCTGACAGTCATCCATGATCATATTCAGAGTCCACCTCTTTGCATCTTAAATTATTTTACTCAGAGTCCATCTCTCTGCATTTTAAACTGTTTTTATGATTTATATTCTGATTTGAGTGCAGCTCCAAACAATGGAGTTCTTCTAGGATTGCCCAGATGTTTGATCTCAGTATTCCAAGAGCACCTAAGAAATTTAATCTCAAACCAAATCTATGTTTTTTTTATCTCAGATCTTAAGCTATGGCCAAGCATGGTTAAGATCCAGAAACAAACAACTCCTCTTTGCTTCAGCCTTAACTAGGATGGTCTCTTGACATTGGTATTCTGCATTCATAGGAGATCAGTAAACTAAAAGAAAACAATGTCTGAAAACCAAGGATCTAATCAAAGCTACAAACCCTAAGGAGGTTGTCTCATGGATAGTGTCTCTTGACCAAAATACAGCTCAATTTACATCATCGCTTCAAGTACTTAATGATTTTCAGTCTCTTACAGTGCAGATCAATTAGCTCATCGTTGTACTAGGGTGAGATTAAGTTTAACCAAAGCTGTTATCCTGTGTTCATTAGCCTATATGAAGGTAAACCAATAGAAAGGTCACATATATCCTACTGAAAAATATACCATAGTGCTTACCAAATGCAGGTGTGGAAATGATCCTATCAAGAGCAGAGGAGCACTTACTAATTCCTAGCACACATTTCTGTCTGCAAGTCAAACTGAAATGAGAGAACTAAAGGAGGTGAATGTATTACAATTAGGTGAAAGCATAATAAATGTCCTCCTTACATTACTTTAATACTCTTCTGAAAACTTTCTATCATTCAATTCAGCAAGAAATCTCAGAGAGGCTGTTGGAATTTTGACTTTTCTCAACAGCATTACTTTCCTGATCAAGGTGTGAGCATTAACTGGTAACTATTCCCATTCATATGAATAATGTCCATTTTAAAGTTTCAGCTGCAGTGTAACACCCAATTTGAATTGCTGTCTGTGAGAAAAGTAGATTCAGCACATCTCATTTATGTGCTTATCCACACTGGAGGCAGCCACACAATATAATTTAGTGTATACAGCACTTTGCTAATAGAGAAACCATGCACTAAGCAGCTTTTACTCAGGAGGTTTCTTTAGCTTGGAATCTGAACACTTAATACAGCAGAAGAATTTCATTTTCTGGGGCATGGTTTCTCCCTGACACAGATGCTCTTATAGGGGAATTTACTGTGTCCATTATCTTCTCAAATGGGAAGCACAAGAAGTGACCATGCAAGAAAAGACGTTATAAAAGACTTCACTTAATGTGAGATTTGTGGGAGGAGGACTCCAGTTTAAACATCTAAAGCTAAGTTCAAAGTCCTGCTGAAACAGGATCTGCAGATGGGGGTGTGTAACTGCAAGAGCTGCCCTGCCCACTCAGAGACACCACGAGTGGAGCTCTTGCACAGTCGTTACCCAGCACGTTTGTCTCGCTCAGTGTCTCTGAGCAATGGAGAGGACACAGACGTGGACAGACGAGGGAGGATTCATTACCTGGGCCACTGAGGAGGGGAGGGCAGAACAAACACAGCTCTTGACAGAATGGCAGGGGAATAAGTAAAAGACGGTCAGTACACTCCTGGGAATACCTGGCTGTCGGTTTGCTGAGAAGGAAGCACACATTTTGCCTGAGGCTGGAAATGCAGCTTTTTATTGGAATCAGACTGTGAGCACCTTACTGACAAAGCAGGGAACTCCCAGAGCACCTACTCTGTGAGAGGTGCCACTTGAGAAGTGAAGGCCCAGTCTCTTCTGATTTCTTCACAGTTCAGTGGCATTTTCCTCTCTTTCAGGCACTAAGAACCTTTCAGCTCTGAAGTGTGCTAGACTGATGCAGGCCCTCCCTTAACCCCAGGAGCCTCCATGTCATGGGCAATCAATGGAAAGCTCCCCATGACAAGCTCAGCAACGGGTTCCACCTTTTGGAATAGGAGCTTGAGTCAGGGCTCTCAGTGATGCATCTCTCAGGAGGCCTTCCCTTATCATTGGGGATGGGCCTGTTTCTAAACAGCTCAAAGCTGTTAGTCTCCAACTCTTATTTTAGGATAGAAGACTCATCAAGGTACAAACAATACAGCAAATTGAGGCACAATCTCTGTGTAAAGGAAGCACAACCTAAATGAGTTGCAACTTCATGATGTTGAGACTAAATAAATAATAATAAATGGATGAATTTCACTGGATTAAAGGGACATGGAGGTTCCTAAGGGAACTATCCCAAGAAACAACAGGATAAGGAAAAAGCTTTAACTGAGGTTTTGTCTGTTTCTAAGTCAATAAAAAGGTGATACCAAGGCCAGGTTGGATGGGTCTCTCAGCAACCTGGTCTAGTGGAAGGTATCCCTGTGCATGGCGTGGGGTTGGAACGAGATTGGTCTTTAAGGTCCCTTCCAACCCAGGCCATTCCATGACTCCATGACACCTCAATAAAATAGGCCCCTCAGGGTAAGACCTGGTGCATATCAGCTGCACTAATCTGCACATAATGACATTTGCAAGCACATATCGTCACTGAAACAAGAGAAATACCCAGTTTTAGAAAGGAATACTTAAACCCAAAGGCTACCCTGGCTTCCAGGCCTCATCCTTGGAATCACTGTTACAGCAGGAGATTCCGAGTTGAACGTGACCAGCGGCCACTTGACTTAATGATCCACTAAGTAAAGAAGCTCCTGAATGCTGGCAAATGCCATCCTGGTTGGGGACACTCTCTCTGGCTGCTTGAAACAGGACAAATTACTCTGCTGCCTGTGTGGAGTGCTTAGGAAGTCTGAGTCCCTGTCACAGATTCTGCTGCTGCTAGCACTCTGCCGTGGAAACCAGGGCTAATTAACAAAGGAAGCAAGAGCTGGATCATATTTAAAGATGTACAGGTAGATAAATATACTTTCTGCCTGCTGGAAAAATTCAGGAGATAAAAAAGATAAAACCAACCATAAGCCAGCATGCAGTGGCAATCTGTCAGAGGTGCTCTGACTTCATTATCACCTCCAAAGGACAGTTCTCCCATTGTGCTTCAGCCACGAACACAGCACAGGGAGATTTCAAAGCAGGTTACATAAAACGCTTTCTTGGCAAAGATCCACCGTTTTATGCTCTGAACCATCTTTTATGTTATGTTTGGTTTCATTGTACCATTCTGATTTTAACAATACCATGGATAATAAATGAATATGTTCCACAACCTGGTAAGATAGCCAAAATGCCAGCACCTACCTAATGAGCCTTATAATTGAGTTGTAATGAATTTTATGTAGTGCTGCGTAACTCGAGTGATGCAAGAAACACCGGGAAGATATTTAAGAGGGCAGAGTTTCTAACACAGTTTTCAAAAGAAGGGATAAAAATAATCACCAGTTTACTCACACAGTTGTTATTCCTGACAGCATTCAATTTCAGCCAGTGGGATTACTCATGTGAGTAAATTTGTCACGGAAATAAAGCTGCAGAAATAAGCCCCAGGAGGTAAAGGTGATGATATTTAGAAAGCTTTTCTTTGTGCAGTGTCTGGCTGAAACTGTGTTATGCATTCCTGTGAAGAAGTGGTTTACTCTAACATGACAGAAAGCCTTGGAAGTTCTGAAAAAAGCTAATATCCACTCTGAAAAATATTCTGTACTGATCAGGATTCAGGCATAGAAGTGAGAAAAATAAAGTCTCTATTCTTTTGCTTGTTTTCTCTTCCTATTTGATGACTATTACCTCATTTGAATTTCAACTGAAAAGGCAATTAGAAATGAAATTAGGTCAATAAAACCAAAGAAATACTTTTAGTTGTCCCAACTTGCTGACAAACTTTTTAAAAAGTGGAATAGAAGATGACAACTTAACAAACAAACATGCTTTCACACAAATGTTCTTTGAAGCAAAGCACATGAAATTCAAACCCTTGAGAGAACTTGTGTGAGTATCCAGAATAATCTGAAATACATTTAATGATTTAAGAATAAACAGTGGAAGGCTTATGCAAGAGTAAAGAAAACCAGAAAGAAACAAAACCCTCCCATTTTTCATGATGTTTTGCCCAAGAGGCACCTGTAGGCATTTTCCAAAAAACCTATCAAAGCCAAGATTTGCAGCTTCTAATCACCCACAGCTACAGACACATTTCCAGGAAAACAGTTTGTATCTGAAAACACTTCAAGACTTCATGAAAATGACAAAGATAACACCCAAGCATAAGGAATGCTGGACAACCACACCAAGGGGACCAGCACACTCTGCATGGACTGGTGCTCTAGTTCTTAATCTTTTCTCCAAGCCACTGTCCTGGTACATCCCAAGGCTAAACCTTAGCCTGGAAGATGCTTGCTTAGATTTTAAAGTATTTTCCTACATGGAAAATGTGTGGCTACAAGAGCTGAACGGAAAACAGTGATTTCCCTTCATAGGAGTTTGCATCAGTATCTGATCTGGGCTTACACTGCCATGGGAATTTCACATTATCAAACGATTCCAAAGAAAAGCTGGATGAAACTCAATTTTATCCAACCATGTGCGGTTTTGACACATGCAATCAAAAAACACAGTCTGATCCAAAACCTCCACACAGCCAATTATAAAGGGCTCCAAAGGCCTTCCTGATCTTCAGATCAGCTTATTTGTCTGGATTTTGGGCAGTGATGCAAGGCAAATGTGTTACAACTGACTTTCACAGAGGTGCTCTGCATATTCACCTCTTCACAGAGACGTTCCATGGTGCCCAGCTGTGCCATCAGTAAGAATCCCACGGCTATGGGATGCAGGAGTACGAGAGGCAAACCCAGCAGTTGTTATGACAGGCATGCTCTGGGCTCTGCTGGTTTTGCATCTGAAAGAAAGGCGTTGTGTTTCTTTTGGCTAAGCAATGACTTGTGCCTTGAGTCTCATTTTGTACCAGCTAAATATTCAAATAGTGGGATCAGGTCATCAAGTGACTTGCAAATACCCCACCTTTCCGAGTACACATGAGACATTAAACCCAAAAGCTTCCCAGTGACACCAACTCTCCTGTTATCAAGAAATTCCATTCCTGCAGTTTATGAATAGAATACTACTGGCTTTACTCAGCTCTCCTATTTTTTACAAGCCTGATGCTTGTACAACCTGGCAGCTTTTTAGCTCAATCATATAAATGTCTTAATACCCTGCATTGATCTGGAATCAACACAGTTGCCGACACGCGGATAAAAAGCATCTGGAGAATTTGTTGGTTGTTATTTCAAGCTGTTTATTATTCCTCGAGGACTCATATGAACACTCAGAACTATCGTGCCTGCATTAATACTGCTCTCCTGCACCTCTGGGTACAGTAACACTGTACATTAAAGATGCTTTAGAAAATTGTTTGCGAGCTGATATTGCACTGGGATTTCTCCGTGCGGCCCTCGGCTTTGCGCTAAATAAATACTGGGGGAGGAAAAAAAGCACACTGTGAAGCAGGCAGCTTGAGCTCCTCAGACTGGCCTTTGGAACAGAGTTAGGAATCAAAATAAAGTGTTTCTGTTTACCAAGTCGTATTTTGAATCCTGGGTTTGGCAGACCTGTGATTCATAGAGACCCGAGGAACATTCGTAACGCTGTGCTTGCAGAGCAGCTCTGGAAAACCATCCCTCACAGGCCAGTGAGGAGCGTTTTGTGAGCTGCTCTTGTTGCCCCTATGGAAGCAGAGATCCCCATTTTTATCACAATGGTGCAGTGTGACAAAGAACTCTGAGAAAAAGCTACCACAAAGAAAGAGATTAAAAGGAAGCGCAAACAGCGAGGGAAAAGTGGGAAAGAGAGCATCCAAAAACTCCCCGCTAAACTATCTCCATTCTAGTGTCAAACCACCAGCCACTATTATACAAATGAGTTTGAGCCATGCAATCGTGCAGTAAGAAAAATCCTATTAAGTGAAACAGGTTCTGTTGCCATTAGGAAGAACAGGAGCAAAGGTGGGAGCAAGAATGAATCAAAAGGTCCAAATCCAGACACACAGATGTGTAATAATTCCATTATTGCCACTGAAAATCATTTCATGCTGAAATGGGGCTATAAAGAAAATCTATGGTATTTGTTTTTCAAGATGAATCAGTACCATCATAAAACAAGCTTCATTTTGTGTAGAAGTACTGAGTACTGCACAAACTTGAATAACTACAACTTTACAGCTCTGCTGATGGGTATTTAAGCAGATAAAATTTCCACTAGTGAGCTGACTGAGCAAAAAAATCAGTTCCCCTTGGTCAAGCAAGTGTTCAGTGACACATTGTAAGTCTACACCCTGAGTCTCAGAAGACTTACACTCATTCAGGTTGGACATCAGGAGGAATTTCTTCACTGAAAGGGTTGTCAAGCACTGGAAGGGGCTGCCCAGGGAGGTGGTGGAGTCACAACCCCTGGAGCTGTTTAAGAAAAGACTGGATGTGGCACTCAGTGCTGTGGTCTGGTTGACACGGTGGTGTGATTAACTGGAGCTGTAAAATTCAAACCTGATTTCCCATTCCAATCCCAGGATCTTTCATTTAAAGTTTTCTAAGTGCTCAGATTAGAGTTTTTGACTAAAGCCCATTATTATACTGTTGCTTATTATTTTCTATACCCATCCTATCTCCATATTACATTATATATGCATGAACCCACATAGTAAAGAGATAGTATATCTACATATCTATCTAGACTATTATTAATCATATAAGACGGAAAATGAAAATGATTTGCCAGATGTTATTAAAATATCCAAGTCATCTTATCCCCTGGCACAGAATAAAAACACTACTATGGGGTTGTTAATACACAGTAGGAGGAAAATTACTGCTTCAAGTATGGAAAATATTGCAGTTCCAAGACTTTGTGAAGTCAGTTTGCCAGCAAAATCACTGGAAAACTGAATATTAAGGATCACATAGAGCATTTCTTCCATACTTCACCTGACCAGGATTGTTAACAAGAAAACTCAGTGCCTTTGCCCTGGAGCTAAGCCTAGATGATGGAAAGGTTTTCCATAGAGGTGTCTGAAAAAGTGATGCTGTATTAGCTGTCCCTTCCTGGCCACAGCTCACACTTTAAAACTCTTCAGTGTTCCATACCAGATTCCCCATTTCCCACTCATGGCTGGGTATTTTACACCATAATCACATTCATGTCTTTATGTTTCAGTTGTTTGAGAGACTCCACAGCAAGACACAACCAAATGAGCCTCCACTGTCTACAGGACCTACTGTAGAGAAGCTGTAAAAGAAATCAGTAATTTCAGCCTCAGTGCAGACAGTAATCACTATGCATAGAGGGTGTGCTCCAGAAATCCAGAGCAGAAAAACATACCAAGAAAAGAATGGAAAAATATGCATGTAAATGAAAAGAAGCTTTTATTCTCCCCCTCAAAAGGGGATGATATCTTTGCAGTTATCTATAGCACTTGGAGGGCTGAAGTTGCACCAGGGTTTACTATTAAACTGAAGGGGAAAATGCTGGAAACCCAAGGTGTGTCCTCCAACATGTGTGAGCAAAAACTTGCTGCAGAATGACTCTGAATTTGCATCACACAGGCAGCAACACCAAAACACAGATACCTGCAGTGCTCTCCCCAACCCCCAGCCACTGATCTCCACAGGCTGAAACAAAACACTAAGCAATCAGTTAAAGGAGAAGGAATTAGCCAGCTTGTCTTTAATGCTCAGAAGCACCATAGCTCTCCTGCAACCCTGTCCTTTTCTCCAAGAACTTCTCCCCTAACTTTCTGTGCATCCTGCAAATGGAGAGAGCCCATCCTGCTGTTCACAGCTCTCACACACAAATCTGGGCTGACAGACTGTTAGCCAGAACTCCCACTCTTCTTCTAATTCCTTCTCAAAAATCTCCCATTTCTTTTTGCTGATACTCCTATAGCCTTTCACAGTCATTTGTAACTGTGCATGTTTCATTTCAGCTTCCTACTGTTAGAGAAAATGCCTTATCTATGTTTGCAAAGCACAGTATGAATTAACAGTATTATACATATGGCTAATAACAGCTAATATTTACCCAGCAGAGCACAAGCTCAGGTACAACATTCAGTTTTAGAAAGGTCCTGCTATTTTATCAGAATCCCACTGGGTTGACTCGAGGGCCAACAAATTGGCTCAAGATCTTTACATGAGTAAAGTGGTTTGGTCAAGGGGAAATCCCAGACTATTCCCAGCTTTGGGGACGATGGTTATCCCCCACAGGATACAGAAATAGGTGTACAGGACTGTGGTGGGTTGATTGACTGTGACCAGCTGCCAAACACCCACCCAGCCACCCTCTCACTTCCCCTCCTCAACAGGATGGGGGGAAAAATAAGATGAAAACGCTCGTGGATTAAGATAAAGACAGGAGGGTCATTTACTCATCAGCATCTCCAGCAAGAAAGACTCGAGGTGGAGAAAAACAATTAAAATAGATTTGGATAGTGAGAAACAGAGACAAATGAAAACAATACCTTTCCCCCTCCCTTTTTTTCCAGGCACAATGTCACATCTTCATTCATACAGGCAAGTTTCTGTGCTTCTGCTTTCCCCTTCATAACCTGTAACATCATCCAGGTGGATATTGAAGTGCTCAATCTTGGTGACTACGGGAAACATTTTACATCAAAGTTAATTTTATGAACTTACTTCTCCCCTATTTTCTCCCAAAAAGGTAATGGTACTGCTGTTAAAAGTAGAGGATAATTTCTATCTGTTCAAGCATACAAGAAAAAGAAGGAAAAAAGAGACAGTATTGCATGAGACAGAGGTATCCATCAAAGAAAACAAACAGAAAAACTACTTTTTGTGTTGAGCTTCTACATACCTCTTCAACACTGCATTTTTTGACTGAGCCTTACAATCTTTCAAAGGAAATACAGATTTGTGGTGAGGTTTACTCCACAGAACCGATGTATGATAGTAACACACATCAAAGGAGAGACTGGGCAAGCTGCCTCAATATTTTAGATTAAGTAAAGAAAAACATTGCAGGTGCTGGAATAGCTTTTCTGTCTTAGATGTCACTTCTCCAGCCTTGCCTTGCCATGGAGAAAGATGTCTTTTCAGACAAAGGTACTCCAAGGCAAAATATGTTCATTGCAAGAATGCTGTGCAGCTCCTCTGCAGTCAGTCATCCATCAGCTCTGGCTCAGCAAGCCTTTTCTCAGAGGGAAACACTGGAGCTGGAGTTAGGAAAAAACCTCAGGTTTTATTAACTTTTATTTTTGGAACCTTGGAAGAAATAGGCACCAAGAGGATAAAATTCATCCCCATCTTGTCATAAAATGATTTTGCATTGTTAGAAAGGCTCAACAGTGCTAGTGGAATTAAGAAATGAGCCTGAAGTGAAAGCTCCAGTGAGTGAAACACTGCATTTGTAGGCTGCGTGTAAAATGCATCTCGACAGCAGGGTTTGGGTGTTACATTGCTTGGTTTTCTGCAGACAGACTGGCATCTCACTGGAAACTTGTGGAGGGGGAGAAGGAGATATGAAAAAGATGTGATATCTAGGTCTCTGCTCTCCCATAGCTTACTTGGGAGTCATGCAGCTTTACTCTTATCTGATCAGAGACAGAAGAATGATCTAAATGCAGATAAAGGTCCCATCCAGGGAAGCAGCAGAAGGTAAAATATTAGGGTCAACTCCTCAGCATAACTGCAGAGATTTTGTTGACTTTACCAGCAGTGGAGCATTCTAAAAATACTGGGAGGTTCCATTAGTTGAGCCTGAGAAAGAAATACAAACTTGGAGTAAATATATCTGTACTGTCTGTAATTTCAACTTTGCAGCTGCCTTTCACATGTTTTCTCATCTACACAGACCAGAAATAAAGTCAATAACTAAACAGCATAGTCTGACTTAGCATCCTTAGAACACCCCTTATTTAAGGATGCTGAAGGCATTTTAATATTGTTGTTCCAACAAGCTTTGCAGAAAAATAAATAACGAGGAGTTAAATGGACACCATAGATTTTCATTGCCCTTCCTGAATTTCTCCTTCCACTAAAAACATCAAAGAAATTAAAAAAAACAATGACAAAACAGAACCAAAGCAAATGCAGCTCTTTCAGGCTGCACTTACAGGCTTAAGAGTTAATACATCTCATAACTGTAGTCTCAGCCTGTTTCTCTGGTGTCTCAGAAAGAAGTAATTGCAATAACTTGCACAGAAATATTATGGGGTTTCTTTTTATTTGTCTTTAGCCATAAACCTTAAAGACTCAAATGTGTTCAGGGATCCCTCCACAACCAGAGAAATGTGAAGTTTTTGTAATAAATGAAAGTTGGGTTCGTAGCTAAATCCTCAGAACTTCTCAGAAGCACCAAACGCCCCAGGACTGATTAATCCACCACAGCAATCCTTCCAATGCAGAATATAACCATCCTTTTGATCTTACCTATTGGCATTAATGCACAAAAGTTTCTAGGCTTTGAGAGTGGGGTATTCCTGACAGCCTTTGGTGAAAAGGGAAGGAATGCTGTGTTTGTGCATGAATTATCCCTGTTGTTGGGAGGGATTTTCTGTGGGCACAGACTTTCAGAACCCAGGGCAGAGTCTGGTTGTTTCCCTGTGCACTGGTCATGCCTCCTGCACCTTTATCAGTGGAAACTCATATCTGAATGAGAAAGATCATCATCTACCATTCTTCAGAGATCAGATCTCCATAAATTTACTCCTGCCACTTGGCCCAGTAGTAAAGACCTGGCAGGAAAGAGTCCCTTCAACAACCAAACTTGTAAAATTCTTAGGAAAGAATTGTCTCTTTACTTCGTGTAATTAATTCCTTGACCGCTACAGAAGGATACTCTGGGTGGAAAACACACTCCCAGACTGTAATGATTATGCTAATCTAGAGAAGAGAAAAGATGTGTTGTGTATTAATCAAAGTCATGAGCTCAATTTCTCATTGTTCTCGGACTAAGTGATCAATACAGCAACATTCACTTGCTACAAGTACAGAGGGGCTCTACCAGGAATTTACATTTATCTCGTGCTTGTGAAGCAAAAGTGACTAATGAAGGTTCATCACACAGGAAAGTTAAAGGGAGCATTTTAGGGAAATATGGCTTTGTCAGAAGGTTCAGAGTAGACAGTCCAGCTGGTCTCTCTGGAGTATCACACACTAAAAACTGCAAGAGGTGAATCAAAAGTCTCTGGGAAAGGTTCTTTCTTCATCTCCCAAAGAGCACTTGGACACCATTCCTATAAACAAAGATACACAGTCCTTTTCTCCTCTCTGCCATAACTCATGTTCTCCTCATTCCAGAGTTATTACTGTGCTACCTGACAGGAACACACAGCACAAAGTATTCACCCAGCCCTACCCATACAGTGTGAGTGCCTGCAGTGACCTCCTGTGCTGTCATTATGGGATGGGGCAGCACTGCCCCTGTATCCACCCTCCCTCTGGGCAGCCTTGTGCAGGCAGCTGGCTGCATGAGGCATTTCAGATCTCAAATTATTAAGAATGTGCCGCTCACAAACCCTTGTGACTTTTTATGTACACAAACCCAAGATGTGAAAGTGAATATAAACCGAAATGAAACAAAAGGAGAAGGGCTGACTGTCAAAGACAGCACTCTTTCTAAAGCCTGATGCCTGATTTGGCTTAAGAGTACTTTTCTCTTCAGAAAATTAATTTCAAACTCCAGATTCCTGGAGCTTGAATGGCTTTTGAATACCATTTCTTGGATTATTTAAGTTACCCCACGGATTTCTGCTACAGAAGGCCTTGCCCTGTGCTCAGCTTCCATCAGGTTGTTCCCAGAAAATCCAGTCACATACTGATTTGAAGTATGTTGTCAAAAGGACAGTGAGGCAACCACAGACAGGTGGGACTTAGTAATGGTCTCCAGGCTGTGTCTGTGTGGTATAACAGAGAGAATTCATAAAAGTTAGGGAGAAATCCCACCAACTTGTAAAGCCAGCTTTATTCCAAGAAAAAGAAAAAGAAAAAAAGAAGGAAACACCAAAACTTTCTTCTAAAATCACTTTCTGGGTAATTCAAAACATGAGGGTGGTGAAAGGTGTTGTGGAATTTCCCATTTCCCTGTTTGTTTATCATTAGAGGCCCTGCTGTGTCTGGTCTCTCTCTTGGCCACCTCTCAGTCCCTGAGAGGCACACGACCTGTTCATCTTCATCCTGCTTGTCACACAGGAGGATCCCATCGTGGCACAGACAGGAAAGATTTACAATACTTTATGACTTGCTCTGTAGGTTAATAGCTCATTTTGCCTCCCACTGTACATTTGACTCCCATTAGTACTAATAACTCATAGGATAGAGACAAATGCCTTCCAAAAATCTGAATGAGTGATCATCTTGCAAAGCTTCTTTTGTTAGCAGTAAATCTGAGAGTATTTTTCCCTAACACAGAGATCAATAAGTATTATACTCTAATCAGCAGGTAATAAGAGTTACACAGCCGGCCTTGTAAATAGAGCAATTAACAAACTAATTAAAGGAACCATTAATAAATCCATCTGTATTGATTTCAACTTTTCTAAAGAGTAAGGAAATCATAGAAAAGAAAATCCTGCTTTTGAACACTGTGCCAGCTTGCAGGGCAGGTGAGCAAACAGCAGAAAATGAACTGTCTTGTCATGAGCCATCTGCATTTTAAACTGCTTTTTATCTGGTACAGTCAGCTGGTTCATATATTGGCACACTTTCTGAAAAACTGTATTTAAAATATTTGATTTTTTTAATGATTCATTAATATCTCATCTCACCAAAGTTATTTTCCCCCCCAAATAGGAATTTCAAATACTTTTTTTTTTTGCATACACCAAAAAGGTGAAAACTCAAGGAACTCAAATGCAAAGTTTTCTAATGGTAATTTTTAAAGTCAGAAACAAAACAGATGCCAGTTTTTGAAGAAAAGAACCTATAAAGTCTTGCAATATTAGGGAATAAAATCAGGGAAAGCACATGTATCAGATACATGTGCTGTGAAAGCAGAAATGACTCTAATTCGAAAGTTTCTTCTCCTGTTAAAATCAAAAGGGATAAATTCTGTTCCCTGGTAAAGCAAAGTAAATCCATAGTAATCCCCCAGAAACTGCTCCACCGTTACATCAAGGTAACAAGTACCTGAATTTAGTCAGGGCTCTTGAAAACCAGATTAGAATTAAGCTCCAGAAGTGCTACCTACACACACAGAGCAACCCATTTCCAGAAAAGCTGGTCATGTTTTACTCAGCAGAGGACGACGACAAGGCCTGAAATGAAGTGCATTGTTAATAAAACTTTGGGAGCGTCTGGTTCATTAAACACTCACAGAATGCCCTGGTGCACCGGGGGGTGAGAGCAGACTGTGGCACAGATTGCAACATTAAACCTGGCCACCATTCAACTGTTGGATTTGGGCAAATCAAAAGCATATGCAGAATTAATTTTTTAAAGGGCTCTTCCCTTTTATCCTCTTGTTTAAGTCACAATGTGAGGCAGCAATTCTAGAAAATTTGTCTTTTACCATATGTAAATGGTCTGTGACTTCATAAAAAACTTGGAATATTTTGTCCTGTCAGGGAAGCATAAAACGTGCCACCTGCAAGTGAGAAAGTCAAATAAAACTTAGAGTTCAGAGGGCCAAACACCGAAAGCTTTGGGAAAGGCTAATTTAATACATCTCACATACAATAACAGACTCTACAGGAATCCAAAACATTTTTTTTCCCCTCTTAAGACATAAAAGAGCCAATTGCCCAGGCTCAGAATTAAACATCTGTTTCACAAAACAAAGATATTAACCTCCAAGTTTTTTTATGAACCAATAAAATTCAGTCATTCACCACTCCTCAGTAACAGTTGTTTTCTCCATTACCCAAATTGCTACAGCCAATTCCTCAGCTTAAACCACTGCTGTGACTGAGTTTTGAAGGTATTGTGTGGGCTGTTATTAGCACAGAGATAGATGCTTCTTTTACTAATACAATATATTTATTTAAAAATAGTTTGCTGCCGTTTGTGTTATTGGGTACAGAGACTAAACTAAGCACTTAGACGTGACAGAATCAAATACAGTAATCAAGTGTAGTAACAGGAACAAACAGAACTTTGCATTCTGGAAAACATGCAAATCATGTTTTCATATTAATCACAGAGCTTTTAAATGGTATAGGGATTTATTTAGTTGTTTTAATTCTTAGCCTTCCTTAGTACATACAAACCAGTCACAAGGAAAACAGGGAGCAGTCCAAACCATGCCTTCTATTCTTTGAAGTAAACCTTCACAACTTTGGAAACAAAACCTGCATTCCATACTGACTGGAGTTCAGTCAGGCTCTTCAGCAGCAAAAACTGCATTTCCTAAGAGAAGGCAAATTCTGAAATTCTCCTAATTTGAGAATATTGAGAATAAAAGCCTGTGGAAAAGGAAACACATAACTCACACTTGTTTAATCTTGTGACACACTATGCCACAAGGAATTCCTTGCATAAGCAATATTGAGGTAAATAATGCTTTCCCTGGAGCTTTAACTGAGCACAGCACCTTAGCTGATATTTTTACTGGTTGCCAAGGTGTCCATACAAACTGAGATTTGACAGTAAAAAAACCCCACATATTTGGCTTCTCAGCCTCTCAGGGATTACATGAACAGAGATTTGCACCAAAGAACACCAGCACTGGGAACTGTTCTGCAGTGTCAGTGGGGCAGTCCTGAGCCACACAGGAGAACAGCATTGCTCTGGCCTAACTTTGTATCATGGAGTTCAGGGTGAATTTTGAAGCCTGATAACCTACTGCAAATGAGAAGCTGGAAAGTCTGGAATGACTATTAAACCATCAAAATTAATCCATACAACTCTCCAAGCAGGAACAGCATTTTTCTTCTGCAAAGGGTCAAGGATTAATTCCATCTCAAAAGACATAATTACAATCCTCTTCTGTTTCTTGATGAAATTCCCAATGTAGTAGAGCTTCTCAAAGAATATATCTGGCATTTCTAAAATTGTGCCCATAACATAATGAAACAAGCATTATGTTATCTATCTCTAAACATATCTCTACATCTTTTTATACTCCTGCCATAATAGAAAAAGTGGGTACAAAATCAGCTTCTCAAAAGCATGGAAGAATTAACAGTCCTTAAACTAGATGCATATTCCAGAAATCAAAACTGCAGGAAAGCTGTTTGACCCAACAGAGAGAAATGAAATAGAAGCACAGTATCAAGCCAAAATATGAACTCTGATCAGGAAAAAAATACAGAACAGGCCTCCAGAAAGCCTGTGTATTTTAACAGGACCACTAGATGGTTTTCTCCTCAAATTTTCCTAAGCAAAGTTATCAAAAGGTTAGAATTCAAGGCCAAATTCCCTTGAGAAGAATAATACATCTACCAAAACAGCTGCAAACACATCCCATGGATTAAAGGTTATATAAAAAGCCGAAGGGTCAGAAATACCTCTCTTCCTCCTCTCCCTCCACAACACTATCTAATTAGATTGAATGCCTTTTTATTTTGTTCAGTGCAGAGAATTTCTGAAATCCCAGTTTAATCAAGCCTGAGCCCTACTGCTCCTCTGAGGCACCTTCTTCTTCAGAGCCATAAACTTCAGCCAAGGTTGTGGTAATTTTACACTCTTCCCTCCCACCCCCGAATTAATAATAACAAAAATCTAATGGTATTCCAGTGTCTCACCTAGGCTTTATTAAAACACTTAATTTTTGATTTCTTTAAATATTCTCTTTTATGCCAAGATCTCTATCATATGTTACATAAAAAAAAAAAGACATATAAAGTCCTATTTGTCAGTGCCACAGAAAGGCTCGGACAGGAGCTGATCTTGATGCATTAAAAGGGCACCAGTGCTGTACACTAAAGATATCCTTCACCTAACACAGAAGGGCCCTTATCAAGGCAAAACAGGACCTGTCTAACTGAAAACCAGAAAAATTCAAACTGGAAAGTAAGTGCTTTTAATTACCAAGGTGATAATCAAGAGGAACACGCTCTGCCTTTTTCAAGGTGACCAAAATAAGGACTCTGCTCCTTTTTAAATGTGTAATACTCAGTGCAAAGGTAAAACAATGAATAAAGGTATAATTACATGTTTGACATTATAAATGGAGAGACTAGAGGACCTTCTAGGCTCTTCTGTCTGTAAAAACAGTAAAGACATAAATTTGGTTACTGCCTTTAAGAGCTTAACTCTGGACAATGTCAGGTACCTGTAGGTACCCAGGGCAGGAAAACAAACCAGGAATCTAACAAACCCACCCCCAGACATATTAATACACTGTGAGGAGGCTAGGAAGTTGTTGTTATAATCTAAAACCAGTAGATAAATCCATCTCTCTCCCACTTTTTTTCTTCTCTTCCCTTCCCCTTCCCAGAGAAATAAATAAACCAGAGGTCTTTGTCATGGTAACTATGGAGTTACTTAGACAAGCAGCCTCCCAAGGAGAATTGCCTCTGAACAAGATACCCACTAGATATCCCAGGGAAAGTCACAAGGGAAATAAATATTGAATTACTCTGATATTTTAACTCGTGTCTCAGTGGCCAACATCTCTGGAATCATATATAATCAGCTCACCTGGCTGCAGCTTGTAAGAACAGATGAAAAAACAGCAGCCTGTAAACTTCTTAATAATTGAAAAAAGATTTTTGGAGTTTTTTTCTAAAAAATGGAAGTTTGGTCTGCTTGGAAATGCTCTGCATAACATCATCTGGGGCCACAACCTGTGGAAAGTGGGTATTGTGATATCACCCAGCTCTTAAACAATGTAAGAACTTAACTTTAGGAAGCAGATACGGACTGTTCTGTGTATAGAGGAGGAATGAAAGCTTTATTTGGGGATGATAAAATACTGTCTGGCAAGATAGCACTCCTTTGTGCAATCCTGGGGAGAGGAGAATGCAGTTCAATTCTCTGGGATCAATGGAAATCTTAAGAGCAATCCAATCGATGTGAATCTCTTCGGAAAGGACATCAGGACGTGCTGATGTTCAGCTGCTCGAGGAAAAGGATGGGCTGGTTTGGCAGAGCTGCTGCTTCCACCCACCCCCTGAAATTTCTAATCCTCTAATCCAATCTTAGCCTTGTGATACTAAACTCCTGCTGCAGACAGGACTACCACCATATTTCCTAGGATTTTTCCTATGTAATCTCATCCTTACCACTATTAGGAGGTACTTCTTCCATTTTGGGTTAAGACACTCAAACTGTATCACCTGGTGTGTCTTTTGCTTTAAGGACATTAAAGGAATTTTAGTTTTTAGTTTTAAAAATCTCAAGTGTGAGCCAGAATTTGATCTCACGTATTGCACTCTGTATTAAAACCCCATGCAAATAGAACCTGTCTTTAGAAAGTCATTGGAAGGCATCAGGAAAGCTGCCAAAACCTTCAGAATGCCATCAGACACTTTAAGATTACAGGAGGCTGTTAGGATTAGAGGACATGTTTGGGGGGGGACTGGAGAAGTGAAAGGACCTGCCTGTTGTAGAAGAGTTCTGTCATTGATTCAAGCCTTTCAACAAAACTCAGACTTGGTTCTAATGTACAAAAACATGAAAAAAACGTGGTAACTGTAAAACTGGTTCAGGGTAGTTTTAAAGCAATGTTAAGTTTCATACCGTGGACATGAGGAGTTTGGAGTGACTTGTGAACTTTGAGATATTTGTGACTGATCTCACAGATTTCACATTTCAAGACAAAGGAATTCTGCCAGCAGAATTCAATATGTACAGTGGAACAGAAATTCCGGACTCATCCATTTCATCAATTTCTGTTGTAATATTAATAGTTCTTAATACCACATCAGCATCCTTAAATTCCAGCCAAGATTCTATCTCTGAGCTTGGAGCATTTTGGTGCTTCAGCTGAAAACCAAATCCTTCTAAAAATCTCTCTCTCTCTGTAGAGTGAAGAAATATAATCTCTAGACAGATGTATTCATGCAATTTTGTTATCTTAAAACCAAGAAAATAATCAACCAAGATAAGAACCTTCTTGCCTCACATATACACTAAATACTCCATGCTTCCATGTTTTATTTCAGCTATGTGGAAACAAAAGACATTTTAATTAGAAAGAAGGCAGCTAGCACAAGCCAGAACTGGAAAGCTAAAACCCTTAAGCAGTTCTTTTGAGGACTTCACAAGGTCTGACTACTCCAATCTATTAGCTATCCCTCTGCCCGTAGAGATCATGATTAGCCAGTAAACTTGCCCTTTCAATCCACTCAAAGCTTCAATCTATTCCATCTGTGGTCTCTGAACTTTTCATTTGCAATAGGTTCAGGGCAATTCAGAGCAGCCAGGGAGGCTGCCGAGCTCTGCCTTTCTTTCACATCCTCAAGGCTACATGCTGACATCTTAAAATGACTTCAGAAATAAATACAATATCACTGCTTTCACACCACAAACTCATTTATTTGGATTCCATTAAGGAAGCACACAGGTGTAATTATGCACTGGACCATGACTCAAACAGCCATTTGCCCCCACGCTGCTCTAACCATTCCACTGTAATAACATGAAACACTCCTAGGAATTTGCAGGCTTGGACTCAAAAGCTGGATGCCTTAAGAATCAAGATGGACATCATTTTAAAAATTAGGGGGGAAGAAAGTAACTCTGATACAGATTAGAAAGTATTTCTATGAGTCCTTGCCTCCTACTGCACTCCTACAAACAAACAGCAGAGGTACTTGTGAGAGATTTACAATTCCCAGATGGATTTGGGTGCTGATGTGTAATCCTGGTGGTGGAGGAGGAACACAAATATCTGATGAGCCACTGAGAGCCACCAATTTAGTCACAGCACAGGTTTATAAGGAAGGAGAGAAACAAGTGACTAAGAACTGGGAGTTGTCTGGGTGACAGGCAGATGTGGGAGATCTCATACAACTGTGGTCTGTAATGTTTAGCACAGAACTGAAAGCCAAAGAGACAGTGCTGGGCTGGCCCAGACCCACAGTTAGGGATGCTCAGATTTTTGGGAATGGTTGCAGCAGCAGCGCCATTGGTGATGGCTGGAAGTGACCACACTGACAGGGGCAAGGGCGTAACATCCAAACTGCTTCCTGGAAACTGCTGTGTCTTCCATCTTCATGACCTCACCACAGCCTCTGCCATCACTGCTGCAGAAATCAGCTGCTCAGAGTTAGTTTGGCTGGATTAAGAATAAAAAGATCAGTTCCAAAATCTTCCCAGTCACTCATCAAATGCTCAGCATGCAGGTCCACTTCAGGCTGCATCCAAAAGTATGAACTGTAGTGACCACCACGTTATCAAAAACAGTGGGACATCTTCCCTCCCCTTCAAAAATTTCAACCAAACCATGAAAAGGAACTTGCTGAGAAAGAACTGAGACTCCTAATATTTGTTATACAAAATTATCCAACTCTCATGGCTTTACTTTGTTTATCATTAAAATTACTACTATGCTTTTAAATAGAAAGGGTGTCTGTTTTGTACCTGGAATGGGGTGTTACTTTGGTAAGGCTCATCAGCAATTATAAACATATCAAGTGATCACTGTCAAACTTTTTCCCATTTTGCCTGGTTTCTGTGGTTGAACAACACCTGAGTTTCTATAAGTTTTCCCTACAAGGGAATGAGAATGAGAAGTCCTGGGAACAGATTACTGGACATACAGTTTGATATTACAAAAAGAAAATGTGATTGCAGGCTACAGAGGCACACACTCAGCCCTTTTTCATCTTAGATCCAGCGAGTGTGTGGTCTCAGGGTGAGATTATTCACAGTCCCATATCTGTTGGAAACCTTTTCTTTTTGGTGGCTTAGTTTTCCATCAGATCAAGGAGCTGAACCACCTCAGTAGGGAACTGCAGTATTGTTGGAGCTGGTGTCTGCAAAAAAAACCAAAAAAAACCAACCCAACCTATATAAATAAGAAAAAAATATTAGTTTTCAGCTGGCTCAGTGAGCTCTCTGCATGGCTCATTACTCACCTGCAGGAGTGCCAATGGCACGTGAGAGAGAGGGATTGCAGCAACCCCAGCTTAGTCCACTGGGCAGCAGTTCCACCAGTGCTCATTTTCAGATCAGAATCAATCCATTAAAGAATTATTACAGTTATTTTTTTTTTCTGACTGGTTACAGACTCTGAACACAATTCAACCCACAAAATACAGGAAAGCACCACTGTTTGACTGCTGCACTAACACCACACCTGTGAAACACTTTTGGTTTAACTTCCAGGAAAGGTCTGTCATGTTTTCTACAGACTAATACGAAAAACTCTGCCTGTTGTCCCTGTGAAGTTGGGCCTTGACTCCAAAGGTTTACTGTTCCTTGCTGTGTTTTCACAGCACTTACCACAGTTTTCCCTGCAATACAAAACACTTTTCAGTATCACCCTCTGCCAGCAGGTCAAGGAAGGACACTGAGGGTACTTGCTAAGTGTGAGAGCTGCCATTATGCAAAGGAAAGAATGATGAGAAAAACTCTTTGCTACCAGAAAAAAAAAAAGAGGTGAGAACTAAGAAGGTTGCATGAATATGAGAATATTTTGCTGCAAAATCAAAAGGAGTTATTTTCAACCACTGAATGCAAATGTGAAGAAGTAACTGAGCATCAGGTGTTTTGATTATCCTCTCAGGTGGGTGAAATGAAGTAAAAACCACTTCACTTCATATGAGATCATTATGAAAATAAGCAAAACTCTATCTTGGCTGCTGTGATGTGAATTTATCGTGAGAAAAATGGAGATTTATTTATCCCACAAAAATTTATGGTAGTTTGATATTTGGTTTGGTCTGAAATTAAAGTATAGAAGGGATTGTGTTCCTCTTAGTTCAAATTGCTTTAATCAGAGTGAGGGCAATTCAGCAGTTTGGTAGAATAGAAGTTTTATAGGCTAAGATCACACAGATGTGCAGCTTGCCTGTGGGCTATGCTATAGGAATGTGTGAGGGACACTGAGGACATTGAGACCTCCCGGATTTTTTTCTGATGAGGGGCATTGCCTGCCTGCAGCAGGAATCAGATAGTCTGATTTTCTTTAATATGTGCCCCTCACAGCCCCATTCTTCACTCTCAGTCCTCACTCTGCAGAGCAGTAGCACAGAACAGAATACAGAGTTCCATCTTTATTTCTTCCTCTTGTCTTCCAAATTTCATAAATTTCCTCTTGCTTGCCCTCAATCTTAATTTTCTGGGCTCCCAGCCTGGATTTCCAATTATTTTCTGATAACTCCTATAGGTCAATACTACAAGTTCAATGTCATCTCTAAATCTAAGATTATATATAGGCTGTTCTCCTTCATAATTCTTTCTGTTCATCCTGTTGCTAAAAACAAGAGCTGGGCTTGCAATTGGAAGAAAAACAGTAATGGCACTGACCTACAAATAAGGAGGGAGAAGGAAGTGCCAGAACCATGGAGGGATTCACTTGCTGAGTGTGTGAGGGAAACATTTATTCAGTCACTGGAGAAGAAAATGAAGAGGTACTGGAAAGCAACATTTGCTGAGGACCTCTCAGGTTTAGACTGGAGCAAATGCAATAGATCAGCTGTTCCTGAGACAGATGTCAAAGGAGCACAAAAACTGACTGGAACAGCCACAATAATTCCATAGGCCCCAGATGAGATTTTGATAGTGGTAAGACGAAGATAAAACAAGTGTGAGAATGTGCAGTTTCTCTGACAAATGGATCGAACTGGCAGCAAACCTCTGCAGCTGGTCAGAGACCATGCCCACGGAGCTGAGGGGATGGTGCAGTGTCACCACACTTGTGAAGACTAGGAGGGCTACTCTTCTCAGGTGGAAAACAAAAATGAGAATGTACTTACAAGGAAAAAAAAGTTCAGAGTATGAACTGAAACACCAGAAAAGTCCTGTTCCACCAATTAACATCCTGCAATACTCTCTCTCTGTTCTTGGGGGGGATTTTTCTTCATCCCTTGATCTTCACTGTCTCTCAGCAACTCTCCAGACAGAAGTTGTAGGCCATAAAGACCTAAGGTTTGGTAGAGTGATGATCACATGACCTACTACAACAGCTAAAATCATCCCAGGTCTGTGAAGGCTCCCCCTGAACCCAAAGGCAGTTCCTATCAGGACATCTCTGTGAGGGATCTTCAGTTTGGAATTCACTGTTCCCCATTTAGGCTGCCCAAGCCCAGATTTGTTGGCACTGCAAATCTGCTGCCAAATTCATCATTCTTTTCTGAAGCTGCTGAAAAGAGAACTGTTGAAAAGAGTCCCTTCGTGAACCCATCCTTTTTGTTATTATTGATGCAATTTGATTATTTGATGAGAACCCATAATGCATACCAAGACATTCTGAGCACCAAGACTATAAATACTGTGACAAAGGTCTGCTATATATAGTCTTCTCCACTTACAAGCATTTCTCTTTTTTCAGGGTCTGATCCAAACCACATGCATAATTCTGATAGGAATAGATGAAAGGAGCATATGACTGCATAGAAATAGAAAGAAAACAAACAAATAAATGCTTCAACAGTGATTATTGTACCATTACTCTGATCTGCTGGTGAGAAAAGGAGGCTAAATAAAAAGGCAAGAAAAGACACAGTTGATGCTGATACATGTGTTTTAAAGTGCTGCAGCTGAAACAGCAGGGAACATTTTCAGCACTATCCAAAGTTATGATAGGATAAGGGGGGGGGAAAGGTAACAGCAGCAGTAAACACCTGAGTAAGGATCACAGATCCTGCCCTTAGCATCACACAAATGAATAATTAACAAAAGCAAAGAGAGAGGAGCACGGAGATACCACTCAAAATATCAGCCTGATGGATAGCTTTTGGGAAATACCACCTGATACTTGCTTCATACTTTTTCTAAGCTGAAATTGGATCCATTAAATCCAGTCTGAATTCTGGACCTCAGGAAGGTGGGGGATTTCAAAAGAGAGCAAATTATCTTTATTGAACAAAAGGTTCCAAAGCTAATGACTGTTGTGAGTTGTTCTTTACTATGGAGGCTTTGCACATCTCAGAACACTCTGAAAAGCTGCCTTAGCCTCCTGTCTCCTCACTCAAAAGGCCACAGCAGCAGGAAGATTGTTCTTCCATGCACCTGAGCAACAGTTATTCTCAAATAAACAGGCAGTTAGAGGTTCAAATATCTCCTACTGGCTCCCTGCACAGATCTACAAGGCAGGACTGTGACTGCACAAGGCACAGAGAAGGCAAAAGAAACCCTTCAGATGGAAACCTTCACCTCAGCTGGAGGTCAAATTCCACACAACTTAGGAAAAAAGAGCTTAAAACACTAAAGAGTGGGATTGTGTCTGATTCTCTGTGTGTTCATATCAAGTTAGCTCAGAAGTTCAGAAGAATCCGTTTATTTTGACTCTTTCAATTTTCACGTCCCATCAATAACAGAAGGGACCAGCCAACAGTTCCTTTCACCATTTCATCACCACCACTACCCACTATGTTCACAGGAAGGAGCTTAAAATAAACCCCAAAGACTCTAAGGGGCAAAGAGGAACGAAATATTTCTAAGATCTGTACCATCTGCCCAAAAAAACCCTGTTTTTTCATCATAAGTGGTTTGTTGCATTGTTAACACAAGTACTGGAAGTATTTCCTTTACCATTTTATTGGCATGGATTATAACAGAAAAAAACACAAAAACATCTTTAAGCCATCTTCTTATAAAAAGCTCTTTTTATGTTCCCTTATTCATGTTACTGTTTGGAGAGGCTTAGATAGCTTATTAATTGTAACATCAGGGGATGGGATCTACTCCATCTCTAAGAATATTTTAATCACACAGATGCTTTCATTGTATCTTTATTTTTTTCCCTTGCCCTGCTCTTCTTTTCTGCTCTTACAGGGCTGTGAGCTCTCCATGTCATCCAGTGATCAGGGCAGTCAGAATGGCACGTTCCAGTTTCTAACTTAGACACTACCAATGAGTTATTTTAATGTGACAAAATGCACATTCTGATCTGAGAAGAAGGGCAGATGCTGCACAAACAGCAAGTAAAACAGATCCTACCTTGAACAACCTGTATTCTGAGTGGACCAGACAGTTTAAAAAAGGAAAGGGAAAGCAGGGAGTGATTTTTCAAAGGTTACAGAAAGCCAATGGATATCCTGACTCCTAAATCACCATCATGAACCACCACAATCCTCTGCTTTCATAAAGATGAGAACTCCTAACAAGGCCAAATGATTGCATTTGCTGTAAAAGGATAATGATACCTGACTTTAAAAAAATGGGACAGAAAATAATGCTTTATAAGGTCACGTAAAAAAAATAAACTAGTACTATTAGAACACCATTCCAGGCTATCAGTCATTTTCCTATTTCAAAGCCTATCAAACAGAGATATTTCTGCCTCCACAAAGTATCAAACAGTATGTAATCCTCAGGTTTGTTGGAGAAGCCAATGTTCACGGATAGCTTTTCTGAGGAGATTTTGTTTATTTTTAAAAATACAGAGCATGCTGTCAGGGCTGTAGTACAGGCTGGCTCAGTGGAAACCCATTAAAACCACTTTACTGGGCAGATGGTGTCAAAGAGTCAGAAGTATATAACAGAATCCCACTGTGCACAAGTGTTCAGTATGCAAGAAATCATCTCGTATCAGACAACTGCTGCAGGGGACACAGTCAACCACAAAGGATACAGCAGAGCACAGCTAAAGTCATGATAGGCTTGTAACTGTTGGCCCAATAATATGGAAAAAAACATGGAATAAGAGAACCTTAACTGATAAACCAGAGGGGAACCAGGGGAGATCTATGCAGAGCACCACACCAACCTTTAAAGAGAAATACATTGCTTTTATTGTTTTTCACTGAAAGTGTAACCACTCTTTGTCATTAAGAAGGATAGCCCAACTCAGAGAGGCTAAAATAAGATTTGAAAAGTGCCCACTCAATTTTGGACCCCCATCTTTCACACCATGTTTGTTGAGCAGTTGGCCTTTCAGTTGGATTTCTACAGATGGGTACAAAGAAACTCATCACAGACATCTGGAAATAGCAGCCTTGTCACAACAGTTTAGAAGATTTCAGTCCTGTATCAGATGTGCACCAGCACACCAGTAGATTATAGGACACTCCTTTTGCATATGTTCCTTTTCCATTCTCTTCTACAGATGTTAGGCCAAGTTCTTCTGGTGTTTTCGTTTGACTGTTTAATTCTGTAGGTGAGCATAACACCTCAAAAAGCACCCAACTCTGAGCTGAATAGATCCTGAACAGAATAGACGGAGTGAAAACTAGTTTAAGTGGGACAGGTTAGTGAAAACTCTAAAAGTATTCATCCTGTGCTGCCTGCAGTGTAACCAAGGGGGTAATAAACTCCCAGAGTGTGTGTGCTCCTCCTTCCTCTGCTCCGCAGAATCGGGGCTGCTCAGTTCTGCCCCAAGCCCTGACCACATAAAAATACTCTTCTTCTTCAGCTGAAGAGCTACAGATTTGTGAACCTGAGCAAACTAGATCCTATTTTTGTTTCTGGAAACAAGGGAAGGATGACAGGAGTGTAGCTGCAGGTACAGGGTGTTCTTACAGACTTATCACACTGGGAAGTTCTGCAGAGATGAATAGTCCCTTCAGCAGGAGCTCAAAACACAATCTACAGAAACAACATCCAGACATGCTTTATACCAGCAAAACCCAACAACACACCCTATTTGGAAAGATGGTAGTAGGAAACTAAAGGGTAAGGTAGGAAGTTAAATATAGGAATGTACCATGCACAGACAAGGAAATTACCTGCCCAGTGTGTACCACCAAATTAAAATTAACCAAGCAAGGCTGATTACGTGAAGATGGAGATGCAAAACTCTGAAGGATAAATACAGGTATTTCAACTACAGGCACATGCAAATCACCACTGTTTTCTTTTCTTGAAGACAAGTAGAATGAGTCACCATGGATCAGTAGAAAATGGAGGATACAATTATGTGGTAATCCGGAATCTTTGATAAGTGAGTGGATTGAAGACTAAGTGGCATTGTTTCCTTTCCTATATTGTGGATTGGATTAATATTCAGAGATACTACTGACTAGTTATCTCTGCCAACTTTGGGTTCCTCCTCTTGCACAATGAGTTCACATAATGGATACTGAAGACATAAATCTACACTTTTAAAAATATCAATAAAAAGCCAGTGACGTTGAAGGCCAACAAAACCCAAGGTTCTGAGGCCATTTAGCTACAGATGAGACTAAACTCTCTGACTTGAAGGATTTTTTTAGCATGCAAGACATGCAGACTCATCTGTGTGATTATCTGGACATCTGCCTTGTTCCTCAGCAAGAGCTCTGCAGACTGTCTGCTCAACAGTCTGCCTGCCTTGAAAGCAAACAGATCAAAAGGCAGGTAGAGCATCCTGGTTCAGCTAGACAGGACACCTCTCCTGTTGCTCCTTGGTCTATCTTGTAGAGCTGTAATCCCAAAAGTCTAAAGGGCGTGTTGACATCTTTCCACGCTCCTGCTCGGGGCGCTCATTATTATTACCCCCTGTTGCTTTTTTATACATAACTAGATAACTCATTTATTTTGTTCTTTTTTATAGGATCTACAGTATTCACATTCCTTCTCACATATTACAATCTACTGGCCATTTTCAGGTGTGGTTCTGTTCTTCTTGCTAACCATTATCGCAGCAAACCAACGCCTCACATGAAACATGTACCCAGTACCGTGACAAAAGTCAAATAAAAACCCAAATAGCCAAACAAGCCAAATCAATTCCAAGTAACTTTAAAACCAGAGCTAGATGGGCCTATGATAAAGTGACTACAGGAGAAGGGAACAGGCCTTTTATTTTGTGAATTTGGGAAAATGTGGCATCAACACTGACGAATCCACTACTGATCTTTTATGTGTTATCTGTACAAGAAACAAAACTGTCCATTTTGCTGAGCAACTTTCAGGGGGGCAGTTGTCTGCAACACAGAAAACTCCCTCGAGAAACCTTTCTGGAAACCTTGATTTAAAAAAAAAAACCAGCAAAAAAACAAACAAACCACAAGTGAGGGTGTAAGAACAAACAAGCATCTCTGTGAGTACACGGGAAGCCTTTCGGGAAGTTAATTGACCCGACAGTGCAAATGCCATTGACTGGCAGCTACTTCTGTGTTGCTTCACTGAACCACTACTCATTGTTGATTTAAGTGAACCTGTGCTGCAGTGGATTAGGAACACTCACACCAGCAGCAACTGTGTCTGAAGTGCTGAGGCAATACCAAACAGTTCAGAGCAACACTTAAATTACTCCGGTTAGTCTCACTAGATTGGTTTCTCTCAACCCTTTCAAGGAAAAGAGCCATCTAACTTTTTGAAAGGCATCCAGAGCATCTTAGGCAGTGTCCTGGTTTTGGTATTGTCACAAAGGCCTTTGTTTACAACCAGACAGGAATTGGGATGCACTCTGAAAGCAGCCTTGTTACTTGTGTTTCCTCCCCTTGGTTTTTTCTAGCTTGCACACATAAGGTTTCTGGCACTGGTTTCACAACACTGCTCAGATGTTCTATGAATCACCACTGGTGTGTGGGTTACAGGCTGAAAAATACCACTCCAGAAAACTCTGTCTACTCTGAATTAAAGCCTACTAAAGGCAGTGACACCCCATATGCTGACTGTAATGGGCTCTGCATCACCCCCACTGAGGATCAGTAGATGGACAGAATACCTCACTTCACAGAGCTGGAGGTTGTATCATCCTCCAGGGCAAGCTCAAGTCACACCACTAACGTAGAAGGTGGAAGTTTGCACAGACACCACCCAGGCTGCTGTCTGGAAGAAGAAGAGTTTCAATCCCTGATTAGCTCTGGGGGGCTGTCAGACTAACACCTGACACTGGAATTAAGACTATTCGATGAAAGAAGAAATCAAGGATTTGAAGAAGCCAATCCTTGTCCCACAGTTAAATGTCCCTCCCACTGAGGAGGGTGAAGCAGCCCAACACCCTCAAATGTGTACTTTACAATCACAATAATTATTGTTATCTACATGTCTTGGAACTATTTAAAATCCACTTCATTTTGGACTGCCTTAATAAGGCAGCAGGCAATATTACAAAGACTGGTGAAAATCAAATAATTTAATGTAACATTTTATAAACCAAACCTGTGATGAATCTCAGCTGCCTCTTGGGCTTCTCTGCACATCAATCTGTCTGGAGTCATGTTTATGTATCCCAGGATCTGTGATAGAGTGCCACTGGGCTTGGCATCCACAACCACCTCAGGAGGTTGATTTAATGTGAATGCAGCATGAAAAATCAGATTATCTTTTGATTCTCTCTTTTATTAAATAAACCTGATCTTTATTGAATAAAGCTGCTTTTATTAATGTCTAAAACACTGGTTGGTGTCACAGAGCCTGCCAGTCCTTATGGAACTAATAAAAGAAAAGACAGAAGTAAAAAAAATAAGAACATTACAGAGAAATATTAGAAACCAGATCACATTAAGCCAGTGTTGCAGCTTACAAATAAAACATGGGTCTAGCTGTAGAATTTTTTTGTCTGAATTTATTATTTTTACTGAAAGAAATGGGGCTTTTCCCACAAGTGCACTGTGGCAAGAAACACCATAAAAGCAAAAAAGCTCAAGCTGGTTTTGCCTTCCCTGGGACAAAGCACCAAAACTTTGGTTTCAAGGGAACAGCTTGAAGCTTAAGTAAGAAAGATTTAATTTCTCTTCGGGGTTTTATAGAAAACTTTCTGTGTTTCTGCACATAAGCAAAGCTTACAAGAAAACCTCCCAGTGCTCACACCTGTAGTTTATGCCCATCTGAAAGCAGCATGAAGTATTTTCCATACATATCAATTGCACAGTTGGAGCAACAGATGCCTGTGATGTGTCTGTCCACAACATCAGCACTGTCACTTGGAGAAAAAGAAAGTGCCCCTCCTCATCACAATCAAAACTTGTCAACATGAACTGAAGTTCGACCCTGAACTCCTGTCTAGTCACCACCAAGGAGGAGGAGTGGAAAGAATATATATCTTACATCAAATAAAATAATCTTTGGTTCTAATCCCATATACAGCATTTTTCCATTCCCAATATCCTACCACTGCTCCAGAGGAATGAACTCCAAAGTAGTGTTAAGACACAGGTTGTTGCACTCCTCAGCTGTTCATTTTCCATGTTTCTAAGTCCAGAGTGCCCTTCAGTGTCAGTGGAAGACCTGCACAAAAAGATCTTTAGGAACAGCCCTCAGCTTTCTGGAAGCTGGAGCATCCCTAACAAGCTCAGCTGTGGGTTCTTTGTACACCACTACCCCACAAAGCCAGTGAACACACAAGTGAGGTCAAATTGAACCAAAGGAGTGTCCTATCCAACTCAACTCACAAAGATATAATACACTAAAGCCACAAGTGAAGAGCAACACAGAGTGACATGTTCTGATAATAAGTATCATCAGTAAAACTGCTTAGAAAAAACCAAAGATAAAAATTGTCCGTAATGAGACCAAAAAAATATCTCGAAGATTCCCTGGAAATGAAGAGGGTTCAAAGAATACTGTAACATGGGTAATTCCAATGGAAACAGGAGCAACAGCAGTTTAAAGCCAAACAGCCAAATATTTCTCTCCTATAGTGTAACCAGAACTAAACACTTGGGGGGTTGATTTCTTTGTTTCCCCACACTCACTTTCCTGGCATTGTCATCACTGCACGTGTGTTATCCACACCTCTACCTATGGGAGCACTCTCAGGGGGATACAAGGAAATCCTTCCTAACACGGTCAAGCCTCCATTTTTATAAAATTGAGAGAAAAAGAAAATCAAACCAGCAGCTGTGTGGCCTGAGATGTCATTAGAGAGTGACCTGCAGGAAGATTTCAGCCCTGGGTGACAGAGAAGAACACAAAAAGCTCAGCAGAACACAGGCAGAAAAAAAAAAAATCACTAAATATTCACTTGTTTTGTTTCTGTCAACTGAGACCTGAAATTTGAAATTAAACTGGTTTTTATCTGACAACAAACATTTGTAATAAAAATGGCTCCTCAATCTTTAGTCTCACAATATACATCCTAAAATTGTTTAGCACCTCACAGGAGATGCTGGTTTCCTTCTAGACTTAAGCCAAGCATGGAACCTGGAATTCAAGTATTGAAGTTTTTATTCTGCTCCAGTAAAGCTGATGGGTTTCCCCTTAAACAAGGGAACAGCATGTCCACATGACTTGTGCCTGTTCTATCAGTCTGTGTTTTCATTACCATCACCTGGACTTTGTTATTTTCTAACTGAAGACTCCTGAATGATTTCTTTTTGTACTGATAGCAAATAGCAAAATGCCAGAGGGACTGAGGGTAAGCACTGCCTCCCTAGGACTGGCTGAAGAAAACTAACTTCTAGTTGAAGGCAAAGATGTGAAATGCAACTGCCCCCATAACTACAGTTACAGAGCCTTGTAATCTCTGCCCTTACACACACACATACAATTAGACTGGCAGCATATTAAACCATGTGGATTATATCAAAAAATTGTCCTGGTAAGAACTGTAAGCTCGTTATTGAAAACAACATTTCACTTCTCAGGCTGGAGCTCTGTGTTTACAAGATAAAAGCAAAGCAAAACCCCAACAGTGTTCTCCAATCTTCAGCATTATTACCTGAAAGATTTGGAAACTGTGCAGCAAAAGGTGTGTTGCCATGGTTCTGAGCAATCAGCAACAGCCCTATGCACAATAGACAGCTGATTGCTGTTGCATGTTAAAAGCTTTTGTATCTCTTTAGGAAAACTTTGTCATCATGTCATAAATGAGAGAGTTTTTCTATTAGCAACAGAAAAGCATCAAAGAAACACGCCCTGGAGTAGTAATCATGCCTGATTTTTTTATTATTTTTTTGTTGGTGTTCATCTTATTATGTGGAGCGGGGTGGGAATCAACCTTTTACACTGTCAAGTTTAAGCAGTAAATCTCTGGAACACTCTGGTCTTTCCTAAGGCAGAGCAGTGCAGAGGGAGTCTGCTGCCTGGGAAAAACAAGACAATTCCATCGAAGACAGATATCTGTATTAGTGAACAGCAGACTCCTGGCAATCACACAGCAGTAGTACCTTGGATATCTGAAATGCAAAGTGAATAGCACAGCTAATGGGATCTCATGATCCCATGATTTCATGGGATCACAGAATTCCTTAGGTTGGAAAAGCCCTCTGAGATCACTGAGTCCAGCCATTCCCCCAGCACAGCCAAGCCCACCACTAACCCATGGCCCCGGGCACCACATCTCCACACCTTTTAATTCCTCCAGGGATGGGGACTCCACCACTGCCCTGGGCAGCCTCTTCCAGTGCCTGGAAACCATATGGTGAAGCGATTTTTCCTGATATACGACCTAAACCTCCCCTGGCACAACTTGTTTCAAGACATCTCATATTTAATGAGACTTCACAATCATAATACACAGAAAAATCTTACTCATCAGTTTTCACAGCATATCCACCTAAGAGACTTCCTTTCCAAGTCCAGTTTTCTGCTCATGTACATCTTTCAAAAGAGATGTAAGTAACATATAAGAATAAAATCACATATTAATGCTATAACAGCTGAGTTGGCACTGAAAGAAACACTGTACTTTCTAAGACTGAAATGCCACTTATACCCCAACCCTAGAATGAGCTGCAATCTCAGTCAAACACTCTGTTAATGCAGTGTTAAGGCAGCAAACTGAAACACGGCAAAAAATACAGGGGGTGAAGAAGTTAATATTCTTACTGTACTGTTAGCCTCTCAAAGTACTGATATTGCTGGTAATAAAATACATAATGTGCAAGCTAGCTGGGAAATCAAAAGCTACTGGTGTGCAATGACAATGAGCAATCTCTTGAAAAGACTCTGGCTTCTAATCCCTGCTGCTAATGCATTTCCAATTGCAACTTTAGAACAGTACTTATGTGGGCACTGCATTGAGGGAACATTTGAGAAGACTTATAATTTCATTGCATTCTTTCTTTACCTCTTCTAAGAAAAAAAAGGAGGAGAAGTGAATTTGGTACGGGGAACCACAATAGATATACACAGCTGTGTAGTTTGCCTTCAGTCAGTAAATTCGGTTCTGGATACAAACTAATTAGTGAAAATAACTCAATAGCAAAGAAAAGTGCTGATGTCTGGGAGTCTAAAAGGTGTTAAGAATAACTAATGCCTTTTTTTAATAGGGATGTTTCTAAGCAGAACTCTTTACCAGTATGTTTGCAAAATCATAGAGTAAATGCATATGCTGTTATTCCTCTCTGAAGACTAAACCACGTGAGAACTTCAGTTTTGTTTTGCTGCCAAGATATAGCTGCTGATGCACAATATCTGCTCAGTAGAAATGTGTATTTCTCCTGATTTGTATTCCACAGGAACTATCAGAATCATCTAAATGAAGTATTTCAAGAATGCATTCACTTTTTGGCTGAGGCCATCGATGAAAACTTTTAAGTTCAGAGGAAGCTTTGAATGCACACAAAAATATGTGCATTGTCTCTGGGCTGCTTTCCTGATTCTCTCTGCAAACACGCTCGAGGGCAACAAGAAGGTGTCACTGAGTTGTCTAAGTCACGCTGTCAGGACATCCAAACTCTATTTAGCATGCAGAATGTCAGGCACCTGCTTCAGGATCCCATCAAAGCTTTTAAATGTTTAAGTAGGTATTTTTCCGGTCCACTAAAACACTGCCAGCCAGTCTGAGGGACAGGATTTTTAATTTGAAAAACGACACAGGAGATAAGAGTGGGGCAGCCAACTCCACCAGCATGTACCTCTGGAGACTTCAAGTTTCCAGATAACAGACCCTTTGTAATCCAAAGATGAGTTACCAGCTAAGCTCAGCAGCAGCACCTACTACATGATCAAAAGTACAATAGGGAGGTAACAAATGCCTCAGTAAATGGGCAGACTGTTTGTCACAGTCGACCAAGAAAAAATCCTGCCACTCAGGATTTCCCATCGCATCATCTGTGGTTTTGACTAGCACATGACTCCCCCCAAGTCATGGACTGTGGGTATCAACATTCATGGCATTGCAGACGGGGGGACAAAGGCTGGGTATGCAAAATAAGAAACAAGATGCAGTGAAAGAGAGAGAAGAGATTGAGACTTACCTTTGGAAAAAACTGCTGCCAGGCTCAAGAGGAGGGGTGACAACAGATGCCCCATATTGCTAGTCCCAGAAGCACACATCCTAGGGTTCGTGGAGCAGTTAGGGCTCAGTTTCACACACTTTGTAATCAAAATAAAAATCGGTCAGCTGGAGAGGCTACATTTTCAGAAAAGGTCATCTGGAAAGCGCAAAAGGCATTTCCTTCGGAGAGAAGACTTACTTCTTTAGCTTTACCCTCCCCCTTCCTCCCTCCTTTCTTCAAAACAATGATGCTGCGAAAGAAAACCCCTGTCGGTAAATAAATAGGAATCAGTTCTGATTAAAATCTCAGTCCGGAGCCTCAGCAGCCCCTTGCCCCAGCACCCCCACCCCCGAGCCGGCAGGGCCGGGGCTGGGCAGGGGCTGTGCGGCTCCTCGGGAGGGACCGCTCCCGCTCCCGCTCCTGCCCCGCCGCCGGGATGCGCTTCACGGAGCCAGCGCCCGCATCCCGGCGGAACAACCGCGTCGGCTCCCCGGGCGCCACCAAAGTTTTCCTTTAGGTGATGCTGATCAGCCCTGAAATCATCCAGAGGCACGGAGGCAGGGTTTGGTGTTGCGCGCTTTTTTTTTCTTTCTTTCTTCCTTCTTTTTTTTTTTTTTTTAAGTTCTCCTCATTGACTTGTTTGACATCCCGCGAGCGAGGGAGGGGGGGGCGCGCGCTGCTCCCCCGCGAAGGTCATCGCCCCCGATGCTCTGACAGCCCCCGGGGCCGGCGGCGGCCGGAGGGCACCTCCCGCCCCGGCGGGGTCCCTCCTCCTCCGGCCCCGGCACATCCTCCGCCGCTCACGGGGACACGGAACCTGCGCCGGGAGATGCCGCGGAGGGGAAAAAATAACAAAAAAAAAAAAAAGAAAAAGGAGGGAAACAAATAAATAAATAAGCGCCGAGCCAAGCCCCGCCTCACCCCGAGCCGCCCGGCAGCCCCAATCCCCGGGCAGCGGGTGCGGAGCGAGGGAGGAGCGGGGCGGAGCGGGGATGCCCGGACCGGCCCCTTCCCGGCCCTTTCCCTTCCCGGCCCCTGCGCTCGCTCCTCTCGGTCTCCCCGGCGCTCCCAGGGGTCGGTGCCCGGCCGTGGTTCACCCTCCGGGCAGGGCAGAGGCGGTTCCGAGGTGCGGGCAGGGAGCGCATCCCCGCGGCGCCGGTCCCTGGGGACGCAGCTGCGGTTCCAGCAGCATCCCCGGAGCTGCTCCCAGGGATGCCCCCGGGCAGCACAAGCCTCGCCGCTCCCGGCATCCCAAGGAACCGCGTCCCCACGGCTGCCCGAAGGCGAGGAGCTGGCGTGTGTGCGCTGCTGCACGTGGAGAGGTTTTGGCTCCGTCCCTCATCCCAATTTATCGTGCGTTCAGCTCTCCCCATGCCGCTGGAACAGCCCTGAGCCAAACCAAGTGTGGTGCAGCCGCAATAGGGAAATAATGTGAAGGCTGAGTGGTGAAATGCTTCCTACATATTGCAAAAACAGCAGGGAAAATACCTACATTTGGTCTAGAAATTGTTCAGATGTGCCGGGGGAAAATAACCAATCTCAGGTTTTCCATTACAGAAGGTATCAATACTAACCCAGCCATTTGGTCAAGTTTAATAACAAGATTTATACTATCCCTGGCAGATAGAACCACAGCAAAATGCAATTTACCATAGCCCAAACAAAATAAACCAGAAAAAAAGTAGCTAGAAGAACTTACAGTAATGTTTCTTCATGGAGCACATGTTTGGGAACAATAATAACATTCATTTGTATATTAACATCCACAGTGCTGAAGCTGTAAAACTTACCAAAAGCTTGTCAAAATAAGCTTTATATACTTTCTGTTTGCCAACAATCATCCTCTGGAGGAAGAAGTCAATGCCCAACTTCATTCAGGAGGAATGCAAAGGGAGACCTTTCTCTCCAGCTACAGGTATGAGTGGGTTTGCTACCAACATTTTAAAGAAAAAATTACTAGAACAATAAAACAAAACAAGCTTCTCTTCTCTCTCTCTCTTTTTTTTTTTCCTACAGTATATTAATCTTATATTCACAAAATTAAGTTCTTTCCCTTCTTTTCATATTATGCAACATCATTTTTGTAACAACAGACTTGGAAGCACTTATTTAGTTTTTCAGCACAAATATGGAAACTAGGGGACTGAGGATCCTTTATTTAGGAGGATACTGCTTTAAAAAAATTAATCTAAGCTATTATTTTTTCCTTAATGTTTCTTAAGGTCACTCTGAAAGGTCACTAACTGCTTATTAATTCTGATGCATCAACACCCTTTCACTCCAAAGCACTCTGCAGACATTTTACTTTTAGTAGGTAGTAATGGACACAATATTTTGTCAACATCTTCGTCCTCCTCTTCCACTACCCTGTTATCCCCAGGAACCAGATTTGGGTCTCAAGCCTTTCTCAAAGCCAGTTGAGTTTTGAATAAACTGTTGCCTTCAGCCCCTTCAGAAACGATCAGTGCCCCCATTTCTTGCATGTGCCCTGAGCAGAAATCATCTTCTGTTTCCTTGGTGGGTATTTTACCCAAGGAACAGCTGAAGGTTATGGCTCTTGTCAAATTTCTCTCTGCAGAGTGGGTGTCCCAATTCCAATTCCTTCCTACGAGTGCAGGTGACAGCACTGCAGCTGTACAAACTCTATCCTGGCTAATGCTTCTGTGATGAAAAAACCTTTCCTCATGGAAAATCACATCAATTCAGACAACTCTGTAATGAAAAAGCATCTTCCTGTTTCGTTAGCAATATGTTATTTTGGCAAATATGCCTCATCTTTTCTGGGTAATTAACACAACTTAATTGTGAAGGAAGAACTGGCTTTAGGAAAACAGGAGAGAGAATGAAGGGACCTGCACCCCCACAGCCTGTGGCTGATGGGAAAGGTAGAAAACTGATTAATCCGCATCCAACAAGCTAATGAGAAAATCCATCCTCACTCTGAGACTCCTTGTTTCATCCTCAGTGTGGTACATCAGCTGACACATGTAGTACACCTTATGTAATTAAAATTGCTGATTGTTCTGATCAGTATATCAATTCCCATTTTTGTTTGAGGGTATGTTTTTTTGGGGAGCACTAATGTTCCCTCTTTGACAGGCTGGAAGTGAAGGGCAGGGGGAAGCCCCATTGACACAGCAAAGAACAGCAGACTGGACAGAAAAGACTGTATCCAGGTGCACCAGCAGTAATGTTCTTCCACCCAGTATCCCACATTCCTACAGATAAATGAATAAATAAACAAAGACATGGAAATACAAAGTATGTCTAGTGATTTGAAAGCAAACAATTCATTCCAAAAGCAAATTGCATTAAACAATTCTCTCTCAGTGCCCACAGACCTGGAAGAGCCAGGCATATTATTGAGTCTTTTAAACTGAGCAGTTACACATTTTTCTCCAAAAATGTTTTTTTTCACTTTCAATTAAACTCTGAGAGAAAAATCCTGATGCTGCTGAAGCCTGTACATGCTTTGCCATTGATTTTTAGAGAGGCAGATTTTTACTCCAATTTTTTGCTCCTATTTTTTTTCTCCTCTGCTTGAGGATTGCACAGAGGGCGTCGAAATGGATTATCTGGGTTTGTTACTGCACAACATCCGAAATGAGGAGCAATTAGAGTGGGAGATTCAGAAGATGAAAAGGAATCAGCGTGATCAGTTTGACCTCCCAGCAATTTTATAGAATTTAATGTGTTGTCCTCAAAACATTTAGCAGTGATGAAGCAGCAGGTGTACTGTGACTGCCATTCAGAAGGCAAAACATAAGCTGTTCCACTGTTATTTCATGTTTCTGTCTCTCTTTTCTTCATCACATCTCTCTGTGGTCTTTTTCCCTCTGTTTGGGTAATGCAGAGTCCTTGGGGAAGGGACTTCCTTCTCATCCACGTGTCCCCTACATCTTGGCCAGCTGCCTCACAGTCAGCAGCTGAAGTCTCTTTGTGATGCTCCCACATAAATAATAGGAAAATCAGAACAAGATAGTGGGAGATGCCACAAAGACCAAACTGAGTCACACTCTTCCGTTTCATTTTGATTTCTGGGTCTTAGGCTTTTTCAACATTAGCCATCACTTAGGTTTTTGTCTCAGTGACAGCAAAATGGAGCATTGAATATTTGTCAATTTGTTCAAAATTGATTCTCAGCTGTTCACTCGTAACCACATAGGAAAATAAAACATAAACCCTCTTGGTTTGCTTATAACACTTCTGTTTAACGAGAAGAAGCAGATTCAGTTAAAAATCTTCACCAGAGTGAAATAAAAATCTGTTTGACAGCTGGTAGTTCTGCTGTCCATGGTAATGCCCCTTGGAGTGCCTCTCTCCTGAATGATCAAACACTAACCCTAGTGGGGAATAGTATTTCTATCAGACCACTTTTTGTTGCTGGGCCTGTGGTCAGTTCTCAAGAGCTGAAAAAGGAGGTGCTGTCAGTCAAAATTGTCACTCTCCTTTACTTGTTTCCAATGAAAACTCAGAATCTGAGCTCCAAATGAGTTCTACAAATGACAAAGAGCCTTATCACAACGCAGTTAGACTCCTATCAGCCACATCAGCAGCACTCTAACAGGCAAAAAATATATCTAAAGGGGCTTTTTCGTTTGAATTAATGAACTAATATATGATACTAATATATGAACTAATAAACCTGCTTGATCTGATGGTAGGGCCTTAAAAGCTGCTTTGGCTGCAAGTTACTGTACTCACAGTACAGTGATTTATAAAGATTTATAAGGACCAAATCTTTTAAGATGCAGAGGCCAGCCTGAATAAAAGCTCAGTTAATAAACTAACTAATATGTGTGCACATCAGGGGAAAAAAATCACTAAAGGAAGAAATATATATATAGTGAGAAAATTCATAGGCTCAAACAAAGTTCCTTCTTTCCTAGTTGGGTTGAACTGAAGCCTCCACAGGAGGGTGTTGGTACCAGGACTTGCCAAGTTGCAACAGGTGAAGTGACATAAGTGGCTGGAATGGGAATGTTCACAGTGTCCAATCTGAAATCTGATAACATTCCCAGGGGAGTAACTGGAAGATGAGTGTGGGAGCAGATAACGTGACACAGCAGAGCAGAGGATGTTACCATGGCTGATCTGAGATGTAACTAAAGACAAGCAAAGAGGGCAAAGCCCATTTAAAATTACTATGGAGATGATGAAAACATCTGCCTGCCTGCACTGCCAGCTTCCTTTCTTGGAAGACCTTGACAGAGGTTTTTTTTAATTCATCATTCAGACATTCATTTTCAAGAGGAAAAAAAAAAAACATCGAAAACACAGCAATTTTATTAAACAGGATTTTAAAAAATGCAACTTTTATGCTTTATCAACTGACAGCTTTTGGCTTAAGGGTCACTAGAAACACTAATTATATTTTTAACACAATACTGTGGGTAGAGGTCAGCTCTTCAGTGATGAGAACATTTTTTGAGAACCAGTTTGTGTTCTGTGCCCAACATCCCTCAGAAACAAGGAGCCCAGTGCTGCAAAAACCTTGCAGGGAGAGCATTTTGGTGCCACTGTGAGGTAGATTTCAAAATTATATATTTCCCAAGACCGAGTGAAATATGGATAGAGCGTTTTATAGGCGGGCTGTAGGTTAGTCTGAAGTACACGAAGAAACACAATAGAGCCCAAGAATTTGGAAGGAATGAGAAACCCGAAGACAAAAAGAGCACTAGTCCTGAAGGGTTTGTGATCTTTCACAAACATATCTTTGTAAGCACATATGGTGCCTACTTGTGTGTGTACATTAGACCTTAAAGCAGTTGCCTGTTTGGCATGCAAATATTACTAAAATTCGGAGGAAAATAGGCTTATTCCCGAGACAAAGCCCGACCACGTTTGCCACCAGACGCTTGCTGAGGATGGAGTGCCAGTGACCCCTAGTGCCTCAGCTGGTCATTGAGGCTCGATACATCATCTGGAGGCACTACGTATTTTCTGCTCCAAAATGAAACAAGAATTGGCATCTGAAATAAATCTATATTATAAATATAAAAATTATACCAGGGGAAAAAAAAAAGACAGCCAGAAGATTGAAAACAAGGAAACAGTAAACCAAAGGCTTTAGAAGTAAAAGTAAAACCTTCAGTTTGTAAAACTTAAAAACTTTTGAAAAAATTGTTGTTGCCCAAAATATTGGCAACGTTTTTTTCTGAAATATTTTGTCTGCACACCAGATCCTGCATGTTTTAGGTCACACTGTATATTTAGGGTTGGTTTATAAAATGAAAGTCTGATAGATTTTTGATGAAGGATAAACGATTGTTATGCCTGATGGATTCTGTTATCTGCTTATTGGTAACACCCAACAGTGAAGTGCTTATTTCCTTTTTTACTATTATATCCCTGTTGTAATGCTATTAGAGGTTAATAATTTATTGACTCTTTATAAACTCTTCACGAATGGAAGATCAGGTGTAGCAAAATGAGCAGTTCTGGGGAGCCAAACTGACAGTGCACCTTTTAACACCAAATCCAGGTGTGCTGATTTCATCCTTCCAGTACCATGAGAGATAGAAATACCAGACACATCGAGAGGAAAGATCTTTGTGACACAAAAACTTGGAAGATTTTAAAGTAATGTCCACAGAGGCATTTTCAATTAAGCAGCCCCTCTTTTTTCCCTTCTTCTGTGGGATTTTTTGTTTGTTTGGGAGTGATGGAGGGGTGTTTAAGATATCTACAGACCCACGTACCTCCTCCTGCTCCAGCCTCCCTTAGATTGGAAATACCACAAGTAAAGCAAGGGAGGCAAGCTTTGCAAAGGTCTTAAAGAAATTATGATGACACTTGCATTGAAGTTTAACATCTTGTTGTGGTTAATCTTTGCAGCAAAGGGATATGTGCCCTCTCCAAAGTGTCACTCAGCACTGAGGGTCTACAAGTCACCACCAGCAATTCAAGTGTCTCCAAACTGATTACTGAATTAACACTCCTGAGATGTTTTCAGTTCCACCAATTCTCCAGGGATCTTAACCATGTTTTTTAATATTTTTTTTTTACCCAGAAAATGCTTGATCAGCAACGTGGAACAGACAGGAGGCAGAAGAATTCATGGCACATATAATACACATATTTACTTTCCAAGGCTTCCTGAAAGCAGGCAGAAATTGCACACAGTTCAACTCCAGTCACACTGAAATTTTTTGCCTTTTTTTTTTTTTTTTTTATTTCCAAAGCCCTCATTCTTATCACAGATGGGAGAGCATATGGTAGGAAGCCCTTACAGTATATTGCAAACTGCTTCCACATTATAGTAGAGTTTATATTGAAACTGCAGAGTCAGGAAAGGGGAGGAAGCAACGGAAGATATCGAGAATATTTTAACCTTCTCACTGTAAACATTGGCTGTCCTTGCAGTTGGAGCTGCTGGAGAGGGAAACTGGGGAAGGGAAAATTACACCAGCTCCATGAACGTGTGACAGCACCAAAACAACTTTGAAAACAAGATTCTGTGAAAAAAAAAGAGACAAATTGACACGCAAAATTGGAAAGCTGAGGGATTAGAAGCTGCGGTGAACTTAGAGTAGCAAAACTGAAAGAAAAAGCAAAGGGAGAGAATGAAATGGTTTAGAAAATTAGGGAGAAGATTAATTTATTTATTTAATGGATTGATTCTAAACCAGGTTTATCAGGAACTACCTACAATGCTTAAAATTCCACCTGAAGGGTGTTGTTGTTCTAATTAGCCACCCCCAAGCCACAAAAACAGGCACAAGTTTGTTGGCTGTTACACTGGGGTTTTTTGGAATAAAAACTATGCAGCAACTCCGAGAGCTGGAGTTCACTTCCCCATATGGGGGGGAGGTGAAAGTTTGGATTTATCCTTCAGTTTCTACCGGGAAAATGGGATGTAAATGTTTAAATGCCTTGGACTGAGTTGATACTGCACTCTAGTGTGTCACAGGAGCAACACTCCTGCCATGGAGGCTGCCTGAGGGAGCACAGGCAAAGGCAGGAGCCAGGCTGACACCTTCTGCAGGCGCCAGAAAACACAGATTAATGTCAAGCCAGCTTAGAAAAGCACAAACCAGAACACTGATGAATTAGCTTGACCCTCTTTCCTCCAAAATGATTTGGTTGTATTATCCCCCAGGACAAAATAATCACGTAGGACAAAAGCCTTTCTCAGAGGAAAATCTTTCATATACAAACAAAAAGTTTTCAAATTATGAATTAAATATCAATCAACAGGTACATATTTTTTGGAAACAGCCTGTTGTTTTGTGATTAGAGGCCTTCCCACAGCTGCCATCCAGCTCCAGTACAATAGAGAGAATGCAGGGGAGAACACCAAATGTTCATTCAGTGGGCTGAACAATGTTAATCCTACCATGTACTGGCATCTGCTCATTCCTGCCTTCCTCTGAGCCTGTGTTTCCATGATTTGGGCTGTCACCCAGGGTGTGACTCGTGCACTTTACACAGAGCCCTGAAAACTGTAGCATTTGCTGTCGTGTTAACTACAAAAAAACCTAAAAAATTGCTGCTATTACTGAAAGATATCAAGGGCCACTTTAGCCCCTCAAACCCCAAGAACATTTTTTGTTTTGGATTGTAAAGCTGTAGCTATCCAGAAGGAGAGACCATCCATTACCTATCCCATTTCAGCCCTTACAAGACAAGGGATAACTTAGCTCAAGGTCAGCCAAGAGAAGATTAAAACTTTCTGTGGAGTGCCATCCCTGGGAACACTATTTTCTGTTCACTGGATTCCTGGCAGTGCTAAACTGAATGCTGTCACCTTTCAGGTCACTTTTGCTCCAGCTGGGTCAGCCATTACTGACAGAAGCAGCTTGAAGTTTAATTGATTTCTACTTTCTGCTCTTCACAGCCCTGGTCCTGGGTGGAACAGCCTTGCCTTTGCTGCTCAGAGCAGCTGCTCTCCAGACAATCCTCCCTTGCAAAGGTTCAGAGGGCCTCACCTGTAGCCTGCTGGTCCCTCAGGCTCAGAAGCATCTCATTTTAATAGAATCTAGATTACTTTCTCCGAAACCTTGATTCAATCTGCCATGTGGAGGGTGTTAACTCCATTAAAATGCCCAGTAACGCCTTAATATGAGCACAAAACAAAATTCTCTGAGAACATAACAGGGTTCTCAGCTACAGCTCAGAGTGTACTGAGGGCAAACACACAGCTCTGAGAGCACCTCAGTGCCCAGGGTCATTAACAACTGTTTTTTCCTGAGGTTAATGAAGAGAAGGAAGCATCTTCTGTGGAGTTAATGCTCCCAGGAACCCTGAGTCATGGCCATTACTGTCATTTACATTCAGTACCAATGCTTGGCATTCATTTTTGACCTCAGCATCTCACAGCAGCTCACAAATAAACGTGAAAGCTTCTTATTGCTGCATCTTAAGAAGATGGATGTTTTTTTATCAGAATGGGAAGTGAAATCACACAGCTGGATCACCGAGTGCTGTAGGACAGTCCAGAGCAAAACGTGGATTTTCTCAGTTCTGTCGAATCTTCAAAGGTTTTTGGAAGTCTGTAGTGCCACATTCTCAGCTCTCCAATTAGCTTTGTGTGAGCACCAACACTCTGCAGATGACAAGCTCAGTTTCACAAAGGATTTTACATCAGCTTCACCCAGTAAAAATATTTTCTTTCTGTATCAACTTTTTAATAACAGAGACCAAAAGGAAGTATGAAAATGAAACCATCACAAGCTGAAAGGCAAAAACATTTCATCACTGTAGCTTCGAGTAATTTTTCCTGGTATTATTCCAAAATAAGATTCCAGCTGAATTGACCAAATCTCATGAGAGATTTTTACATGAGCAGAACTAAATATGGTTCCACCTATGCCTCCCTGACCAGTGGGAATGGCAATATCACACCTGCAAGCACAGAGTGAACATGGAGAAAAAGGTACTTCAAGAG
>JAWWES010000037.1:13065730-13081587 GCA_035583135.1 Lophotriccus pileatus
CTGGGAAGACCCAGGAAATGTTTTTTCTATTCCACAGGCTTATGTTTCAACCACGAGATTTAACTGCTGACTTCAGATTTCTGAGATGCTCCATTTCTATCATGCAGATGATCTTCCTGCTTATGGGCATCAGCTTCACTCGCTTTCCTAAAAGAAATGTAAGCTTTGGGCATGCTCTTAGCATTTGTTTAAGGATTAAGTAGATATTCTGCAGCCTTGATACCTTCTAACTCTTGTTCAAAGGTCAAGGATTTGAACTCTCTTCTTCTATAATGAAGATCAGCTCATACAGCTGGTTACATGCAGATCAGAAAGACTTTTTCCGTGCATAGCTGATCATCAGTGGGAGGGAGGATGTTCTTACCCTGGCACTCATTGATTTAGACAGAAATTTAAAACTTCAGTTTTCTCCAGCATCATTTCGGGTTGGTTTTATGCTCAGAAGCTTAAACTGCCAACAGTCAGGCCAGTGCCACCATGACAAAATAATAATCTCATGTTGTGGTGATGTAATCAAACAGCACCAATTAAGACATGTAATTGATGCAATTCATGGTGTTTAATTTGATGTGATGCTATACAGGAACGAACACAGGTTTTATTTGCTTTCTGTACTGCTGAGAATCTCATAGTCATGTAGTCCAAAGCAAGTGCAACTCTGCTTATTGGGCAATTTACATAAAGTAATAGCTATTCTGTCACCACCTCATTTTTTTAAGTTTACAGAGCCCAACAATCCTTCCCCAGTACCCATTTCATGTGTAGAAATAAGGCTCTCCTCCTGGAACATTATTGCCAGCTTTTAATAGCCACATTTAATCTTTGTTTAACAAGTAGTATTCCAGGGAAATTTACAAGTACTTGCCAGAAAACATTGCAGGATCTTGTTACATTATTAGAGTTTTATATTGATTAAACACATGGTCTGTAAAAGGTGTAATAAACCAGCTGTCATTATGAAATGGAGCTCACAAGGTAAGCTACATCCTTTTGCAATTCTTATTTTGTTTAAGAGCAGCTGATTTCACTTTCATTTATTTATTTTACTCTCTCTCTGCGAGCTTGGTGCAACATTTTAACTGAAGAATGTGCTGTAGTGTTGCAATAACTCTGCTGCTGCAGGACACTGAGAGGGATTGTGCTCAGCCAGAATTACAGCCTGGGAAACAAGTATTGGGCCCGTTCTTGAGTCTGCTGTAAACATCACTGGATTAAATATAAAACCACAGCATAGTAGTTTAGGTTATGCTTAACTTTGCAAAGGGTCTGGTCAGGAAAATGGGCTCTTTATGTCACCCAGTGTCACAATCTGATTTCTTTCTAACATCATCATGGTTAATGGCAGAAATTAGAGCTGTGCACTTCAGCAAGGGTTATTGGCCTATCAAAAGGATGAAGTCAACCAAACAGCACAAACAGTTAACATCCACCTCCATTCCATCAAGTTAAAGAGATGGCAATAAAGAAATTATTTGTTATTTAAGAAGGACACAAATTACGTGCTCTGCGCACAGTAAGAGGCTGAGCCACTCAATTAAATGTGCTGCTAATAAATAAATAATATGTTTCCCTACATTGGATAAACAACTCTTGCATTATAGGAATTAAGAACCTTCATATGAGCCAGAGGAAAACTAATTTTAACCCCAGACTACAGCAGACAGTGAAGTGTTTTAGTTATTCTTCCAAGCCCAGAACAAAGAATTATGACTTCTAAATCTGTATCTTTTCATTCCATTTGAGCTTTTTCATGTACACTGAGGCTGAGTGTCAATAAATGGTTGGGGCAGACTTGATGAATGTTTTCCTTCCCCTTCATCTGCTCCTAATAGAGCTGCCCCCCCTTGCAACACCAGTCCCTCAGAGAAGAGCACTGCCTTATTACACCTTTTGTTTCTTCATTAACTCCATCCAAGCGACCCCTCGAGTGTTGTAAAAGCTTATCATCTATTTCCTAATTGAATCAAAGTGAAACCAGACAGCACACTGCACACAAAAACTCGGGCAGATCTTTGATCCTTCCAAAACAAAGCAAATCTGAGCACTCCAGGATTTAGCCCCGTGTTAAGACTAGAAGTACCAATTTGATTACTTACTCCATGGTTGATGGGAGCAAGCAGTTCCAAATCAGTGCTGTAGGAAAAGGCTACAACAAATGTAATATTCCTTCTGAGACTTTCCCCTCTTGCATTCAGCAGTTACAAGAATCCTCATATCATGCATGTTTTGTTCTGTTTCTTAAAGAGAAAAGCCTAAAATGTCAACACCACCCCCTATTGATTAGAGAAGTAGTTAAAATCTCATGATTTCATATAAATGTAGAAATCTACTCTAAAACAAATCTCCCATTCATTCAGAAATCTGAGGGGCATTTAACTGCTCTACTGAAAGAATCACTTCCAAAGAAACTGAAACACACATAAAAGAATACACATAAACGGGTCTTTAAATAAATAAATCACTCCAACAACTGCTTATAATCAACTGTGCTTAGGAACTGTGGTTATTTCAGGATCACACACAAATGGCTGGGGACAGAAGCTGGTCATGGAGAATACCCTGTTCAACTTCTTTTGAGACAGTGATCTTAGAAAGGTATAAATGAAAGCAGATTTTGGGCTGTAGCACACCCTTGCATGCAGACTTAACTTCATAGGATGAGCTGTTAGACCAGAGGAGGAGAAATCCATTTGCTGAACTGAGCTGGAAACGAGACAGTGTGCATAAAGTAGTTATTTATGGATTATGTTTCCTTTTCAAGTAGCTTGGTGGCATTTTTAATTTACAGAGGCTATAACATTAACTGTAAATAAAAATAAGAGCAATGTTGTTATCACAACAAGCATGCTTGGCCTATGGCTCACTCACACATTCTCTCATGTCTCTGCAGAGAATGAAGCATTTCTTTTCCAGCTCTTTATTTTGAATTCTTAATCCTCAATATGCTCAGCAGAAAAACCACAAGAAAAGAGGAGAAAGGGCCTGGGAGGTTGTGGTTAATCCAAATGTGAGGGGGATTGGGTTTGTTATTTATTGTTCATTGCATTAACCAAACTTTGAAAAGCTAGGACAGAAGGAATTATTTCTGCTGCATCTTTTGTCTTCCGAATATCATAGAAGCAAAACTGAAAAATCATTTAAAATGTGATGGATTGGAGACATTTTCTCTGAGTGAAGAACCTGTGGATTTACAGGCTTAGATATTGAGGGCAATGGTGAATTTATAGTGAATGCTGTATCATGTAAAAGAGTTGGGATTCTAATGAGATTTATTTCTTCCGATTTCATAGAACTAGTATTTCTTCAGTTAAATGAACCATCATCTGCAAAAAATATGCCCTGCAACAGATATTAGTTCTAAGTGTCATGTTTCACTTTGCACCTCTGTTTGTCATAAATAACTGAGCCTCTGCATTTTGTTTGCAACATCTGTAACTGGACTGAAAATGAGTCATTTTCTGCACAGTTTAGAGAGGAATCTGGTAACAGCCTAAGAAAGTGAGTAAAAAATCTTTGTGACACTGTCATCTCCATAACAATCCATTTATTTTTAAGCATTAAGGGTTAATGTGGTAATGCTGATCCTAAGTTTTGGCTAAATACTGTAACTCTAATTAAAACTGACATTGCTTTTGCACAACTTATGCATCAAAGAGAAAACATGAGGATGACTTTTTCAGCCTTTTATTTGCACTTTTTTGAATTATAATAATTTTAACTTTGAGGCACTAGTGATGTAATAAAATGTCTCTCATGGAATAACCTTATTTTATATAAGGAAATCACAATTTCCAAACTGTACAGTACTTCTGATAGTTGAAGAAGTTGTATTTAATATGTTCTCACGTACTGTGGACAATAAGTGCAAAAATAAAGTCTACACCAGCACGCTGTGAGCCAATATTCTGCAAACTGGAGATCTAATGCCTATTTCTGACATGGAGATTGGCCATCACTGAAGTAAAATTTTTATGAGATCCAGGCAGACAAGGTGGGAAAGAGTCAAGCAAAACAAGTGACTGTTGCTGCAATCCTTTGCTTTGTGACTCTGATACTATTAGTTTATACATCACCTTAATTTTGCAGTGTGTAGGGCTTTGGCCCTAAGCAGGATTCTGTTGTGCCGATCGTGGCATAGATGCAGAGCCAATGAATTGTATTTCAAACATCAAACACTTGCAATCAGTTGTTCCAGGACGGAGTTGAGGCATGAACATATTGCCCAATGCACTTGATGAGGCTTTTTTACCAACCAGCAGAGCCTTGGAAGTAACTGGAGGTAAGAGATGAACCCCTGGATGGGCTGGGAGTGCTGCCAGTTCCCAGGGATCTCAAACCACATCCCTTGCCATGCACTGCATGAGCACAGGGCAGAGCAGAGGCTCTTACACCGAGGACACCAGAGTCCTGGAACTGCTACACACACAGAATCTTCCACACAGAAATGTCTCACTCTGGGTGAGGACCTCACACAGCTGGTAGATGTCTCTGTAGAGGCTGCTTTAAATCTGAGATTATTCATTTATTAATACAAGGGGGGATCCACTGACATTTGGGTACCAAACATCACAATTTCTGGGGCATTGACCAGAGTTTGCTCTGCAGTCCCAGGGTGTATGTACATATGCTGGTATGAAATGCTGACCTGCCTCTGGAAGAAAAAAGCCTTGAGTTGCTACTGCCTGATTCACAACAAAAGATTTGTTGTGAAAATTCAGTAGCATCAACAAGCCCAAACCCCTGGTGACAAGAAAAGCTTGGTTGTGCTGTTTTTCTAGCAATGTACATGGGAAGAAGCACAATCAGAGTCTATCCTAGCTAGGAAAAAAAAGGCAGTTTGCAACTGGCAAAAGAAATCTGAAGTATAACCAGACCTGTACAGCTCCCCCGAGCTGCAAGGAGTTATCTGCTACCAGGAGGAAGATAAAATTCATCATGATAAAAAACAAACATCCATTTTAAACTTGCTTGGCAATGAGGATGTTCTTATTTGCATAATGATGGTTATTTGAATATGATGAGAATTTGCCTGAGCAAGACTCAAGCTCAAACACATTCAGATGTGCTACAGTCTGTACAATTTTCTCAAGGATTGCAATTTAATACTATTTATCTAATGAAAGAAAAATAAATATTGGCTGTAACATCCCATTATGCTTGAGAGCCAGTTTTAAATTACACTTGAATAAAGTAACTGAGTGTGGGATGTTTGCATTTCCTCAGGGAACGGTAACACTTCCCAAAATGGTGAAAAATGTCATCCTTTTCCAAGTAGCCTCTATCTCAATAACAGGACTGAAGAGATAATACTGACAAAGTGGAGCTTATTGCACTTCCAGCATCGAGAATCAGCCACAGGAGCAACAAACCAAAGAGCATTGCACCAGTATACAACAATACCAAAGGATCCTAAAGGCAAATTAAAAAAAACCAACAACACCCAAACTTAAGAGTATTTAGAGAGTGGCAAATAATCATTAACAATGCTTATATTGGAAATTTATACACAGAAATTTTAACAGAGAGAAACACTGATCATTGGAATAATTTAATAAGAAAACCCATGGATGGGATGTTATTTCCTGGTTCTGGGTTGGAACAGATGAGCAGAAGAGAGAAGTTTCTGCCAGGTTTATGTGTATTCACTGTGTCCACATAGAGGGAAATAATACCGCAGTAAAAAAAATACCTTTCAATCTTCTACTTCCACCCGATACAGACCTTGTGACAGCCTCTAATACACAGCAGCAACTTTACTTCTGAGCACTGCTGAACCTTGCTGAGCTACAGTTTCCAAATCAGAAGTTTGCCCATTCAAATTCCATATCAAGTACAAGAATTTTTGCTATTTTGCTGTAGGAAAGCCGGGGTGTTGGGTGGCACCTCTGGCGAGAAATAAAAGGATTCTGGGATTTTCAGAAGCATATTGCAACGTGGATTAACTGGTGGTGAATGTGGCACTTTGCAGTAGACATGTAACTCCACCAAATCAAACCAGCACCCGGGGATTTCAGATGTCAGAGTGTTTTTAGCAAGGATGACATTTTCTGACTGCAGAGCCATCCATATATCTGTCTTGCCAAGCCTTACATGGAGTAAGACAGAACTCTGTGCTGCAGATGCTGTAGATAATTAACCAGCACATCTATCCACGTGAGAGAGATTATTTTATTTGTGTCTTCAAAGGAATAAGAAAAAATTATGCCTAAGCTTAGTTCAAAGCCAGTCCTGCTCCTATTAAAGTCTATGGGATTCTTTGCTGCTGAAGTTCACCTAAAATGACTTAATTGTTCTAATTATGTCTTGAACAAGACTGTCAAAAAGCTCTGCTCTTGTAAAACAAAAAGTGTTCTTGAGAAAGAATTGAACTACCTGAAATTATAATCTTGAGAAGCTAATAATGCATTTCTAAAACAGAAAAGGATGCAAACTGTTATTTTTACTGCAATTGTAATAAAGTGTAATTTGTAAAGTTGGACAAAATCACTAAGTGGATTTTGCAGGGGTTTTGGTTTTGGTTTTTTTTTCATGATGGCTTGCTCTTCTCCATCTGAGCTTCATGAATTTCCCCTGTAACCTTCCACTGTGAATCCACCACGTCATAGAAGCACCTACAGCTCTGACTAAAACCTTTCATAGAAAATTGCCCCCTGTCAACATGCATTGACAGGGCTGCCATCCTGCCATGTGGAAATGTCTCTACAGCAAACCATCTAAAAGAGTCTGAAGTTGTGGCTCCCTCCCCCAAAGTTAGAGTTCTGTTGCTTTTATGTTAACCCAGGTCATGAAGATCGGCAAGCAGGTCATTAATAAGGACAATTATCAACTCAGTTCACATTCCAGGGAATTAATTTGTAAAATGTGGCATTATCATCTGCTGCACAGAAAAGATTTGGCATTATATAAATCCACTTAGTCAACTCAAGCACATTTAGAAAATGAAGACAAATTTTTTAACATCCAGTGCCTTAATTCACTAATCTCTTTGCCCACGCTGAGCCCTCTGCCTTCCTCCACCGTGGTGGGCAGAGTTCATGGCTTTGTTGGCAATTAAATTTCAAGGCAACATTTTGATCCATTTTTACAGTTCAACGGTGCTGCTGCTGTTATCTTTGCCATTACCTCTTGGAAGAGTGGAAGGAAAAGGAATTTCACTCACACAGCTTGATAAATCATTTCATTAAATAGAGTAGGGGAGGAATGAAGAAGAATTCTCCCTCTCACACTGGAGCACCCAACAGAATGCTTTGCTCAGAAGGGAAGGCTGAACTAGAATGTTTGGAACACTTAAACTACCGTTTTAGTTACAGTGATGAAACAGAAGTGACTGAAACCATAAAGTGGGTTAGCACAGTTTAACTAATAATTTAATAGGACAGCCTTACCTGTCTGGAAAGGAGCTCCTCTATTTATTTATTTAGTCACACACGAATGGCCACTCTGCACCTATGGGAGCATCAGTTCCCATTCGCTCCATGACCCATTTTAAAGCTGGAACTGTGATGTTTCCCACACCAATTTTGGTGGTAACATTTGTGTCACCACTCATCCCATCCTGCAACTCTGCCAGCAGTGCCAGGAAAAATATTAAGGAAAAAAATATTAAATATGAACAACCAAGTTACAGGAATTCGATTAAAATCCAAATTTCCCAAGTTTCTCTCAGCATCTCAAATATACTCTACTAACTCCTAAACAATTTTCTTAGATGGTCATGGGAGACAGAAGAAATGAGTCAGTTTTACTGACTGCTTTTTTTTTTTCAATGGATTTCTTGGGTGTGAGACAAAAAATGTGGAATGTAGGGTTTGGAAGGCCTCATTCTGTTCCCGTAGCTCATGGGTGTTGAGTTGTTAATGCAGAATTTAATGCCTCCAAGGCCCTTTGGAAAAGTGTAATAATCCCAGTGAATCCCATAGCTGTTGAAACTGTCATGAATCCAAAACCAGGAATATTTTTTTCTGTATATTTTGTACACCTGCTTTTTACAAACTTAGCAGTCATTTCTGTTAGTTCCTTGTGTTTGCCTGCTCTCCAATACGGGCATCAAAAGTACCCCACATGTACTGACATATTTGTCATCTGCCATACCCATTTTAAAAATTTAAAATCAGGGTAAAGGTCAGTTCTGGTGGCATAAATACCTCTGGCACCCCAGCAATTTACCCTCCACCATTTCTCATCTGTCTTTCACAGTCAGGTCTCTTTAGCCTTCTAAGCAACCTGCTCCCCTGACATCTAAATCAAACATTAAGGAGTGTCTCAATAGACTATTTTTCAATGAGACTTTTTAAAGGGCAAATTTTTCATTTAATTTGGCATGCCTCTCAAATCTGCTGTTGTAATTCACTTCCATGCATCCAAAGGAGGACTTCTTATTCTCTGCTTTTCTGATTTCTGTACATGTGCTGCATCAAAATATTTATTAATCATCCCAAATTAATTGGTCTGCATGTAAGAAGGCTTGGGATTAAACAAGTGGGATATGACCATTAAGTGATTTCTTCTCAAAGGAAGGAAATTGAGCACTACTCTTTGGAGAAATAACATTTAACATGGTGCTTTCCAAGCTTAATGTGGTTGTTTCTTTTTTTCATCACCAATTAATGATAATTTCAGAGTTGATTTGTAAGTTGGAAAAAACATGGATTTAATACTGCTGCAGAAGGATATAATAATCTTTTCTGATAAGCTGATATCTTCATGGGAGCTTCTTAAATATTTGTCACTAGTCTTGCTTAAAGCAGTAGAGTGGATAAGTTTTATTTAATAGAAGAGTAAAAATATAAATGAGCTTTGTGTGATGTGAATTCCAGAGCTTATTAAGGTCAGAAGAAGCTTGTGCAGCCAAAGAGCAGGTGTAATGCAAGGAGGCAAAGAGGAAGGGTTTTGCATATTTATCCATAAAGATCACACACCCTAGTGGAGTCAGGAGGTAAATCATTAGGATGCAACAGGGAGAGAATATTCTGCCTGATGACTAGGATTTATTTGGTTTGAAACATGAGATGTGCCCTTTAATCTAAGACAGCGTCACACCAACGAAATTTTATTGTAGTTCACGTGGATTTCACTGGAGCCAAATGATATCCTGGCCATTGAACCAGAAATTCACAGTTCATCCTCATATTTTTAAAAACTACACAGTACTGCCCACCATATGATGGAAAAAGCAGCTGGCTGATAATGCTGCTCCAAGGCATTAATTTGATCAAGCAGTCCATCAGAGAGGCAAGTGGGCTTAGTGGTGTTCACGTACCCACAGCTGGAATGTGATTGGAGACAAAACATGGATTTGAAAAGCAATTGCTAAAATAAAGCCATCTTCTGAACTAAAATTTACTGTTGTTGACTGCATCCTACCACTTTGTGTCAAGCTATTTCTTCCTACATGATATGCAATCTACAATTCTTTTCCTGAGTGGGGGAAAAAAATTCTGTCCAGGTGAATACTGTAATTTCTGTAGGTGTGCTCTTACTGTTCACATCTCTTATTTCTGAAGGGCCAGTATAAATAGGCTCCCCTAACTACACCGAGGGAAATTCCACTGTGCTTCTGATTCCACTGGGATGCCAGAAAAGCTGGAGCAGGCCCAGCAAGACTTGAGGTACCAAGTGGAGGTGACTTCACTGCCCCTTCCCACACACCAACAGGACATGAGCTGGATCCTACTACCACAAGGAATGAAGAGTCCTGCATATGCTGGGGAGCCCTTCTTGGGGGTGACTGAAATCCCCAGGTCTCCTGATTTTATTATCACGGTTGAATTAAGCAGAACTGATTCAGTCATGTCTCATACGCAGGGACGGGATGACAACTTGAGCATTTTGCTGTTGAGCTAGAGGGGTTTATTCACATGGCACTATTTTAAGGTAGCTCATCCATTATACAAGGAAAAAAATAAATATTTTATCCATATTAAGTAATTTTTAGAGCCTGCTTGAGGTTCCAGTGCCACAGGATCTGTTAAGGTAACTCGATGGCATTACTTGTTCTCCTGCTGCAAGTGATATCTGAGCATCCTTTCCTCAAACACTTCCCTGAACAGGTGCCTTTCTTGTCAACCATTCTGTTTACACTCATTTACCAGAAATCCAACACAGATGTTAGTACACACAGTGAACTTCTGCTAAATCCCACCAGCCAGCCCTGCTTTGCTCTGCTGGTATTGAAACCTGCACTATAACAAACACATGGCTCCACATTATTGCCCTGGGGATACTCAGAGTACGTGGCTTCACATCCTTACTGTACCAAATAAAGGGAAGGCTCCAGCAGCTGGAGCGTCCTGAATGCTTATTTGGAAAAGTAATATGCTAATCCTTCTCTTTAAAGAGTTCTACACAGGTCTGGGGAGATGGCTGGTGGTTAGGAAAATAAAAAATAAAGCACACAAAAACATTTTCCCCGCTGTTATTTTCCCAATTAATGCAACGTGTGGACAAACACTTTCTTGACCTCTTTCGTGGCTTGATTTCAAGGTTTTTGCTGTATATTAAAATGATAAAGATAAAAGAAGTTGGTTAATACATCTGCCTTCTCCAAGGGAAGACATATAGATGGTTCATGGCAGATGTTTGTCCAGCCTGCTCCTGTGCTCCTGGAATTCTGGGCACTGTGGACAGTGCCATATGGCCTCCCAGGACCAGTAATTGCAGGGCATCATCTCTACTGCCATGTTCGTCACCAGAAAAAGATATTCAAGTCCCTTTGCTGAAAACTGAAAAATTTGGAACCTAATTTGCAACAGAATTGAACATGTCCTTCAAAAAGGCAATGACATGTTTGCTGGACTGTTAACTGAAATGAAATCTTCATGGGGAAAAACAAGAAGGAAAAAGAAAGTGCAATGGTGAGGATAGCTTGGAAAATATATGGGTTTTTTTAACTAAAAGTTCCTCTGCCAGAAATCACCTAGCAAGTGGTTTGTCACCTGCAAATATTATTTGAAGAAAGGTATACAGTAAAAAATTTATCTGCAACTAAGCTATCAGCATTGCTATAAATTATTTTCTAACATGTAACATGCCAAAATGTCACATACCATACTTATTCCCTCTTCTAAGAGTTTAATTGATGTTTGCTGAAAGTATGCTCAATTTAGGTAAGGGATGAAGCAATGTTTCCACCTCTTGTGTTTTTTAATATTTGGAGAAATGGATCAAGCTCTAAGGAGTTCATATTCATATATTCAGCTCAGCTGAGTTATTTTGGCTCTGAAACGTAAAAGTTCTTCACTGCAAAGTTATCAGGCAACTTCTCTGAGGGACCAGCTCCTTCATATCCACACACACACACACTCAAAAGTAATTGAAATACAGTATTGCTGAAGTTTTAATAGCAGCCATCACGAGCCACTAATCTAAATCAAAACACCACGCTGCTGTCAAGCTCATAATGGTAGGAAGTCTTATGGGATTATTCAATTATTATTTTTTTTGAAAGGCAAATGCTTCAGGTAACAAAACAGCAACAACAGTTAAGTACTGAATACTTTTCATTTGATTTAACATGAAAAGGCACTTCAACTAAAAAGCTGCAGACAGTAGATGACTCCCCCTTCATGAAGGCAAAATAACAAAAGCCTGGGAAGGACGCTGGTAAAAGGGCACACTGAGGCTGGCTTGACTGTCATCAGAATAAATTCCATATTATTTTGCGAGGCTGAACTTCAGTCTTACAGCAAACCATGGATTACCCACACAAAGGAAGCATGGATTTGATTTTTTTATATTGTTATGTACCCATTCAGAAATTAAGCCTGGATAGATTCCTTTTAATAAATCCCATCATTTTAACTATCCTTTTAACAGAAAAAAAAAATAAAAGAAAAGCAGTGTAGTCCTATGAAATTTATACTCATAGGAAAAAGTAATCTATTAGGCTTCAAATTTCATTTCATGTCTCTCCTCGGGGACAGAAGCAATTGTAAAAATATTTACTCATATGAATATGCCTGCTGAATTTAATGCCTGAAATTAACTCGAATGTTTTTCACACCAGGGTTTTCATTGGGATGTAAATGTATGCAAGTAAACCAAGATGCACTTTGTTCATGTCTCAAGCAAGAGCCCTTTGCATGGAAATAGGCTTGAGCATTAACTGGAAAATGAAAGGGATGAGGGGAGGTATGGAGCAAATGTAATGTAACGATGAACCCAGGAGATTTCAGAAAGCCAATGAGCTGAAATGCTTTCAAACAAATTGACTAAAATCTTAACTGCGTATTCAATTATGGATAACTAAGAGTATGTAGCAAACACTTAGGAGTTCCAGTGGATTTGAAATTATTACCTTTAATTATGTCTCAGAAGTCTGTGCTCCAGAACAGTGACTTTCTGGAGAAAAGGAAAAAAAAAAAAAAAAGAGAGTCAAACCTATCCCCCTAAACAAAAGCAGGGTCAACAATTCAGGTACTGTGGAGGATTTGTGCTTGGATTTTCTGCCAGAAAAAAATATCAGTAGGATAGTTCACTTTAATACTTAAACAGCTCAGTTTAAGGATGTGAAAAATCTGCTACTCTCTGAGAAGTGGACACCCTGCAAGTGTCCAAGGCCAGGTTGGACGGGGCTTGGAGCAGCTTTAATACTGCGCCACGAGATTTATGCTCCCTGTCACCAGCTCCATTTAACAGCATCTTGACAGCTGCCCTCGACCACACAGCACCATTTGTCATCTGTGGTCTTTAAATGCCACAGCAGCCAGAAAATATCGGCCCTTGGGCATTTTGCTTTCCATTAAAAAGAATATTTAAAACTCTCTTGGCGTTACCGGAGCCACGGATCCGGATTTCAGTCAGCACAGATCAGCTCTTCGCCCACGAGACACTCCCAGCTCAGGACACTTCTCCCTGTCACAGCCCTTTCCATGGTGGGAGGAAAGCACAGACTGTGTGGGCACTCATGTCTTTTAGGTGGTTGTCACCTCAGTGCAAAGCACTGGCACAGTTTGTTTCATAGGTTTGGTGCTGGTAAAGTTGGATTCCTCACAAGTTTACAATAAAGAGTTTGTAAATACATCATAGATAAATCTGCCACGGTGCTCAGGTCTTTATAATGATAGAACAAGGAAAGGTCTATCCTAACATGAGCCAAATTCTTGTGTAGTGTGGTCATATAGTGTATGGAAGTGGTAAATAAAACATTCCCCACTGATTGAACTTCCTGAGAGCATCCTGAGAGCAATCACCTGTAGGTCAAACAAAAGTCCTTGCCCTTAAGGTGTTGACCCTCTGATTGTAGAGTTGCAACCTTAATTAATTGCCATTTCTGCCTAATAAGGTTTTTACAGCTGATAACTGTATCTAGTTAGTGTGCTGCTTGGCAGCACTGCAAATGAGCAAATTAAGCACAGTGTTCTTTTCTAAGTAATTGCCATTTAATCCTGATTTTAAAAGAAGCAGTAGCAGTGCTGATTAGAAAGCAGCTTTAGTTTCATTAATGCAAAGTTATCTTTTGGAGAAATAAATCATACAGAACATGAAAGAGAGTAGGTTTGGATTAGATATCATGAAGAAATTCTCTGCTGTGAGGTTGGTGAGATGAAAGTACGGGCTGTCCAGAGGAGCTGTGGCTGCCCCATCTTCAAGGCCAGTCTGGACGGGGCTTGGAGCAACCTGGTCTAGTGGAAGTTGTCCCTGCCCATGGCAGGAGGTGGGACTGGATGATCTTTAATCCTTCCAGCCCAAACAGTTCTGTAATTCTATGATGATCTGTGCACTTCATGAATTTTTCTATGTTTGCATGGTAGTAGTTAAAGGACTAGTGAGTTAACAAAACTAAAATGTCTGTACTGACATTGAGATAAGACTTGTTGTTGATATCTTTGGGCTTAAGATTTCATATGGGGAGTTTCTGAAAGTGGCTGACCACGTGTAAAATCAGCCAAACCATCCTGTCTGGTATAAGATGTGCACCAGCAGTAAATGGAAGGCAGAAAACACCAAAGCTGGGAAATGCCTTCCTCATGTCACTGTTAAGCCGGGGTGATCCAACATCCAGAGCGTACCTAATAAAGTCTTAAATGGTTTCTTATTCCTTCTGTTTTGGAACAACTCTGCTGTCATCAATATGCAATTTTCCCTCAGCCTCTAATATATGGAAATGTCAATAATACCTTGTTCTCTAAAACACATCAGACACTCTGATATTGCATTCGGGTTTATAAAAGTGCGGTTGAGCTGATAAACAGCAGCTGTGGAACAGGCAGTGTTGGATCAGAACAAATGGTGATTTTTTTGGTATTGACCAAAGGTTTTAAGAAATATGCCTGGCTCCTGAGACTTCAGTTTTTGTCAATGAGGTTTTAAAAACTGATTATCATAGTGAATCTTGGGTTTAAAGCTTGTTTAGAAAAGGAATAGATCTGATCCCAACCATTAAGGAAACTGTTCTTTGACTGACCTCTGTGTTCTGAGGTATTTTGATGGCTCTGCTTGTTCTTCCCCTACCCTTAGTCCTGTTACATGTGCATGGAGTAGGATTAACATTATCTTTAAAAGGAAAATGAATTATTCTTATCATCTCTGCGCCTCTAAGACAGTGGTGAGAGGCTGTAGGTGAGCGTGGAGATCTAACTTCCCCTAAATAAATAATGAAACCTGATATTTTCAGCTTATCCTGGCTTTTGGGGGTCTGAGAACACGAGTTTTTCTTTTCCTAGGGATGTCTTCTAAGAATAATGCTTTCCTGTGTTTGAAGAAATATTTTTTGACATATAAAGGACTCGGGGAGAGGGGGGGCGAGGGAGATACAGGAACAGTAAATGTTTTGTGCTTTATGTCCTAAAATAGCTTTTCACTTACTTTCAGATACTTGCCATGAGTTAGTAAGTCTTACTATCACAACAATGCATTTCAGAATGAATAAATAATTACAGTAATCAGCATATGAGCAGCCCCTGGATTTGGGGTGGGAATGGGATGTTTCCTCACCAGCAGTTTTTTTCAGAAGGGAAGTTGCTGCACACTGAACTGAATAACCAGGAAGGGAACACTGACAATAATAAGTACAATGTCAGTTGTGCTTTTTTTGGGCATAAATTGAAATGGTGCTGAAGCTGCTCTGTGATAACAGGCCAGTGCAAGGCACAGAAAGTTTCCTGCCTGAGTTGGAATTGAGGTACAAGGCTTATCAGTTGAGCTGTAAAACATGAGCCCTGATACCTTCTTGCATAACACACATCCAAGAAGAATCATGATTTTTTTCATTTGGTACCATCTAAGCTTTTTTCAGGAACTTTAAGTCTCAGTTGTCAAGGAACAAGGTTTTTTTTAATGTCCCAGCTTGCAAACAGGCAGTTCCAGATGAAAACAAATAGTTGGCATATTAGTGATAAATATCCACATTCATTATAAATATCCATAACAATGATAAATAACCACATGCAACTTTTAATTAGCAGGAAATGATAGTTTTCACTATTGACTGTTTCCTACACAGCAGGATCTATAAAACTTGTGATCCATCGTTCTGCTTTGTGTGTGCATGTATCTTTTCATTTTTGATAAACTGCTCTCAGGTAAAAAGTTAAGTCTTCTCACAGTAGCACTAAAGGCTTTGTAGAAACCAGACCTGCACAATTTGGGGGCAAAAATCCCATTACATTGGATTTATGTGGGTATAAATAGTTACACCAAAGTGGAAAACACTGGTAAATCAGAAGCTGAGATTTATTTCCTTAGTATTTAATGCTGAGGGTTCAATTACTTCTGCATTTCCCTTTGAAGAACTCCTAATTTTTGCCAGCAGGCTCCTTCTGCAAAGATCCAGTGTTTGAGATGTCAGAGCCAAATATCAACTGCTTTTTTTTTAAGGCCATGTCTGAGGGTCATCCAAAAATGAGGGTCTGGGGGGA
>JAWWES010000037.1:13088573-13109033 GCA_035583135.1 Lophotriccus pileatus
GTTATGCACTGTTCCAGAGCACTGAGACATCATCTTACAGCAGTCCTGTGTTTGCCAGCTTTTAGAAGTATTTGCTGTGTTGTCTTCAAGCAAAATGAGTCATGATTTCTGTTGGTATGATTCCATGTATTACTTTAGTTTTTCCAGCTTGGACCCCAGCTGCAACTAAGCTGCATTTTTATTTGAAACTGGTGTTAGTGAATAAACTAAACCTGGAAATCCAAAACACTCTGGGAAGTTGTACTGTTGGAACAATCCTAAAAATGGATAGTCTTAAAAATTTGTAGTTCAAGATTTTTATTGTACTTAATTTTTTTTTAAAATGAGCTCTATCTTTACTTCTCTGTTGTTTAAAACTATTTCAGTTTTGCTCTAATATTGAATTTAAATTGTCTACAAGTAAGATCTACAATTGCATTGCACATTTACAGATACAGACCATGATGAGATGTGAGAGCTTCCTCTCTCACTGAAAAGAAAGTTGCTGTTATATACTTTTTTTCTCTGTGGAGTCCAGCACAGTCCATGTCCAGAGAACAGTTAATAGTCCGAGACCCTAATGGGAACCCAAAAAGAAAAACGCTTTCTAGATCCCAGCTGAGATTATGCACATGTCTAAATCCTGTCATAAGTGGAATAACTTGATACTGACATTAAAAAAGTGGGTTTTGACAACGACAGTGACATGAGGCAGCGAGATAAGGATACAGAGTGTGGGCACTGCTGGGCTCAAAGAGCCAGATTGTATTTTTGGACTAATTGATAACTAAATACAGCTCTATAACATCATTAATTGAAGCAACTGCCAACAACTCTTGCTGCTGCAAACAGGCTGTTCTGCCCAAGCCGATGCAGTACATCCATCAGGCCACGAGGCAGAGCCACACACAACGATGAGAGTCAGGCTTGGTGCTGCGGGAGCTTTCCAGGAGTTCTGACACGTACTTGGGAATGGCTTTGCACTGTCTGAAATCGTGTGGAATGATGGCTGGATACTTGTTAGTGGAGAGACCTTCTTTTTGTTCTGTAGCTTAAGAAGCTAAAACGTGAAGAAGGATGTCTGTGAATGGCATTTGGTCACCAAAGCTGGAAGAGGCTGCAGCTCCACAAAAAGAATTCGAGGTTGATTTTGATTGCTCTGCAACCTGTAGCAGCACATGCAGCTTTTATTTGGCAAGGCAGTTCTGAATTAGTCGCTACAGAACCTGAAATGTCCTAAAAATGTAATGTTCTTTCCCGTGCAGTCAGTTTAATGCACATGTAGCATTCCAGAGCAAGATTTCTGTGTATTTTGACAACCTCTTATGGTGACCTGGTGCCCCGAGAACATTCTCATGGAGAAGGTGTTGGTGGGCTGATTTTTCAGGGAAGCTGTGCACCTGTAACTTCCTTGTGCTTGCACCCACAGTCATGATAACTGGGAATCCTTTGTTACCCTGAAAATAGTGCCGTGGGTCCCGACAACAAAGATGTGGTTGAATGACCTGAAGCAGGTCAGATGTTGGAGTGCTCCAGTTATTATTTCTTGCTATTTCAGTAGAGGAATGAAGGTTAGCAAGAGTTCTGTTCTAGGAATGCATGTACTTCAGATTAGGTCAGATTTTTATGTAGCAGGAACTATAATTCTTTCATCATGTGCCCACGTCTAGTTTTGGGTGTTCTTCAGCCCTTCCAATTTGAAATAAACCACTAAATATATTGAATATGCTATCCAGCATGAGCTTTTGCTACTGAACCACCATTAATCTGCCCAGTCTCTGACAAACAGGAGGTGCAGCCACAGGTTTGGCAGTTGTGGCCATTTTAGGGCACTGAAAGAGCAGTGCCATGACATACACTGGAAAAACAGTGCTCAGTTCCACTATCAAGCAAATCGTGGGGAAGTGTGAGTTTTTCACATTTAGGATTATCTCGAGGGAAAAATGGTGCACCTGACTTCTAAAATGCAAATGATGCCGAGATTCTCCGACGAGAGAACAGAAAGGTGCAGTTTTGCTCATGAAATCAGGGGTGTATGAGGAGCACAGCCTGATGAGACTAACATGGCTAAGAGAGCAAAGGATCATCAAATAAATAAAAGATTGGCACAGAGAAAGGGATTGGGCTCTTCCTTTTATCCCCTATGGACAGGATGAGCAGCAAAAGGGTTGCAGCACAAAGCACTCAAGTCAGACAGTAAGAAACACTTTCTGATGGAAATAGAATGAAGCACTGGAGCAGATTTCCTGTGGTGAAACTGCCGTGTCCCGAGTGCTAAAGGTCCTTAAGTACAGGCAGATAAACATTTGTCTGTCTGGAGTGGCCTAAGTAGAGCTGATCTTGCAGTCCAGCAAAGGGCCTGGGTGACCCCTGGGGTTTCTCCAGCCATAATATTTTATGGAGAGTTTTGTGCTCAGGTTCCACAGAAGCTTCACCTGATTAAGTGGAAATGACCCTCCCTTGCAACTTCGGTGCTCAGTTCCTTAGGAGTTTGTTCCTGTGATCACTTCTGTATGCAAAACAAGAAGTTCAAGGGCTTTTGTGGTTTCTCATCCCTCTTGCATTCCAAGCATTTGCTTAAACTTGGTGGACTTTGTCCACATCCTTTCCCTGCTCTCCCCTTCCCAGCTCCTGTTAGTGCTTTTCATTCACTCTATCTGGCACACACTAGTCCCTTTTATCAAAGGACTTTCACACCTGAGGCCTCCACTCACATACTTGCAGTAAAGTAACAGCTTAAAAGCAAATCCTTTTAAATCCTGAGGCCAAACACCGTAACAAACATATCTTCTCAAGGGATCAGTTTCCAAATGTGCTTTTGAACCTAAGTCCCAGCAGGCATTTGGCTTTAAGTGTGTGATAGGGCTTTATTTATTTATTTATTGCAGAGCCACCTCCCCCCCCCCTTCATTGTTCCCATCTCCAGACGTGCTATTTAAACCTGGACCTCTGGTGAATTCCAGCATTGAAGTGCAGATGAGCAGAGTGCTGCTGGCTGGTGAAACATTGCAGGACAAAGAGACATATCAAAATAAAATCTGATGAGAAAGTGTGAGTTACAGGGAAAACTGTACATCTCGAGTTTCGGGAGGGAGGGAGGGAGAGAGGAAGGGAAGAGGTAAATCATGGTTTCAAATCAACATTTCTTTGAAAACCTGCTGCATATGGGGCAAGGCAGTCGGGCTGTGGCAGTTGCAAGGAGATTTCAAAAAGGGGAGTGATCTCTGCGAAATATTGTGCAAGATGAGCCCTAAACGACTTCAGGTGCGCTGCAGGTATCATCCCACAACGAGGTTACACCCGAGATGTTTATAAATAGAAGCGCCCGGATTCTGCAAGTCAGTTTGCAAACCTGCAGAACGTACTCCTTGCCTTAGGAGACAGCACACTTCACTGTGTGTAAAATTATTACCTGTACCTGCAGATTAATATTAGCGCTCCCAGGGGCCTGTTCAGACACGCAGCTCTGCAGTTTGCAATTAGGTGATGACTTCTGTGTTTTTTAGCGGGCGTTATTGCTTGGGACGTTCAGCCCCGTGTGAGCTCCATGGGTTGTTTATATAATATCGAGCTCGTTTCGCTCCATGCTGAGTAAAACCAAGCTGTAAAGCAACATCAGCCCCACACACCGGAGCACAGTTCCCCGAGGACAGGGCTACGGACGAGATAAGGCTTGATTTTAATCTTCCTCTTGTCAGCTGTATCTGCTGACGGTTCATTTTCAGGTGACTACCTACTACAATACCATCACCCACATCCCCTTCCTTGCTCTCGGTTAAGCACAGTCACGTTAGGTTGTTATTCTTCTTTGAGGGAAGATATCCAGTAATCATGATGTGAACTCTTAAATAGAAATAAAATTTAAAAAAAAAATGGTGCACAGCTTTTTTGGATCTTTTTAATGCCTTGTAAATCAGAGCCACTCCAGAACTTCGGTATCTGCTTACACTCTCTTATTCTAGTAAATCTTATCTTTTCATTCCTTCTTTTTCTCTCTCACTTTTAAAAGAGGGTTTGTTTTTTCATGCTGTGGGACTTGAAGTACTAAGCAATCTCAGTTCTCCCCCTTTCCCTGAAAATTCCTTTATTCTCATTTTACCGAGAAGAGAAAGGGGGATTGTCAGTAGAGACAAAAGTTAGAAAATCCAGTTCTGTAATTCTATGTAAATCTATCCCTCCAAATACCACTTTTCCATTCGCCTTAAACACCCTTTGACACTTTCCAGACCCCTGACATAATTTTCTTACTCTGTGTCCTGTTCCTCAGCCTGGTGGAGGTGTCAGGTGAAAATCTGGGACTTATCTTCAGTACACTGGAACCCTTAAGATTTGTTTCTATTTCAGCTCTTATTCACACATGCAAATATCCAGCTCCGTTTATCTGATGCTTTAAATTCAAGCTAGTTAGTCTGTTGAAGAGAGAAGTTGAAGCTTTGATTTCAACTGATGCTTGATGTAATTGGCTCTCAGCAATTCAAGCTACCCAGCTTATAAAATGTTAATTTAGCTTCTCTTTGCAGACCAGTCCTTCTCAGTTTATTCTTACCCAAGATACAATATGTTATTGCGAGGAAGTAACTCCCTGTAGCTGTTACAGTGAATAAAAGGGCAGTAATGCATCAAGACACTGAACTGAGGAGCAGCAGCCAATTCTAAAGCTAAATATGACTTTTATTGAAATGACTTAAAAGTACAAAGCCCTATGAAAGTATTATGGACTTTTTCTTAACAAAAGAAGGAGAACAAAACCAAATGCTTGAAGCTGAATATGCCACAAATAACACAAATAGCCAGAACCCTGGCTAGATTTTTGCCATGTTGTAGGTTACCTAAATGAAGCATGTAAATAATAATAATAATTTTTTTTAAAAGTACAAAAGTGATTATTTATTCCAAACCTTTTGCACCAAGAGAGGATGACTGGAGTTCAATCCTTTCTTCTTAAGAATCAGAACCCCAAAGGCAATCTAGTGTAGCCTAAAGCAACAGATTCATAATTATATTAATAGCCATATGCTCCATTTCAGCTTAGTACCCCCCGGCAACGTGGTAATCCTCCCTGATTCTGAAAGTTACACATAAGTCTGCAGATATGAAAACTAATATAAATTGAATCTGTAACAGAATAGAACAGATTGTAACTAAGTTGAAAGCACATCCTTTGGGCACAATCAGCAGACGGGATATCTCTGGGATATTGAAATGTAAATGAGCTGTAACTCATGAAGTCTATTGTGCCATTAATTTGTTTGATAGAGTTTAGATATCTGTGTTAGTTTACATCATTTCCCCCCTGTTTCACCCCCTTAGTCTAGTCTGCATTTGGTAAAAAGGAGAGTGGCTGCAGTTTTTAGGCAACCCCATCTTCATTACAATCCACAGCAGGTACTTTCCCCCTAAGAATCCAGGTCTGGGCATAAGTGAAAGCCTTTGACCTGTTCCACACTGTAATTCAGATCACAGCCCCAGTACAGGTTGTGTCCAGATCTTGCTTTGTAATATCCTAATAAACACAACCAACTGTGTCATGGGAAATATGCTGCTTCTCTGTCTTGTGTCAAAGATGTCATAAACACATGGGATTTCTGCTCTTTTGGTCTGTTCATTTTTATTCTTTTGGTCTTGTCAGGCAGCATGAGCGTGTCCCCAGAGGAGATATCTTCCCAGTGTCTCTTTCAAGTAGAACAGTCCCATTATTCCCTTTCTGCAGATTAAGATTTTTTTTTTTTTTTTGAAGCTGTAACTAAGAAGGGTAAATTTGGAGACAAGTTAAATGTCCAACTCACTGAAGTCGGTGGCAGAATAAAGCCTTCTATCTGCTACTGTCTATCTTTCTCTGAAAAACATTAATCCTCAAAAAAGTCTGTGAGAATGTAAATAAATAAAATCACTGTGCAAATCGTACAATCAGCTGAAAAGGGGTTACATATTCAAAGCTTTGCATTTCCAAAACAGCTGGGAAAAAAACCCTTTGGCTTCTTGCAGAGGAAGACTCTCTGGAAAAGAACATATACTTTTCAGGTCTTTTAATATTCCTGATATTATCAAACTTGCTACAAATCTGCAGGTCAATTCTGCAACATATAGATATTTCTCTGCTCATTCCAGTGTCCATCTGTGAATTTGAGATGTTTGACAAGCTTAGAGCTTGCCAATAAAATACTGTTAAGGTACATTATCAGCAAACTTGCAGTTTATCAGGAAAAGTGATGGGATTGACAAGCGTGAGCACAAGTATCTGAACTTTATTTTTTTTATCTTTGTCTCTAGTTGTTTTAATTTTTTTTTATATTCCCAGCCTTCCAACTGTCTGTAAAATTAAGAACTTTCAGAAATTTTCATGGAGACTGTGTTTCCTTGATCCATTCATTGTTTCCACGGGCGAGTGGGATTTTTAAAAACGCCCGAGATGTTTTTGGAAGAGACACTGGAATGGATTTAAGAAGCGTTCACGCCACTTTCAGCTTGCAGTGAGCACCTGCTGCGAGTCACCTGAGTTCCACTCCCTGTTACCTTCCACTGACTGAAGAAATTAGGGTGTTAAACACAGGTTGCTGTTCAGGACGGTGTAACGGTGGCCACAGAGGGGCAGTGTGAGCAGCCTCGAAAGCTGAAGCACATCTCCCATGGTCGATACCGACACACGAATGATTTTTGCAAGATCAGTTCAAAAATAAGTGTAAAAAGATGCACCCGATATATTTTCCTTCCTTAAATTCCTTACTATCCAGAGGAGCTAAGTAGATCTCGGAGAATTCCATCTGACAACACTCAAGCATTCAAATGTCATTGCAGTGAGGGTTATAAATGCCAGGTAAAAAAGTACAGTATAAATTAAAAAAAAATGAAAGCTCCATCTCCTGCCAGTGAATTTGCAAATACTCGACTGTCCTGTGGGGCGTTAGGAACATGATTTCAGATAAAGTTGATGTAAATTAGATATCTAATAATCCAGCCAAACATGCCCTTAATCCATATTTTGTGTTGTTAGGGTAGCTCACCTCATCTTTTTAGAAACTAATAGAATTCCACTTTTAGGAAGGTGAGTTCTTATCATGCTCAGGTGGCTTTCTCATGGCTGTATCGCCCCTTCTGCCCCCAACTACTGAGTTTCCTGTCATTGTATTTATAATGTTGCTCCCTGCCCTTATCCCATGTTCCTTTTCCTGCTGTCCTTCCTTTGATGTTGCATATTCCAAATGTTCATCCAGGGATGATTATTTTAGATCAAGGGTTACTTTCCATTGGCCATGTTAAAAAAAAAAGACAGTAGGGGAATACTTTTTTTTGCTGGTTGCACCACAAAAGTAGCTGCAAAGAAGCAGGTTCTCCGAATCATAGTACTTTTTTTTCATTTGTTCACCTGTGCATATCCATGAGTTTAAGGCCAAAGGCAGAAAGCCAGATAGAAAAGAGAGGCTTACTGGTGACTTTTAGTTGAAGTTGGGTTTTTTGCAACAAAATGGCCTAAGTTAATTAGTGGAAATGTCAGCAGGCATTCACAAGAGCCCAGAAACTGCCTATGGTTTGACTTTATTAGACAGATTTTTGAAGTTTCTTTCAGGAACTTTCACCTCTTTCTTTGCTGGGTGTTTTCTTTGCTCCACACTGACTAACTTGCTTTTTTTTCTTTTAAATTGTCTAGCAGATTATCATAATTAGGTTAAACCTGTTTTGGCAGCTTTGTTGTCAGAACTGATGAAAGGACCACGGGCCCATGCACTTTCCAGTCAGCAGATCCAATACCAGATACTGCTCCCTGCAAGGCCTGTGTTCAGTGCTGGTTTGTGGTGATTACAATTGGGGCAGAACTGTGAACAAATCAACAAAAAGTTGCCTGTGAGAAAGCAGTGATACATGACTGCCCATTTAGAAGTCTCCATTTATGTTATCTTCTTTAGTCTTGCACAATTTAATGCTTGTTTATACGTTAATGTTATAAATAATATCACCAGGTCTCTCGTTTGCCCTGCCTTTCAAGCAGAAAACCTTCTGGTTTAGGGTAACCAGTCAGCACACCCTGTCTGGAACCAGCTGGAGTCTGTGCTGCCACCAACCCTCCAGGGAAAAGGGCATGCAGGGAATCCAGGGAAAAGGACACTGCGTTGGTGCCATGAGAGAGAGAAGGGCAGGCAACAGAGAGCGTGAGGAGAGCTGGAGTTATTGTGGTTGGTGCATGTGAAACCATTTCTAATAAGAATATCCTCCCACATCCCTCCAGCAACTGCACCTCACTGACTACTAATGGTACATAATAACAGTTTCAGCCAGGCACAAACAAGTATTCTCTCCTTACAAAGCAAAGTGATGCCTTTCCTATGTTTAGGAATTCTATCCTATTATATAAAGCAGGGAGCAACCACCCTGCTTACCCATAGAAGGAAAAATTTCCATTTAAACTGTAAATCTTTTAGAAATCTAGGAACAATTGAAAACAGGAAATAATTCCAGACTTAGTAGTGCAATGTATCAGAACCTCAGTTATGGTTCTGATTTGCAAAGCTGTATTGAATTCATTGAGCTGTATCTATCACTGATAAGAGTGTAGTTCAAAAATGGCCATGGATTAAATCCAGCCTCCGTGGCACTGGCTCAGTGATTACTGTCAATTTACAGTGTTGATATTAATTACAGCTCCTCAGGTAGGGATCAGGAGACAGTGTTGCTTAGACATCTTGGAATATATGGGGGTTTTTAAAAAGTACAGTTTCAGAATTTAATTTGATACAAAATCACCCAAAAGAGAAATCAAATACCTTTTTTTTAAAAAAAAACCAAAAAGAACACACCAAAATGCCACAGTGCAATAGTCTGTGAGAGATGGAGAAGAAACTACAGAAATATAGTGCACAGGGAGCCTGCAGGAAAGGAAGATCACTTACCTCTATCTGCTGAATGGCATTAAGGTGTCACAATGCCTGTGGTAAGCTGCACAGAGCCAGGGAAGGGAGCAAGAAGCTTTGCCACCTTTTGATTTCTCCATTTGTTATATATCATCCATTTATGTTAGTCCTGGCTTGCTTTGATTGGAATCAGAAGCAGCCTTGTGAATAGTGGAGATACATGTTTAGCTTTTCTTCCCACATCCAGCACTATCTACATTCCTCAAGAAATCCTCTAATTCAGAGAAATCTTACAGTGACATACAGACTTAGTGGAAAACACTTCACATCCTTTGAGGGCTTTTTTTTGCCTTCAGTATCTAAAATAAATCTAATTCTAAAAACCGACTTTTCTTTTCAGACCCAGTTTCTTTGTACAAAACCTCTGCATGGGGAAAGCAAGGGTTAGGCTCATTGCACCCACTTCACACCTGTTTGATTTACTGAGCATTCCTTAGTGCTTTACAGAGCCAAATTATTGCAGCTCCATTGTGGAAGGGCAAGAGACACACACACCAAAAAAAAATCTATGAAGAGAACCAGGACAACTAAATTCCTGACCTCAACTTTGCTACTTTCTTGACTTTTTACTGTCCTTCAAGTAACATCATCCTTGTATTTCTCATTCTCTCTAATAGGAGATGCCAGAAGGATTTAGGCAGTGCAAGTAGTCCTTGCTTTTAAATTTCCTAGAACAACAGCACAGCAGCAGAAAGGAAGCTAAGAGAGTAACATTGCTTGATTGGCTGCATTTTAGACCCACTTTATGTTGGAGCACAGAATAAGTGCAAAGTGAGAATACCCTGAGAAAGAGAATGTTACTGCCCTGTCTGAGGAAAAGGGTATTTATGGAGTGGGATGGAAAGCTGCTGTGATTTTGGGGTGAAATGCAGGATATCTGTTTTAATTATTATCAGCCCTCAAGGATAATTAAGGAAAGATGAAAATGAAGCCCAAAGCTTTAATTGGTTCTGTTACCAGGTCACACAGGTGGTGGCTGTGTGGGACCTGTTCCCATTGCCAGAGACCCTGGGACAGTGGAATTTTAGCACTGATGAGGCAGCTCTTTCTCCCTTCTTTGTCCTGGCATTTCCAACATTTTGTTGCCCGATGTCTCATTACCAAGGGTAGTTCAAGAAGTTCTGATATTATCCCACATGGGAGAGCTACACAACAGCACAGACAGCACACCAGGAAATGTTTTCACATCATCCTGGCTTTAGCTGGGATACAATCATTTTGCAGGCTTTATTTGGAAATCCAGATAAGAGCCCAGCATGAAACTCAGCCTTTAGTTGCTCTGTTCTTGGGGTGACTATCCTGCTTTCCTCTGCCTCCATGTTAACATGACTAATGTAGATCTAAATTTTCCCCTCTACGAGTCAGGACGAAAATTTGAAATCTTAAACTTCCTCAGAATGGTAATTGAAAGCACTGAAAGGAATCTGGAGCAGAAAATGTCCACATGACTTCAATTACCATTTAAGGGTTACAGTTACATTCATGCAGGGGGTTTTTTGCCAATCATGTGATGGCCCTGATCCTGGGTGTCATGTTAAATAACCCTGCCAGTCTGGGAGAGACCTTTTGCTGCTGCTGCTTCTCTTCCATACTTTTTATCACCCTCTAAAACATAAACCAGTGAAAACAGGCTGTTTTCCCCTTTGCCATTTCCCTGAATTTCAGGTGAATTCTGAGAAGGAAATACAGTTGGTGGGATATGCCTGTGATCTGCTGCTGGAATCAGCTTTCCTCTCCTTTGGAGGACACGTTCCCTTATTTATACCAACTGTGTTTGTGCAGCCAGTGACCAGAAATAAAGGAAACCCATGCCTCAGCCTATCCAAATTCTGGTGCTATTATGAGGCCTGGTACAAAATAAACTATTAAAGTCATCAATGTACCACAGTCAGTCTCAGTTCTGCAACAGTTATTGTTCTAACATAGATCCCCAGTTAACCCTTTGCTTGAGGAGTTCAGCTATTATGGACTAGATCTTGTAGTGCACATATGCAAAGGAAAACTTTGAAGTTCCTATCCCAGAAATTTATGGCTTCTGTGTTGTTCCATGTTTACTAAGATATGTGGGAATATTCAGGGCTGGGGTTCAAAGTCTCTCCATTAAAAGAGACTGGGTGGCCAGATCTCCTAGTCTGCTTTGAAAAGTGTTTTCAATGTTGCTGTAACACACCCCCTAAGATCAGGCTTTCCTGATTTCCTTAAGTAAGCAATTTCTTTCAATAGCAATAAGTCAGATTAGATAAACAATGATCTAATTCTTTATGCCATAAAAAATTGCATAACACGTAATAAACACTTACTGTCTTGAGCTGTCATGAGATGCTCATTTGTGATATTTGCTGGAAGCCCCATACACAGCTATTTCCATTCCACTGTGATCTGAAAACCAGACAGTGCTCAAAGCACAGCCCTGGGCAAGGATTGCAAAAACTGCCCCCCACTCCCTCAGAAGGCCCCACGATCGAAACACATCCCTCTGAGTCACAACTCCCTCCCTTCTTGCTTCTGCTCTTGGGACAGGGCAATTTTCCTGCTGGTCTGTGCTGGTGACAGACTGTGACACCCAACACACAAACTCTGGCTGACCTGCCCTGGCCACTGAGAAACAGGGGATGGTAACAGTGAAGGAAAAAATAAAACAAATAAAGAAGGCAAGGCTTGCTTTCTCCCTTCACAGCTGAGAGATAAAACTCAAAGCCAGGCAACTTCAGGTCATAATAGATTGTCAGTTCAGTACAGTCCTGGGCTTGAATTTTATTATATTTTCTTAATGTCTAATCAAAACAAGAGATAAACACTTCCTATTTCGCTTCATAGCAATTTTACCTGGAAAATTACTGAAGGTTAAAGTCCCAGTTATAAAAATGCTAACTTTTCAAAGCAACCACTTGAGTTATTCTTGTTCCCCTTCCCCCATTGCTACTTCTTCAGGAGCAACAGTCTTCCAGCTGCCTGATACTGTGTAAAAAGCCAGGGTCATGTAGATGTCACTTCTTTGCTGTGCTCCTTTGCCTCTTTGCACGCTCCTTGAGGTTGCTAGGGCTTGGCATTTGGATTTTACCGATGTGCTAATTACAGAGGAATTTGAGCATCTCCAGCAGTCGGCTTTCTGGCGGGTTTCATTGTTGCAGCCGTGATATGTAATTGTTGTAAGATTTTACCTCAGAAAATCCACAGGAAGTCCATCTCTTTCTCAGTCTGTGTGCTGGATGGAGCAACCTGAAATGTGGCCTTTAAAAAAAAAACTGCTGATGGACAGTGTGAAACTCGCCACTAGAAAATGATGGAATCTTCAAAGTTAGACTTTCACACGGGATACTTTGGTGAGTCTGGAATACTGTTCAGGTTCTAGTGGGTGAGATCAACGCTGAGTCTCAGGTCCACCTGTCACAGTTTTGGAAAAGAATAAGGGGATGTTCTTAGCTTTGTTCCCATTCTCTCAAATATGTTGGGTTTTTGACATCTCTGTGCACGGATTTTACGGGTTATGCTGGAAAACTGCACTTGCTGAACTGGCCAGTGTCATCTCTTGGTTTCACCCACCAGTACAAATCAATACACAAATCTAAAACACTTTTCTTAACTTGTTTATTGAACATATGAGAGACTGGACTTTTGCAGTAGGGGTTTTTAAGAAAACTTCCACAAATCGAGCTCCAGTCTTTGCAAAACCTCCTGTTAAATGGAAAATAATCTGTTCTCCACCACATCTAAATTCCAGCTGCAGTAGTTTCAGGATCAGCCTCTTGTCAGCAGGAAATGTTGCTGTCCCATAGACACTATTAGCAGTAGACTGTTCATGAATGTACATGTTAGGAGATTAAATTTTCCTGGCAAGCAAGGTAGCCCAGGGGTTAAAAACATCAGAACATCTGCATGCTGCTGTCCTTCAAGTTTTAGCATGCTATCTTCAGGATTATGCCACAGATTAAAGAGTTTTATTTCACCATCAAAGTTCTATAACTAGAATCTCTTGGAATAGGAAACATGATCTGTTTTGCTGACTGCTCTAGGGGGTTTCTTCGCCTTTTCAGGAGTTTGAAAACTAATGTTCTTTGACATTCACTTTAAATTGACACTTGATATCCAGTAAATCAAAATAAAAATATAGATTTGATCTGTGGAAATCGAGATTAGTTTAATGTTTACTACCTCAATGCAAATTGCATTTCTCTTCCTGTCTGCAAGGGCCAGTTTTAGAGGTGTTACTGAGGTGTGTGTTGACATCCTACAAACTGGAACAAGATTTTGGCTAGCAAGAGACTCTTTATTTAATGCTTGTCAGTTCATACATATAGCAAATCTTCTATGCATTATTAACTTAATTTGCCTTCTGTTTCACATGTGAAACTGTAAGATTTATATTTTTATGACCAAGCTTTTCCCTGCAGTGAAAAAAAAATACAATGCATGTTGATGTATCTGATACATCTTCCTTTAGTTAATGACTTCATAACTTTTTAAATTTCCAGCATAGCCAGAAGCAAAATTTTAAGACTGTATGATATATATATATATGTCAGAAAGTTCCACAAGCAAACTGTGGAGATCTTGGCAAACAATTGCACCTCTTCTCTGTATCTTCAAAGGCCATCCATCCCTACTCCCTACCTGCAGTTCTCCACCTGCAGCCTGACTGTCCAGGTGGAATCACAGGTACTGAGCTGCTCAAACCAGCTCAGGCTCTGTGTGATGTGCAGACACCCTGATCCTGCTGTCAGCTCAGATCTCAGCTCATGGGAAGCTGCTCCCAAGCTAATAAACCTGCTCAGATGTTACTTAGGTGTGCCTGTGCCATGCATCTGGAACCAGAAGCTTTGGGAAGCTCGCTGTAGATAAATCTGAGCTGTCTTTGTGCATGGATGTGACTCTGTGCCCAAGATTGGAACCTTTCCTGGAAACAGCCCTGCCAGGGAGCTGTGAACAGCACAGGCTGGACTGCTCAGAGCCCACTGGCTCTGGAGGCAGAACTGTACTCACATTTACAGTACCTGGAGTATCAGAACCACCCCTTGCTCTCAAAATGCACAGTGAATTTTATGTAGCTCGCAGACTCCTCTGAACTGAGACTTACTGTGTGTTCTGGTAGTGCAGAATAACGTAGTAATACAACAGGTCCCAAACAAGCAGTGGGCCACTGTGCTGTTGCAAGACAGCTGGTGTGTTAGAAAGGTACTTTTCATACATTTGCACTACAATTAAAATGATGAAAATAATTGTAAGAGCGGGATTCCTTGAGGGCAAACAAGGAAAACGGGATTTGCTTTGTTAATAAGGAGTTAAAAAAAAAATCAAACCAAAAGAACTCAAACCAAAAGCAAAAACACATACACAGAGGGGAAAAAAAAAAGAAAAGAACCCCAAAAAACCCAACCCACCCAAAAACAAGAAAAGAAAGAAGAAAATATTGTGCAGTAAAAACGTCAGCATCCTGTTCTGCTATGAAAAAGTATGCCTGGAAATACATTTGTTTGAAACCAAGCATGTAAATATCCCGTTTGTGATGCACAGAGATATGCGAGTTTGCACAGGACATTTTGCCATGTTGCTGGTTTCTGTGCTGGCACCAAAAACACCATTTGCTGATCCAGATCTCCGACTATTTTAGAAAATGTGCAATTAAAAAGGGTGTGTGATGGGGGGAGGAGGTAGAATTGCTGAGTGGAATCACTCTTTTTCAGGTTGCTAACCTACTTTTGAAAGGTGCAGTAATTTACTGCTGTACCATGGCCATCAGCTCGTTAATGAAACTGGAAGAAAGGACTACAAAGACTTCAAAAAAGATAACTTGGTAGAGTTCCTTCCCTGTTGCCATGAACTGGGAAGGAACAGCTCTTTGCAGTGTAGAAAGAGTAAATGTGCAGCCTTGTGAGCCCTGTGATATATATGAGATTCATCACAACCACATCCCCAGTGAGGGCTGCTGGGCCTGTTTTATTGTAGAAGTCAGAGGGGAAAATTATCAAGTAGTATTGAATATTGACAGCAGGAAATCTGTTGTTGTAGAGGAATTCAGTGAACACAAAAGTGAGTACAACACCCACTGCTTGATATGGATAAACTACTGTCTGAGTGGAGAATTGTGCTCTACCTGATGAGCAAAGACGCTTCTTGAAGCAAAACCAACCCCCTGAGGACACCCAGTAGGGAGGGAACCCATAACAGATTGGGGACACGTAGGGGTTCATCAGTGCACCCCATTCCACCAACAGAGTGAGATGTTAAAGCAAAAAGTAAATTGAAGCATGGACACTCAGGGCCGTAGGAAAGCAAATGTTCAGTGAGGTACAGGTCCAACTTACCGGTTTATTTTTAAGTTGTTGTAACAGGAGTTATTTTCTGTTCCCAAGGGTCTCTAGATTTTAGAAGAGCGAGGATAAAAGTGTCCATTATTGGGCACTGTCAGAATATAGGGTAAATATTTTAATACCTTTTAACTTCTTACGCTTTCCTTTGACTGTGACCTAAGGAAAATAAACACATACAATTTTTTCTTCTGTTTACAGAAAAGAAAGAGACACGGTCAGAGAGACACTAATTTTTGATATTGTGTGTGTGTGTATTCTGACAGGCTTTATTTTCTAAAATGCAGCTTTCCAGGCATTGTTTTCTTTAAACCCTCAGTTTGTGGATGGGCAATTTTGGGGGTTATCACCTTCCCTTTTCTTGCTGTCCTCTAAGTGGGGCTTTCTTTGCTGTGGGCAGTGCAACCACCCGGCTCTGCTCTACTTGTCGCGTCCCATTTGCCGCCACCCAAATCAAAAGCGAGTGGTTTGGCACATCTCTGAGACAGCTTTTTTTTTTAAAAAGACAACCTTCCAAGGACATAACTAGACACAGTGCCATTCCCAGGAACCGGGCTGCGTTTCTAAGCCCATTTGCTTTACTTTATGTGCTGCTTCCTGTTCTTTTCACATTCTCCTCTCTTTTGTCTTTTAAGCCTGAACTGCAGAGATTCTCAGGGCCAGATTAGAACTTTCCTTCCAGGTGAGATCAAAGAGGGTCTGTTAGAGGCCTGGTTGCCTCTTTTTCAGTTAAAAAAAAATAAAATAAAAAAAAAAACCCCAAACTTTCTGACATCTGCCAGAGCCAGCACAGATGAACACTCATTGTAGTATGTTACAGGATTTAAGGTAACTTTCTGAAGCTGTTTGCAACACCTTTCCCTGCCCTTGAGAGTTTATTTTAAAGGGTCTAAATGCTGAATCTGAGTTTGTGGATTGTGACAGAAGAATCAATGAGGTAGGCTCTTGAATTCTTTATTTCCAGCTGCTGTGTTACTGTTGAGATACTGAAGAGTGTGAGCAAACTGAGATCTGATTCATTATAAAACAGGCACTGCAATGTAACTTCTGAAAACTGTTCATTGATTATGGAAATTCCACCCAGAGCAATACCTCAGGATTTCATGCTGTTATCCAGGGAAAAACACCAGTTTGTAATTGCTTTCCTGAAAGTGTTATCCCATTTTCCCCTTTCCATCACTTCATATTTCAAAATTCAAAGATTTTCAGTGTCAGGGTCAGCTCTTTTAGGAGTAGGTAATGGATGTAGGATCTGCTCATCATCAGAACCTCCACACAAAATCAATCCATTTCTCCTATTTACTATTTTCTCACCTTTTTCCACTGCCATTTTCCTTTTTTTTATTGTTTTTTCTTTCCTTTCCTCACAGCATTCTGAGTTTGTGTGATTTATTTTGGCTCCATATGGGATAATTTCCTCCTCAACAACCAGCTCTGAGCCACTGTTGCATGAATGTCACCCACCAATGGGACTGAATTAGTGGTTTCTATCCCAACTGGAGTAATCAGAACCAAGCTTGTGCTGAAACAGGTTTATGTCTCTAAAGACACAGATTATGACAATTCTCACAGTAGTTAAAAGGAGGGGGAAATATGGTCAGATCATTGCAGGGTCTGTGGGTTGTTTTTGTGCAGGAGAGAGGAACAGGGTGATGGCCAAACTCTGACCTTACTGACAGTGGAAGGACTTAGCAGGAGAGAAGGCACGGAGACTGAGCTGGGATTATGGGAACCTTCAGGAGAGAGATTGGAGAAGCAAAGAAAAAAGTGAAGTAAGGGATGTAATTTTGCCCTCACCTACTCAGAGCCTTGAACAAGTGTTTGCTTTTAGTGCAGAAGAAAATGCAGTTGAATGAAAGGATTGGAGAAGGTGGGAAAAGACACAGTCAGAACAGCAGGAGGTTAAGAAAGCAAGAAAGTCTCCAGGAGGTTTGAGTTGAGGAGGGCAGAGGAGGTGGCTGAGGTGCTATATTTATTCCTTCCCTGTCATTAGAGGTCATGTGTGTGTATGTAATGCCATTTCTCTTCAAACCATCATCCTTGGCTAGTAGCATTTGTACAACTTCCACAGAAGATCAATGACAAAACCAAGTTCCTGCTGGACTTTGTGACACCTCAGGAATGTCTCCTTTGGAAGGGTCAAAACTCTGCTGGGAAAAGACAGGATAGGAGTTTGGTGCAGGGTTCTTTTCTTGTTCTGTTGTTACTCTGTAGGAGTGCTACAGCATGAAGGGTGTTAGTCTGGTGACTGAAATTCTGGAGTTCTTCCTCCTGTGTATGCCTCTCATCTGATAAATTGGTACTTTTTATTAGCATTTCCTTGGTTCTCCTCTTCCAGAAGGGCAAAGCATAGACAGGGCCAGAAAAACTGACAGAAATTCTGAGGAAATTCTTCTAATTTCTGGGGAAAATTGTTGTAGCAGCTGACAATACCACTGAGGTGGTGGTGACTGGGGGGTGTATTGTGTTACCTAAAAATATTCTGCAAAACCCTTTTGGTCATGCTGCAGGCTTTGTGCAGGACAACAGGCTCCATCCATATGGACAGTCAGTGGCAGCTCTGATTCACCCTAAATACTGGTGGCTTTCCAGTGTATTACCAAAATGTTTATGACAAAACTGCAAATTGCAGCTGCAAGGCTTGCAAATGCACATGATGCTTTGGAGGAAAATGCACTGTGTGAATTCCCTGCCCCAGTTTATCCTCCCTCCTTTCCCCTTCAGGTACAGACTCCTGCACTCCTTCATTTGAGACTTCTTTAGCACATTGTGCCTCTCAGACTGCATAAGAAAGTTACTTCAAAGTTTTCTTTTGTGCACTGCACTAGATTTGTTTGTTTGTTTGTTCTGCAGCCAAATGCAAAACCTTCTCCAGCTGAGGCAAGTTCAGCTGAGGCTCATCCTTCTGAACCTGCTGCTGAGACTCTGAAATTGTGCCTTTCTGTATGTGGGGATAAGAGGTGAGAGAGCAGGAGATATTGTTATAAACTGGGCTTGGCATCTGACAAAAATAGGGTATTATTTTTACTTCATCAGTGTATCCTGTCAGTCTCAAAGGGCAAAGGGTTGTGCTGTGAGTGGTCTGAGAGACCTCAACTGCAGCCTTTCCCCCAAAGCTTCCCTGCACAATACCTGTGCTAACCACCTAAATATACTGCTGGGGAATCTGCTGGTGAGCTGGGCAGGAATAACCACTGTATAAATTCTGGGAGAGAATGCAGAAAAGCCAGTTTCACTTGTCTTCTGGGTGAGGCTGACGGGATACAACTGAATCGTGCTCTGCTTCTGAGTTTCTCTGAATTCTTACCTGAATGAGGGTAGCAAGATTTACCCCACTGGATCATAACTTTTAGACATACCTCTAGACCTCTTCCCTCAGTGTTAGCTCGTGGGATTGCTTGAGCATCTCAGGCAGTGCTCCTCACATTAGGTCTCTGTGTGGCTGGTTGTTGGTGAGATGATGGTTCACATCATCTGGGACTGACCATGTTGTCAGATCAGCTTCTGTAGCCAACAGCCAACATGGGAACAGTCCAGCCACTCCTGTCATTTCCCTTGGGTCTCTTGAACCATGAGACCAGGTACTCAGCTACAGCTGGAATGACTAGAAAGCAGCATTTGGCACAAGTCCAGGGTTGTTTGTGCCGTCCTGCAAAAACATGTGTTACTGCAGCATCTATTTTTAATAAAATGAAAATGTGTATTCATGCAAAATGTTGGATGTTAGAGGCAGAATCAAAGAAATCTGGATGAGAATGTAAGTAAAGGAAAGGCACTTATCAAAAGGAGCTCAGTATGAAAGGAACTGTAATTTCAGTTGCCATTGATACTCATTACTAAACTGGTGATAAACTCATCTGTTCAGGAAATAAATGTCAATGTACTTTTGTAATTTAAATGAGAACTTGTAATATGGAAAATATGCTTCCTGTTCAGATCCTTGAAGGTTTGCTTTGAAATGGGAGTCCCCTGTGATGTCTATTTCATTTTCTTTTATTGTTAAAGTGTTGTGTCACTGATGACATTTCTGCTGAATGCTGCCCAATTATAACATTGAACATCTGCACAGGGACATTATATCTTCCCAGGGGGATTATGGGAAACAGGCACATTGGTAAACAAAAGAGTAACTGAAATTATTTGTAGGAAATTTAGTCACTTTGTTGGCTGCCAAAGGTTGAGCCTTACTAACAAAACATTTTTTGCCTTTTATGGATAGATCAAACATTAAGGAAAAGAAAGCTTTTATAATAAATACAAGAAAAAAAGTTGTGGTTTGCACCGTGCTTTTAAAAATAATTTTCATGGGTGAGTGGGTGTTGGGGTGGGCAATTTGCTTTGATTTAAAATATGTGTTTGTAATATCCTTGCTACCACCATTTAGGGCAACTTTTAATTTATTCTTTCTGTGCAGTAAACAAAAACCTACCGAAATGCCCAGGATCACATACAAAAATATATAGATGTAAATGTCATGTATTCAGTCTAAAGCTAAACCATATTATCTTGGTGCCAAGGTTCTGGATTTTTAACAATTCACTTGATGTTTTAATTCCAATTATGGTTTTTGTGGTCAGACACTGAAACGATTATGCACAAAATTCCCATCCAAGTCGGTGGGAATCTCATGTGTGCAAGTTTTGCAGGCTTGGGGGCATAACCACATGCAGGCTATTTCCAGTACAGCTTTCACCAGAATCCTTTACATTCAGACCTTTGCAAGGGAGAAGATGAGGAAGCAGGTGGAGCCTCTGTGTCTCCCACTGCCATTTGTCCCCAGGGTGATAGTATGGAGAGAAGACAATCCAGCCAGTCCGTGCTGCAGGGACCTTGGAATATTCTGAAAGGCTTCTGCTGTCCTGGCAGGGTTTTCCCTGTCTGGCAGTGCCTGTCTGTCTGTCTGTGCTCTCCTCAGCTCTGCTCCTTCACTGCTCTGTGACTTGAGCTTCAGACACCTCCCACAACCTGCCCTCTGCTCTGCCACTTTCCTCCCTTTCCCTTTGTCTTTCCTTCTAGTTTATTCCCCATAAATTGACCACATCAGAAAACCTTGATAATCTAACTTGCTGCCTGCTGCATCACAGTGCTGGGCACTGAAAGGACAGATGTGTTCTCCTAACCTGTGTGTGGTGTCTGTCTTGACTATAACTCTGGAAGAACAGGGGCTGCTGACCACTACTCATGGATCAGCTGCTCGCTGGGGCTGCCTTGATAAACTCAAATCATACTTATTTGTGGTAAAAGCATGATACTTCCAAGAATTAACGTGTCTC
>JAWWES010000037.1:13109133-13121060 GCA_035583135.1 Lophotriccus pileatus
GCTGGGGCTGCCTTGATAAACTCAAATCATACTTATTTGTGGTAAAAGCATGATACTTCCAAGAATTAACGTGTCTCCATTCCTGTTTTGATTTTATCTCGATATGTTGGTTTAAACAACACCTTGCTCCGACTCATTTTAAATTTTTAATTAATCTGATTCATTTCTTTGAATGGCACCCGAAATGATCTGCAGCAGTTGTCCAAAATGCTACAATTTAAAGTGTTAATGTAATGTTTAGGAGATTTGCTGTGGAATGTTGTTCCTTAATTGTTACCTGTTGATTTTCATGAGGGATACAGCATTTGAAATGGGTGGGAGGGGTTCTGTCACACGGGAAGTATTCTGTCTTTTCCTAACGGATGAATATCGAATGCCTCTTTTATTTTGATTTATCTGAACAATATATCTGTCTGCAGCTCCCCCTCCCTTCCTGCCCCGAAATGAATAGCCCCGCTGTTGAAATGAGAGAGAGAATGTTCCTGCCTCTTCCAAACAGGACTAAAAATACCTGCTTGACCTGTGGGTTTTCAGGCAGCTCGCAGTTGTGGTTTAACACGAGCCTCCCTGCCGAGATCAAAGCCTGGCCCCATCCTGCTCAGAACACCGCTGTCAGTACCTTGGTGTTAGGCAAAAAAGTGAGAGAGTGCTCCCCTCTGCTGTGGAAAAGCAATGTTTATTTGATCTCGGCCCTCTCCTGAATAATTTTGCTAAATCTAATTGCTCTTGATGTTTTACCCAGTACATCATGGGCTTTTTCAGAAGTAGCTCTTTATGCAGTGGGTGAAGCTTCAGAATACAGTAAGGACCACTTCAAATATCTCTCATCAAGGCAAAGAACTCTAGATAGATTACTGCAGATCAATCTGTATAAACCCTGCATAAACACTGAAGCTCTTTTAAGTTAAAATGTACTTTACAAACCCCTTATGCTATGAAAGGTGAAATACTCTGTAACTATGAAGAGAGTCATCATGTGAAAAGGGGTAGAGAGGGCTGTTTAATTCACTGGTTCCTGTCAGTTTATGATGAAACCAAACATATTATTAAATCCTTTCCCCTGTATTTATTACCACGCATTAAGATTTTATGTTACCACAGTGTGAACTCACTGCATGTCAGATGCCAGGCCTGGCTCTAACAGGAGTGATGCTGTTCCTGCCATGTGTTCCTTGAGTGACATGAGGGAACTTGACCCCCACTGACAGTCACTGTGAAGGGCTTTGCAGTGGGCTGTGACATTTGGTCGCTGCTCACACTTCTGCTGGCATGCAAACAACTTACCAGCTTTGCTGCACATCTGTAAGAAGTTTTGTAGGGAACCCATGAAGGAGAGAGACAACTGGCTGTTGTTTTTCAAGCAGAAGTCTCCTCTGAAAAGAGAAAGTGCATGTGAACCTCCCTGATGGGTCTCACACTGTAGGATCACACAGCAGGTGACAAGCAAGGGTGATGTGCAGTGCCTCCCTCAGCTGGGAGACTGGAGCCTTTGGGAAATGTGGAGCCTCTTCCAAAGTTCATTGCTTGTTTGATGGATGGCATAATCTCTATTTTGTGTCATAGAGTTATTTAGAAGCTGTCTTTCATAACCCTTAAGACTCCAGGCTGGTATCAAATATGACTCTCCCCTGAGTCACAGTCTGAGTGCAGGAGGTGCTTTGGGCAGACCCAGAACACGGAGCTGGTGGGTGACAGATCATCTCCCTTGGGCAGCAGGACACCAGCTGCTCAAGCACCATTTGTTTCCCCCTTTCCATGACTTTTGCTGCATCCAAAAGAGCTGCTAAGTTGGATGGATGTAGAGGAGTTGCTGTCTGGGGAGGAGAGTGATCAGGAGACAATCTCTGCGGCATCAGTAGCAGTTGTCAGTCCCCTCTTTTAGCAGCTGCAGGAGTAAAACCACCACTGAGAGCTTTTGGTTCCACCTCACACACCCTCCCTCCTTGAGACAGAAGTGGGCTCATCCCCTTCCTTTATTTTTGCTTCCCTGTAAGGTATTAGACGGACTCAGAGCAGGAGCTTCTCAGGCTGAAGTTCATTCTCCCTCTCCACTGCTCAGTGCACAAGCTCTGGACTTCCCCTCTCTACAGGATTAAATTGTGTCCCAAGGCAATGAAATCATCCCTCCTGGTACACTCTTGAGACTTTCCCTTCTGATTTGTTGGGAGTTGTATAAAGACAGAGCTCTTCTTGTCATCATCCTTGGTGTTTATTTCAACATTAGATAGAATTTGCGACTAAAATCATGAATCTGACACATTAAACCAAAGTGCAGTGTGCGAAAAAAAGCTTTATCTTATAAGTGTTATGATGAGTTCCTTTATTTCTTGGTGTTTCTTTTCAAAGCTCCTCCCCAAAAAAACTTTTTTTAGTTTAAAGTCTTTAAATTCAAAACATTTATTAATAATGTAAAGGGCTGCCTGTCACTCAAAAGCTATAAAGAAGCTCTGAAATCAAAGTGAAACAGTTTCTTCATCAAAGCAAGAAAAAAAACCCAACTATAACTTTGGTGGTGCTTTGCTGTGGTTGTAAGCCCACTTAATAAATCCATGTCAGAGTCAGTCCTCAACACACAAATTTGCAGGCTGTCCCAGCTGGTCACTACTAACCTGTAGTGAATTTTAAAAGTTTCTAGTTCTATTTGTATTATTGATTTGCCTGGGATTTTCAAGAAATCAGTTGTGTACAGTTATTTTAGAAGCCCTCAGGTTCTGATGCTTTAAAATATGAGTTATCTGGGCAGAAACATCTTCACTCACTCAAAACCTGCAGGGTCCTTAAAAAGACTGAACATTTTGAAACTGGATGCTTTTGAAAAACATCACGTTTGATCCATAGGTGGCCACCCAAAAAAAAAAAAAAAAGGCAGTAAAATGTATCTAACTCGGTATTTATTGAGTTGTTGGAGGGTCTTGGAGCAAGGTGAGCGCTGAAGGGCAGCGCATCAGTCAGCCTCGTTAGCACACGTGCTGATGAACCGCCTTCCCCTGGGAGTCATTAGGGGAGTTACTGCCAGGGCTTGTGAGGATCAGGTTGCAAGAAAACAACGTTGAGACAACCTCGAAAAAAAAAAAAAGAAGAAAAAAAAAGAAGAAGGTGGTTGACAAAATGTTTTCCCTCGGTGGAAACGAGCATCAAATTACATTTCACTACTATTTGTTTGCTTTGGAAAGGTTGGGGGGGGACGGCCTAGGGATTTTCACCTTGTCCTTAGGGCAGCAATTTGCTCACCTTACACTTTCTAGTACTGAGAACATTTGTTCAGGTTACTGTGTTTCCATTTGATTCGTTCCGTTGTTTATATAGAGGTTGCTTTTACGTCAACCCCAAATATAATTATTGACACGATTTGTTCTCTATAGATGATATCAAACTGGCTGGGACATGTGGTGGAAAATTGGTTTTCTGAGTTGTTTTAGGTCCTCAAAGCCCTCTCCAAAGTCAGGTAATCAGTAGATATACCAGGAGCACGGGATCAATGTCCCATGTGATGGCAGAAGCTCCAAACACAGCCTGTGGAGGTGGATCTGAGTGTATCTCACTGAGCTGAGTGCTGGGCACTGCTCAAAGCTCTTCTGCTGCTGCTCTGATATTGGTGCTGATTCCTTTTTTCCTTCCAAGAGCCTGGAAACTTCACTAAACATAGAAGAAAGCAAAGATATCATTAAATAATAACGTTTATAGGTATTTCAAGATCAGTTTCCAAACAATTCAATGCAATATTGGATAGTGTATTGAAAATATGTTTCCTTTTTAGAGGGATTATTGGATTACAAGGTTCATTTGGGTTTGGTTTTTTTTTGCAGTTAGTTCTGCAGTGATATCTTCCTTGCTGTCATCAGCCCTTGCTCCCTTCCAAATGCCACAAAATGCAGTGGGTGGAATCTGCAGCTTTAAATTTGTCCCCTTCTGCCGTGGGTTTCAAATATTTCTGGACCAAGCAGAAATGCTTGGTCTTTGATGATGTCATGGGAGTTTCAGAAGATTACTTTAAATAGGTTTGTTCCCAGGAACTTCTTGGGAAGATTTTTTAGGATGAACCAAAACAGCAAAGGAAGAAAGAAAGCCCCAAAGCTGCAAACACATGGTATTTTGGAATACTGCATATAGAGTTAGAATTTGAGATTTAGATTCTCCTATTTTTTCTTTTTTTTTCCCCAGAATATCCTTATTATAGAAAAGTTTAGGGAGCATTCTTAGTCTGCTGCATAAACTGGGCAGTGGAAAAGAATCTCGTGGCAACATTTCAGTCACGCAATCGCTTCACTCTGAAGTCATGAAAATACAGAACCAAGATTTTTATGCTTATATCCACATTCAGGAAAGTACTGGTGATTTTGAAGTATTTTTTTTTTACTATTTATTTGTATTTGCACATTATGCCAGAAATTTCACTGGGAGTTTATTATGCAATAACTAAATTAAAATGGGGTGACAATTTTCATGTGGTTCTGTTGCAGATTGTGACATGAAATCTCTTTAAGAGCTGCTGAAAACATCTATTCTCTCGGTCCAGCAACAGTTAAACTCCGAGCTGGCACTTTGCAAGGACATTTTTTTAATTTGCGACTCTCTTTGTGACCTGGATGGCTGAAACATTATCTGCAAGAACAGTGGAAATCATCAAAATGAATTTCCAGCACCAGGCTTCCTGTTTACATTGTTCAGGGGCAGTTAAGGATTGTTAACATGGACTTGCTGTTCATGGTTAATGATACAATTGAGTCATCTCTTGTGCGGTTCTCAGCCATTTAAAACTGTCGTAAAATAACCCAAATAATGGGATGATCAAAGCAATGCAGCCGACTCTGCCTGGTACTGTGACTGCAGCATTTGCAACCATTACTGTGGAGTACTATAAATATATTCAGAATAGTACAGAAGAGATATTCGGGTTACAAAAACTATAGTTCAGACCAGGATAGAACCATGAAATAAATATTCAGCTGCACTTGAGGCCATTGAAGATTCCCATAAACATCTTTGGGTGCCTACTATGATATGCCTAATTCCCAGTAAACAGGTAACCCAGCATTTTTTTTGGAGAATCAGGATTCATTAAAGCATCACAAATCAAGCATACAGAAAGGGAGATACAAAGAATGATTAGAAGCCTTTGTTGGGTTTTGTTGGTTTTTGTGGGGGGGGTTTTGTGGTTTTGTTTGTTGTTTTTTTTTTTTTTCTCCTTCCAATTGGATCCTTAAAACAGGTGATGTCTGATTTCTTTGTGAGGGCTGTGATTCACAGGCTTTGCTGGGTCTGGGTGATTTCAGAAAGTGTTTTATTTTCCATGAAAAGCTTTTAGTTGCCATTGCACCGAGTGTTGCATAAGTCAATGATAAATCAAACTAATATATTTTCAAAACTAAGCGTTAGAAGGTTTTATAGTTTAAAAGAAATCACAACAAAGCACGAGTGCTGACTTTTTATCACCTCTCCTTTGAGACGCAGTTTATTTCATCACTGATGTGAAGCATGTAGTACAAAACAAGATGACCTGTTTTCATCCTTGGTATAATTCCACTAAAGTAAAAAGCCTTATGCCAGGAATGAATTTGTCCCCATGTAAAAAAGGTCTTCACTCCTCCCGAGAGGAGACTGAAACTGGGTTCTGTCTGTTTTCATCAACTCTCTTTATCTCACATCAAGGGTAGCTGATTGAACACACGGAATTCCTAATATGAGCCACTTGTCATTCAAGCTCTTCTGGTCGAGGATACAGCGTTTCCAGCTTTGTTTGGCAAAGTGAAAATTACCTTGTTTAGCCAGCCCAGCAACTGAGGGTGAAGTTGGCAACTGACCCACATGGGCTCAGTTTCTGGATGTGACAAAGAATCCTGAAGCGCTTTTGAGATGTGAATATAAATAAATCTTAATTATGGTGTTTTATTCTGAACACATTTGATGTATGGGGATGAATCTGCCATGTTTCATTCAGGAAGCACTCCAAACTTGACTGCAATAGCATTATCAGGAATAAAAATGAGAGCACGGCTTTTAGATTTTAGTGATCATTTAGCTGGAGGGATTTTTGATTGGCATGTCCTCCAGAACACTGTTCAAGGCACAGATCCCTCACCAAATAAATTACAGTTATTTTCCAGACACTGAAGAGATGGGAACTAAAATGCTTCCTCACTGGCTCCCATTGATAGCTGTTTTACACTACAGGAGAGTTTGCTTCTCAAGACAGGTGCAGTTCTTGTAGCTGTCTCTGGATCTTATCACAAAGAATGTAACTTACAGGTAGACTTTTAGTTCCATGTCTAGCTGTCAGTAGTGGAAATATTCAGTAGAGGCAGAGTGTGCCCTTTTTTTTTTTTTTTTTAAATGATAATACAAGAGAAGCAAGAGCCAGAAAATATCTGACATGGTTACAGTCATTTTCCTTGTCACTTTTCCATCATTTTCATTTCTTGGTGTAGTGAGGACTCTTCCAAAAGCCTCTGAGAAAAGCTGCCACTGCTGCTTGCTAGAATCAGTGTCAGAGTCTGAAAGGGACATTGCTTAAAGTTAGTGGGTAAGAAAAACTACCAAATGTTCAGTATTGTAATTTATTTCAAGCCAAGTTTGGGATTTGGAGGGGGGGGGGAGGGGAGGAAATAAGTTATTTGAAGCAGCCTGGGGTGATAAACCCTGAAAGTTTGTAACAGATCTGAATAATTTTTCTGTTTTCCTTGAGAACAAGGTTTGAAAGAGCAGATGTGAGGGTCGTTATCTTAATGACACTGCAGAAGTCTGGGCAGTCACAAAAGCTTTCTCACATAGTCAAACTGTCTTGGGAGAATCTAATTTGCTGTTGAGGTATAATACCAAACAAATGCTTTTCATTAAGGAGCTGCATGAAACAGTATCAGTCTAACAAGAGGACTGGGCCTTTGAAATGTAAACAAAGTGGCTCCTCAAGGTAACATCCATTGCCTTTAATTGAATCTGCCTTGAAAACAGCAGTTTCCTTGGCAGACGAAAACAAACTTTTACTGGCACGCTGCTTCACCCCTCCAGCTCTTCCCTTACCAAATTTGGTATCAGGGGGGTCGGTAAGAAAACGAATCCCTTTTTTTCCGAGCGTTGTAAAGCCCTGCTCTGCCATCACAGCGCTGGAGTTCAGCTGAAAGGAGACAAGGTGTTAATGTGAGGGGCTGAACTGCTGCAGTCCTGAGTTACAGCATCCCCCGTGGGCCTCTGCGTGTCACCTGCTCGGCGAGAGGGGAGCACATCTTGGTCCTTGCACGGCGTGCACCGGGAACCAGGTCCAAACTCCCGGCGTGTTTGCTTCGGAAAATTGTGATTTTATAGCCCCTGCATGTGCCTCCAGTACAGCCCTGAGGTTATTCCACTGGGAAAGACATTGCAGGTCTGCTGGGATTTTTCTGCTCTGTGACAGTCTGAGGCTTGATTGTCAACAGGTGTTTAATCCCTGATACAGGAACCTGGGTTTATGAGGATTTTTCCTGTACAATCCCAGTTACAGATGTAAAAATAACCCAGCCCAAGTACCTGTTACAAAATGGTTTTACAAGATTCTCTCAGTACTTTATGACACAGAAATACAGATGCTAAAAGAGAGGAGGAATTCAGTATCACTCTGAAGTCATGATTTCCCACATCACTGTGCATATTTTGTGGGCAGTGTGTTTCCTTGGCCCTGTGATGTGCAGAAACCAAGTCAGCTTCCAAAAACGTGTGCATTGTCTCACTGACTTCGCTAATTTGTGCCTCAGCAAAACTGTTGCCTTCTGTCTATGGCCACCACTGTCCATGGTTTCGGGACTGCTTCTGATAGGTCACACATACCTGGATCTCCTGGGAAATGCTCTTTTTGGGTGCTTATGGCACTGTGCTCATGGCAAACCTCAGCTAAACCCACTGTTACAGGTAACATGAGATTAACCATTTCTGCAAACTGGAATGTAACGGATGAGCTATAAAAGTAGACAAAAATAAGAAGAAACCCTCGAGCTCAACCAACTGAACAAGTGAATGGGCTGCCATTCAGGTAGAATAAAGCATCCAACACGGGAAATAGCATATGTCAACTTCAAATAACATAAATACTAAAGGATGTGATTCGATAAGTGTGTTTATACTTTTATTTTGGTATACATGCAACTAATTGTGCAAAGGTGACACTGCTGCTCTTTGCAGAGAAAACATGAGTGCCGTATTTCTTACCATCACCCTTATGTCACAGCTGACTTGCAGATATTCTCTCTCCTCTCTTCCTTTGGGGGTCTTGAGGTACAGTGGAATCATGAAATGAAAATGCATCTGCTACAATGAAATTAAACAACCTGGAAATTTACAGGAAAAGAAAAAGCATTTTTTTTGGATCTCGGGACATGGTTAATGATTTTTGAAGTCTTATCTGTGTTGACTTCTTTATATGGATGGAAAGGGGATTTTATTCAATTAAAGTCAATTAAAGAAGAGTTAATTACTCCACTTCTCTGCACTGTGCAACAGTGTTGGTTGGGAGTCTCCACTCCTTTCCTTCCCAGGCTCTCCTGGCTTCTCATTTTTTGCCCTTTTTTAAGCTTTGATTTTCTATTGCACTTTTCCAGCATCATAGCACAAGTTTCAGTGAAAATATAAACATCTGGCTTGGCAGACAAGTTCCTTCACTAATGCAGCCATCAAAGAAACACACAGTCTTGTAGAAGGAATTAGAAACAACTGGAGGTAAAAGATCCCATAATGTTTGCATTAATTTCTCTTAGAAAGGAAAGTCTGCTAAATTTACAAGTCATGAAATGCGAAGCTTTACACACTAGGAAGGGAGCTATAGTGTATAAAGGACATTACATAAGAGATTTAGCATCTCATAGCAAAATGTCCTTTATGGCTGGGATGTGTTGGAGAGGCTGTTTTCCTACACACTGTGAAGAAATGTTCAGCTAAGTGGAAGTGGCCCAGTATCAGTAAATGCTTTCACTATATCCTAGTAAATGTATTTGTCAGTCCTGCTGTTTTAATGAGCAGCAACACCCTAAAAAACTCCCTTCTTTTTTTTTTCCCCTCTTTGTTCTGAATACTGTTATTTTTTGTGGGTTTTTTTTTGCAGGGTAAAAGCTTGTTTACCTTTTAGAGACTAATTGCTAAAGTCAGTTAAGATCCTTCAAAGTGCGTTAAATAAGATTTAAGCCTGCAGTGAGGATATTTCAGGAATATAATTTCTAAGTTTAGTCTCAGTGACTGGAGCTTCTTTTGTGGGGCTTTTTATTCAGTGTGCAGTAAATGCAGCTCCAAGCCTTGGTGAAGACTGTGTTTTGACTAATTTTAGTTTTATGGGTGTCAGTTAAGAATACCATGTGTCTTGGTGTCAGAAGCTGCTTCTTTGTACTTTGTGGCCTTGTGGTTAGCAGCTTGTCAAACCAGGGGTGGTTTTCTCTGTTTGAGCTGTGTCTAATGTTTGTTGGAGATTTTACACCTGGACCATGAAAGCTCCCTGACAAACTTGGGGGCTGATTTCAAGGGCAGCATCCTCAGAATTTCTGTTTGATTCTTAGGCTCCTGTGTAAGCCACAGAAGGGCACATGCCAAACCTGACAACGAATTCAAAATGTGAACTATCTAGAACTAAACCCAAATCCCCCCACATGTAAATAGGAAGGGATTTCCCCAGCATTCTCTTTGTGCTCACTGACATGGTTTACATCGTATTATGTGTGTGAATGTGCTTTCCCTTTCCTTTAAGTAGGCAAAGGCTTGGTACTAGTTTGCTACTTTTTGGTAACCTCACACTAAAACCAAGAGCTATCCTGAACAGAATGGGAAAACAGATTAGGGGGTGTGATTTACAGTTGCAACTTTAACTCAGAGTGAAGAAAAATGCTTGCTGTGGATGTCTCGGAGTTGTACTCAAAGGGAGTTCCTTGGCCCACTGCCTGTGTTCTGGCGGGCATCTTTGGTTGGGAATTTAAACAGTGAAAGTTTAGGTCCTTAGAGTAAAGAAAGAGATAAAATTACTGAACATTTACAGCACTATGGGAAGTACCACCCAGGCATCTCTGCCCAGCTGGGAGAGCAAAAGCAGATTTAACCTGGATTCTGTGCTGAGAGCTGCAGTGTCTTGGAGGGCAAACTGAACTGCGGCAGGTCCACATCTTTTCCTCATGAGCAGCCTGGATTATCTCTGCTGAAGAAGTATTTGCATCATTTGTGTTTCCTTGTGGTGCTTGCCCTGCTCTTTGGTGGCCTGTTTGCTGAGCAGGAGGGCCGCACAGCCCGGCTCTGCTGCAGACGTGTGTGCTCAGCGATTCTCAGGCTGGGGTCGGGCACTGGCACTGCCCCAGCCTGAAGGATAATCCCACAGGAAAGGCTCATGACACAGCAACCTCAGTGTACCTTCAAATGCTGGGGAAATTTGGGTGTAGCATTCCTGGAAGTGCCCTGTGGAACTCCAGTGATGAACCCAGAATACCTCCATGGTACACTCTGCGCACGCGGTGGAGGAAGGGGGAGATGATCAAAGGAGATGATGATCAAGGATCTTATTTCCCTGCCTTATCTAGTTCTTGTTGCTACATAAATAATGCAAATATAAGTGCAGTCACAAGGATCCCAGTCTTCCCTCAGCTATGAATATATTCAAATAGATTTAGTCAACTATAACAAAGATACAAAAAATGACAGAAGTCTTTATTTATTACAGCAGAGCTTGTACAACAATTAAACAACCCCAATAAACCTAAATTCTTCTTTGAAAGGTTTATGGTATGAATCCTAAGCTTGTACCATTGTGGGACCTGAATTAAAACCATCCGTTGGGCAGGAGCATTGCAGGATAGAAATGAGAAGGTGGGCAGCTTGAAAGGAAAGAACAAAGTCAGAGTTCCAGTGGCTTTAATTTGTTAAAGATCTTGTTAGGCCTGTAAAACTTTACCAGGTACTGTAGTTGCTCAGTTTAAGGAGGGAGGTCTGGTCTGGTCATTCCTACCATGCTGTTGTTTCAATTCCCAGCCCTGAGGTTTATAGGCTGTCATGTACAGAGCTAGTCCTGAACCATGAGTTTATTGAATATTTTGAGAGTTTGAGGTTGTCTTTCCTCTCCTTCCTGCCTTGGATTATTAGTAACTACTTGAAGCTGAAACAGTTCCATCAAATCTGCAGCAGCATTTTGTACGTTCTTTTTTGGAAGAGAGGGAAGGTTTTGTTTTCTTTTCTCTACAATGCAATAATTCAAAAGAACAAAGCAGTCAGGAAGCACAGCATTTCTTCCTTCTTCTGAGCACCATCTCCTTCTAATAACACGCTTAATATCTCTAGCATTCATCAAAGGATTATTTAAAAGAAACAGAGCCTGTAGGTGTGATACTAATTACATATGTGAAGATGGATGTTATGCCAGGGCTAAGTGTCTGGCTTACTGGTGATGAATGGGAGAGGGTAAGGCAAAGCCAAGGCCACACCAGGAAAACTTCTCCGTTCCATCTCAGCTTGCTCTTTGGCAATTCCACTCCCAGAGTTCACAAACAGACATTTGTCATATTCTGAGAGGGACATAGATATGGGGGCTGAATTATAGGCAGGGCAAGCAAATGAAGAGACATTTCAGCACAGTTTGGATAAAGCCCAGAAGCACAATTCACTGCAGAGACAGGGAGAACACTGAGCCAAAGGTGATCCCTCTAATTCATCAAAACATAGACATTTGCACAAGGACTGATGCAGAAAAACAGGCTGACAGGGCTACCTCCCTAGCAATTTACCTTTTTTTTTGGATAAATTTCCCCATTAAATGTCCTGAAAGCAGGGCTGTGTTTTGGGTTGCACGGACAAGGGGACCTGCAGTGAGGATGCAAAGTACAGCAAGTGCATTTAGCCAGAATGAGTATCCTTTGGTTACAAGAGTGGAAGACCTTGGAAAATGCTTCTCACTCCTGAGGGGGAAAAAAACCAAACCAGAAACTTTTTGAGTTTTCCAG
>JAWWES010000037.1:13128441-13169356 GCA_035583135.1 Lophotriccus pileatus
CCTCACTATCATACACAGTTTTCATGATGTTCCTGCCTTCACAAGCCTAGATTTGGCTGCAAGATGTGCAAAGAGTGCATGCAAAAGGACTGATGAACAAAGTTTATTGAATGGTGTATATAAGAAAAGAAAATCTGTGTGCAATTTCTTGTTTTCTTTTTTCACTGGGCCTGTCCTCGATTTGAGTGTATGTAGAACTTTCTGCTGCGACCTGTGCTTTAAAATTACAACATCCTTGTAATATTAGAGTATAAGCAAAAAGGATATTCTCCTACCTTTATGTAATTTTCAAATTATCAGGTTTATTTCTGACAAGGAATCTTTTTTTTTTCCTTATTTTTTTCCTTTTTTTTTTTTTTTCTTTTCCTGCTTTGACTCGAGTTTTGTTTGTTGTTTTTGTTCCTAAGAGGAGAAAAATACTGTATCTTTAAATTAGGAGTAGCTGAATAATGAATCTTGGGCAGTGAAAAGGCTAATGCGCTGTGGAAGAGAAGGAGTTTAATCTAATTTAGTTGGAGGGTGTCTGTCTGTGGTGTTGTTTTCTGGACTGTGGGAATAGAGGAGGGAAGCTGCCCCAGTGAATGGTTCCTCCTGAGCCAGAATCAGTGGGGAGTCCCTTAGATGCCACTGATCCGAAGCCAGGCCATGAAAAGGGGATTAAAGAAATGTTCTGATTTGCAATTCACACTAATGCACCCCGTCGAACCTTTGGTAATATTTCAAACCACATTTCAAGGGAAGTGCCCTTAAAATAGCCAGCTAAATTGTATTAGAGCAATACTATACAGCCCACTCATCCATTTATGATTTGTTTTTGTTTTTAATTCTTTCAACTGTTGGTGGTGGTGGCTTTCTAAGGCAATTAAAACTTTTGTGCATTGTGAATATTCGCACTTGCATGGGAATATTTCTCGGTGTGCCTGTCCTGTTAGGCAGGCGTGTTTGCTTGAATTTTGGAGGAAAACTGCTGCAAAGATTCTGTGGCTAGGAAAGAAATAAAGCATTTGCTTTCAAAAGGCAACATTTCCCTGCGTGCCATTTAATTTTATTAATATCTAGTGGAAATTCAGTAAGAAATACGGGCTTATAAAATTGTTAAAACAGTTATCATCTTCCTTTTTGTGTGTGTGACCTTTTCCTCTTACAGTTGTTATCTGCTGCGTGGCTAACATTCAGTTTTTTTAATATATATGCTAGAATTTGTTACTGGAGTGAAATGTGTAGCAGATGTAAGGAGTTAGAGAGTATCTGAATAAATGCATAAAAATATAGATGAGGGTAGGGTTATTGAATGGGAATAACATTCAATTGATCCCTATTTTTTTGTGTAATAAACAGCTGGCCAGAAATATCAAACCAGAATAACAGTCATAGCTACAGACTTCTTAAACATAGGATTGCCAATAGCAGTTCACGTTCTGTCATAACACACTGCTGTTAATCATAAGTAATTTAGACTATTTAACTAAAAATCTTTAATGTACTAATTAACTCTTCAACTCCCCAAGCTGATCATTTCATTTCTCTTTACTGCTGAAGTGTCAGAACATTTTATCTCAAATAAATGGGTTATTTGGGTCCTCTTTAATCCCATTTCAGAAAACCTTGCCTGGCCCTGTAATTTCCATTGACTGCAACATGGGTAGAAGAGATGCAACTTTGATTTTCACCACTCCCCATATCAAAGTATTTTATTACACTGCCACTGTAATAGATTATACAGCATTAAACTTTGCCATTGCAGGCATGAGGGGTGCTGGTGGTGGTGGTGTCTTTTTTTCTTGGCTTGTTTATGGGTTTGCTTTACCTACAAAATATTTAGTTATGGTTTGAATTATCACAGGCCTTATTAAATATTCAAGTGTTTTAATCTTTTCCTTACGGGACAGAAGAAGAGCTGGACTTTAAGATACAGATTATTCCTCTGTACATTTTTGGGAGGTGGGGAGATGGATAGCTAGAGGGTGAAATGCATCCTTCCTGTGAGTTGGCACATTATTTGAAATCATGTTTAATTATAAAGTTTCATTAAAAATCTTTTGCTTAAAATTTTAGAAGCCTAATAAGATTTCCATTAATTTAAACATATCACTATTCCCACAACGGCCCAAATGCTTTCTTTTTCCTCTTTCATCCATGGTTAAATATGTAAATAAAATGTCTAAAGTCATTCTTCAAAGAAGACAAAAGAAAAAAGAGCTGAGGGAAAAGACAGCCATAAAATTCCTCCCAATTCTCCATAACATTTGCCAGAGGGGGGCCAACTCCTAGCCAGGGCCTAGCAGCAGGGGTGCCTGGCTGCTCCATAGAATCACACATCTCAAATCCCACACACAGGAGAAAAAAAAATAAAATAAAATATCTTTTCAGCTGGAGCCATCAAAAGGCTCTTTTCATTTATTAGTTACAGAGGTATCTTCCAGTTGCTGATTTCTCAGCGCTCTCATTTTTCTATAATAATGTTCTATTTGTTACTTTCACTGACTCAGGCTCGTTGGTTGAATGGCTGATCCTCCGAGATAGCTCTTTAAAAATATAGAAAGTAAAATAAATGATCTAAAGGGGGATGCAGTGGCTAAAATAATGGCTAGAAAAACAAGGCTGATTTAAATTGGCACATGAAAGATCAATTAAGAGACACACAACTACAAAGGTTGGAGGTTTCCCCCTGCTTTTTCTTTTTTTTTTTTTTTCTCTCACTTTCATTTATGTTTCTTTTTGCCTCTTAGGAGAAAAAGGTTGTTATCAGCGCTGTAGAAGAAAAAGGGCCACGTTTTATTTCATGTACTTTTTTCCTAGGTTAATATCAATGGTGATAGAATATGCTTTAGAAAAATACTTGTTGAAAAAAAAAAAAGAAATGAAAACAAGCTCCCAAACAATCAAGTTGAGCAAAGCAAACACTGAGTATGTTCATTCTATGCATTATTTAAGTTCTACTCTTTATTATTATTTAAATTCTACTTTTTAAAGTAGAATTTACTTATCCCTTGTAAAAGCTTTCCCCACACTTCCCTACTACCCCCAACTGAGCTCTCTAGAAGAGGAATCAGGATGAATACAAATACTAAGAAAACAGGCTTAGATTAATGAAGAATGGAAATGCCCCAACACACACTCTCTCACACACATGCATACACACAGACACACTAAAATAAATAAAGCTCTTTTTTTTGCACATAACACTGCCTGCTTTTGTAACATCCCCTAAGGAATCTAAAAGTGCCCAAGGAAAGGTCAGTCCCTAAGACCAGGACTTTATAAATATAATCTCCTCGATCCACTGAAAAGCCACTAAAAGGACTACTGTTTTAAAACCTTTTTTATAATGGCTTTTACTCCTAGGCAAAAACTAGCCACATCTTCAGGGGTTTCAAAGACAAACATTAGCCCTGGTTTGTTGTCCTTGCTTGGATCCATTTCACCCTTATCACAATTGAGGAAGCCAACAGTTTCCTTTCTAGAGCCTGGTGGGGTATTAACTCTGACCCTGCGGGATTTGGCAGTTTCCAGGAGAATCCGTGTTCTTTTCGATAAGAAACAGGCCCTGATGGAGAGGAGCCCGGTTTGTGTGGGTGAGCATGAATGAAGAGAAAGAGAGATTTGCCTTCTTCATTAATATGTTCGCTAAAACTAGGCTCAAAGGAGGGGGGAAAAGGGGGAGGGCTGAGTAGAGCTAATCTTTGACTTCTGATCGCGGTGCTCCTTTTCCGTCTGTAAAATTGCGAATTACAGTTTGGCTTGGGATTTAACCTCCCCCTTCTGGCTCTGACAGACCAATAAGCAAAATAAATCTCAAAGCCTAACTCTGAAAGTAAACGCAACTCACTTTAGAGTGATTCCCGTCTCCCAAATCTGTAAGTGTCTTTTCTACAGTGGATGAATAACTTCCCCAAGGGTATGTCTCTAGTTAGGGTTTCTTATTTAAGGAAGAGAAGGGGAAAAAAAAAAAAAAAAAAAGGCAAACTACTTTTCCAGTGATGCCATGCCGTGATTAAAACCATAAACAGGTACTTTTTCAGCAACCCTGCCTGTCCTGTTCATTTAGGAATTCGAGACAAAGCACGACATTTGAAAACAGCTGAGATTCCAGGCTGAAAGCAACCGTATTTTATGACCCTGGCAGCGAAGAGTTTATAGCGCTCGTCATAAAATGCATCCTCCTCCCCACATCCTCCCTGCTAAAGCTTTGCCCCCCCTCCAATAAAGGCAGTCAAGGAGGCACCACCTTCAACCCTCTTATTAGGAGACACGAAGTCTGAAGCCTTCGCTCTCCCTGGCTTCCTACCTGAGCGAGGGAGGGCCTTCTACAGAGAAAGATCTTGTTAAACTTTCAAGGGAGGGCAACGGGAGGGAAAGGAGAAAGGAAGGAAAGACAGAAGGAGAGAGAAACAAATGGGGCTTTTTCTAATCTGTGCCGATCAAGGAGAACCTGTAGGGGTCCTTAAGGAGGTTTCAAGGCGTTCCGAGTGATTGGAAAGTAATCACCGTGTCAGCTTCACCTTTCTCATGCAAAGTGGATGTCGTATGCGAGGCGGATCCTGCACAGGTCTTTTTTTTTTTTTTTCTTTGGTGCCTTTTTTTGTTTTGTTTTTACTTTATTTCATCCTTGGACTCAGCCGCCCCCAAAAGCCCCAGCTGCTCCGGGAGCTCCTGCCAGGAGGGGGGAGCGCAGCCGGCACAGACAAGGCGCACACGCCGAGCCCAGCTCGGCAAAGCTCAGCCGAGCCGACCTATTGCAAACCCAGACCAGAGGGCGGCGAGGAGGGAGAGGGGGGATTTTTCAGGCCCCCCTCTTCAATGGCTTAGATATTTCCTCCTCCTCCTCCTTTATTCTGCACTCGGATAAACCAATCCCCACCTCTCGGCGCGAAAGTGCGGAGCCGTGACCCGTTCCAGGGAAAGGAAAAAAAAATCCCTGGAGGGACCCGCTGCACCAAAAAAGCCTCCCGGGACATGTGCGAGTGGAAGCGGTGATCGCTCGGATCTGATCTGCCCGGACCCAAAACTATCCCGGCATCGCTCTGCCGGGAAGGAGGAAGAGGAGGAAGAGGAGGAGGAGGAAGGGCGGTTGGGAAGACGCATCGCGAAAGTGGAAGCCCGGGGAAAAGAAAGTTGCCGGGCTGCCCGCAGTAAGTTCCGCGCGTCTGTGGGCTGGGGGGCCCGTCCCTTCCCCCGCTCGCCGCGGGGCCCGGGCGATGCTGCCCCGCACGGCCGCCCCCCGCCCCGCGCCCCCGCCCGGCTCGGGGGCGATGCTGTGCCGGGCAGGGGCCGGGAGGCCTCTGCACTGACCCCCGAGCAGCCCCCAGCGCCGAGCTCCGGCCCCGCGGGAACCGCCGCGATGGGGCCGGCGGGTAGGAACGCCGGCAGGACCGTCCTGCTGCTCTGCTGCCTCAGCGGCTTCTGCGCCGGCATCAGCTCCATGGACATCGACCGGCCCGGCGACGGGAGGTGCCAGCCCATAGAGATCCCCATGTGCAAGGATATCGGGTACAACATGACGAGGATGCCGAACCTGATGGGGCACGAAAACCAGAGGGAAGCCGCCATCCAGCTGCACGAGTTTGCCCCCTTGGTGGAGTACGGCTGCCACAGCCATCTGAAATTTTTCCTCTGCTCTCTCTACGCCCCGATGTGCACGGAGCAGGTTTCCACCCCGATCCCAGCCTGCAGGGTGATGTGCGAGCAGGCGAGGCTGAAGTGCTCCCCTATTATGGAGCAGTTCAATTTTAAGTGGCCAGACTCCTTGGACTGCAGCAAACTGCCCAACAAGAACGACCCCAATTACCTGTGCATGGAAGCCCCCAACAACGGGTCCGACGAGCCACCCAGAGGCTCCAGCATGCTGCCACCCATGTTTCGTCCCCAGCGGCCCAGCAGTGGCCACGATCTGCAGCAGCACAAGGACAGCCTCAGCAGAACCTCCTGTGAAAACCCTGGCAAGTTCCACCACGTGGAAAAGAGCGCTTCCTGCGCGCCGCTCTGCACGCCAGGGGTTGATGTTTACTGGAGCAGGGACGACAAACAGTTTGCCGTCATTTGGATTGCCATCTGGTCCATTCTGTGCTTCTTCTCCAGTGCTTTCACTGTGCTCACTTTTCTGATAGATCCTCAGCGTTTCAAGTACCCCGAGAGGCCCATTATCTTCCTCTCAATGTGCTACTGTGTCTACTCGGTGGGGTACATCATTCGCCTCTTTTCAGGTGCTGAAAGCATTGCCTGTGACAGGGACAGCGGCCAGCTCTATGTCATCCAGGAGGGGCTGGAGAGCACGGGCTGCACCATTGTGTTCCTGGTGCTGTATTACTTTGGTATGGCGAGCTCCTTGTGGTGGGTTATCCTGACTTTAACTTGGTTTCTAGCAGCTGGGAAAAAGTGGGGGCACGAAGCCATCGAAGCAAACAGTAGCTACTTTCACTTGGCAGCCTGGGCCATCCCGGCTGTGAAGACCATAATGATCCTAGTTATGAGAAGGGTGGCTGGAGACGAGCTGACAGGGTTGTGCTATGTTGGCAGCATGGATGTGAATGCCTTGACGGGGTTTGTACTCATTCCTTTGGCTTGTTATCTAATCATTGGCACTTCTTTTATTCTTTCTGGGTTTGTGGCCCTTTTTCATATCAGGAGGGTGATGAAAACAGGTGGAGAAAACACCGACAAGCTGGAGAAACTTATGGTCAGGATTGGTGTCTTCTCAGTCTTGTATACAGTGCCTGCAACTTGTGTGATAGCTTGCTATTTTTATGAAAGACTGAATATGGATTACTGGAAAATTGTGGCAACTCAACAGAAATGCAAGATGAACAATCAGACTAAAAACTTAGACTGCATGATGAATAACTCCATCCCAGCAGTAGAGATCTTCATGGTCAAAATTTTTATGTTATTAGTTGTGGGCATTACTAGTGGGATGTGGATCTGGACTTCCAAGACTCTTCAATCCTGGCAAAATGTTTGCAGTCGGAGACTGAAGAAGAGAAGTAGGAGAAAACCTGCGAGTGTTATTACGAGCAGTGGAATCTACAAAAAACCTCAACATCCACAGAAAACTCACCTTGCAAAATACGAATCGACGTTACAGCCACCCACCTGTGTGTAAGCAGGTTTTAGAAGAGACTGTGTCTCACCTTACAGACTTAACACATGTCCACAGTAGCAGCCAGAAATTAAAAAAAAATAAAAAATGAATGGTGCTTATTTTGTCAGGACAGTTTAATAATCTCAAGGCACAAAAGTGTATCATGCTGAATTCAGGACCTGGTGAAAAACTGAAGGTAAATGTACTGATGGAAAGGATTTAGGTGAAAGGAATATTGTGAATTAAAACAGTCTGTTCTGTTACTAATTTGTAGTTAAGTTAATCCAGCCCTCAGATTAAAAAAAAAAAAAAAAAAGAAAAGAAAAGAAAACAACAAACATAAAACCAAAACCAAACACAACAACAATCACTTACTTAACTTTTTCATGTAGCTGACCTGGATTTCCTACATGTTTCTGAGTAACAAGGTATAGTCAAGATTTTTGGAGCAATGATTTGGTTTAAAAAGTGCCCAAGTGAGCATTGTCTGTTCAGGGGCACTGAGGTCCCCCGGAGGCCTATCCCCAGTAAGGATGCTATCCGGGAAAGCAACTTCCATGCTAACTTTAAAATCCTTTACAACTCAGCCCAGTGGGTTTGGAGTGCCTAAAAATAGCTTCGATCTATAATGCTCACCAATATTCTTTCACCAAAAGAGAAACTTCCTGCACCAGACACAAACTTTGTGAATAAGAATAATGTGCAATACATTTTTTTTCCTTACCATGACATGAAAAGAGAAACAAGTATTTTGCTGTACATAAAGACAACAAAAGAAATCTCTTAACAAAAGAACTAAGAGGTCTAGTCCTCAGAAACCCTTTAGTGTTACATTTTGTGGCTTTTTAATGGAAATCAAGCCAATGTTATACACGTTTGGACTGATTTGTGCAAAAAAAAAAGGGGGGATCAATTCAAAGAGACCCAAAGGGCTTATTGACTCTTTCTATTGTTAAACAAATTCTCACTATGAATAGATCAAGAAGCACTAGATTCTGCAAAGGGAAGCTTTGTATAGAGTGATGCTCTTTACTGTGCTGGGGGTGCACAGTTTTGTGCTGTATATATTTGTAATATACAATTATTTTTCATGCTCCGCTATTTTATTAAAAATAAAATATGTTCTTTAGTTTGATAATTTTGTGTGTTCTAAACTTTCTCTGATGTGCTTTGCGATTAATAAACTTGTTTTCTCGATTATTTGATAGAAGCACACTTTGAATATAATAGTTGTTGTTATACTTGCCTGCAAGCATTAAGCAGAGAGAACAGCCATTTACTCGAAATTGCAAGTTGGAATCAAATAAATGGATTTCGAAGTTGCATCTTTCTGTGAGCCTCTACAGCTGAGAAAACAGAATGGGAGGAAGCTTTAGTGATGTAAAAAGCTGCAGTGATGTAGAGTAGTACCGTGTTTACAAAGCACCGAGATTACAACAATGATCCTTGGTTAACACCCCTCTAAAATTTGCATAGGGTATGTTCAGCATGTTAAAGATAGCTGGCTCACTTCACACGGCTTGAATACAATTCAGCCTCTACCCTTCGGGGAATTTCCCCCCTCCCTCCCTTCTAACACCACTGAAAGTATCACTTTTATTAGTGAAGAGACTTGGGGAAGATCGGGAAATACAAATGCAGGATTTGAGCACCCCTTTAGGAGAGTTATCTGGTAAAGATAAAACTGTAAATACCTTTTCAAGAAGTTTTTTGGTGGAGCATGAGTCGGTGTGAACCTGAGGTTTTCCATGCAGTTGACTGACAGGCTGTGTGCTCACCTGGGGAGACAGGAGTAGGACCTCACAGTAGAACCTCACAGTTCTCCCAGTGGCTGTTCCAGAAAACCCTTTGCCAGGTATTTCATCGCAGAAAGAAGAGAGGTCTTAATGGACTTGGGGAGAGTGAGGATCCCTGTGACAGTCCTCTTGTGGCTGGAAACTCTACAACAGAAGGTTCTGCATTAGTGGTCTGTTTTTTCAACTTACCTGTGTAGTGTGACAGATGAATTTTTGCCTTCCTGTACTCTTTTTAAATATTTCCAGCGATGACTAGGAATGATAAAAATTATACTGGCGGTATTATTGATAATCTTTGTTTAAAGTGTACGTATGCAAAGCAACTTTCAATCTAAAATTTATCTTTTGGGGGAAGAGAAACTATATTTTTGCTCCTTTGTGCCTGTGTGCCACAGTTTGATGCACAGCTTTTAGATGCCCTGGAAATTAATCCTGTCCGAGGACACCCTGCTGGAGCCAAAGTAGGACAGTGCACTAAACAAATCCACTTCTGAAACTACTGAGTTCATGCCTGGCCATCTGTGTATGTTCTGACGAAGATCACTTGTGTGAGATCCCAAGAAATACAAAGTTTTAAGATAACCTGTGTGCTGCAAATTGCTGCAGGACCCCTTCAAATACGTGTTTTGTTGTGCGTGTCACCTGTGCCAGGGACGAATCTGCCTCACACGAATTTAAGCTCCCACTTAAAGGTTAGGGCTGCTTTTACCAGTGACAGGTTTGTTTCGAGAATGTTTTCAGGCTTCACTCTAAAACACATCAGTCACTGAAAAGAAACATCTCCCTGTTTTTGTAGCCTATAGAAATTATTTGCTTTTGTTGTTGCTGATGAATCCTTCCAGCCTGCTGCTGGGATCCTGGAGGAGGGAAAACTGAAGGAGGATGTTCAGCAGTGGCTGGATTGCTGCTGCCTTCCTTTAATCAGTTTAATCAGTTGTCAGCTGAGGCCCTTCATTGGCACCAGAGCAAAACTGCAAGTTCTATGGAAGTGCCAAAGATGAAAGCTTGGCTCAGTGCATCGTGTTACAAATAGATTCTGGCTAAGCTGTAAGCTAAATATTCAGATTTTATTTCATGTTTGCAGTTATTCAGGAGTTATTATTTGGGGGGCAGGGGTTTATTGGTCAGCAAACAAGATTCTTCAAGTATACAATGGTGGCAATTTCTTTACATCAGGACTAGTACACTGTAAATGCAGCTGAGTGTAATGGTTGTCTTTAAGGACATTTTAAAAACTAATTGTTTCAGAAATTGTACTTCTCACTGTCCCATAACTCCTAACAGTCTTAATAGTTTAATACTGAAGTTGCTACTTAAGGAATTGGAAGCTTATGACTGTTAATGGAAAGTGAGATACTTATTTTCACAACTTTTCATTAATTTAACACAGCATTATTAATAATTAACAAAGATTTTATTCTTGTCTTACAAGGCTGCATATTAGTTAAGTGATAATAATAAACCAAAAAATTAAGACAGTCTCTCAAAAATATTCTTTATTATACTTCTTCAGTTTTCACAGTAATTCTAAATCTTAGTAAAATCATGTTGGTGTTTTTATTTGTTGGATTTTATAGGATTTTTCTTCAAGTGCTGTCAAGGCCTATTAGGTGTTTGCTTATCAGGCTTTTAGGAAAAGGGTCTGTAAGTGGTTATATCAACAATCCAGTCACTCCATAAGAAATGTGTTGAGGAAGGCACTTCCAGTGATGTTTATCAGATAAAAATTCTAGAAGAAATTCATTCTGTTAGTGTTTACACACACTGGAAATCGAGAATCAGGTGTTTGCCACAGGCCTGGGTACAGGTGCTCTGCTCTCCCCTGTGTGAGCAGTACATTACTCACAAGGGGTAGAAATTGTCCCAAACTGTGTTGTTGTGCCTCAGCATCCAGGTGGAGATTTGTATCTTGGTAGAATGGTTTTGTTTACTGGAGAGAGATCAATGAGGTGGGAGTATGAGATCAGCAGGGAAAAATGGGATTCAAGGAAAAAAAAAACCCACAAAATTCTAACTACAGTAGTAAAAGTCGTGTTTCTCCCTGAAATACTGATGCTTCTTATAAACAGAAATACAATTAAGCTCGGTAGTTTCAGGGTTCAGTTTGAGATGTGACATGTCAGCACACTTTGAACAGTACAGTGGCTGAAAGGATGTGAGGAGCTCAGTCAAGGAATGTTCAGATCTCTTATCAGATTTTTCCCAAAGTAGCATTTCATATGTATGTTATTATACAGCCATTATTCACATATGGCTGTCATCCCATGGCTTCAGACTCTCTGAACAGCCCAGTAACAACAGTGCCTGTAACATACACCCTTCTTACTCCAGCACTTAAAATCCATGGCTTCAAGGGGATAGTTCTGTAATGATGGGATATTATGTGCTCAGGTGGTCGTTTGATGACAGGTGGTCTCCAGCAACAGATGGCCTCAAAGGATGAACTTCAGTGCATTTTAGTTTAAAACATTTACAAGTTTCTTTAAAAAAAAAGAAAATAAAAAAACATTTTGAAATGTTATCCTTGTGTAATGTTCTTAAGTATTTTAGACAGAGTAGCCAAGTTATTAACAGTGACAGATGATAAATCAGGGCATCCTTTAAAAGGTGGGTGATGGTGATTATGTGGTCTTGGAGCTTGCTTTGATCAGAAGTGACAGGCCTGTAAGGTCTGTGCCACTCAATCCCCCCTGAAGGGAGATCAGCACCTGTTTGCACTTTGAGGCTCCTCTACCTCCCACTGCCTTCCAGCACTATTTCATCTTTTTTAGCACACTTGATGTTGATTAGCTTTAAGCAAAGTCATTATTCATTTACAAAACACTCCTTGATGGAGCTTACTCAAAACTGTATTTCAGTAGCAGTGTTTGTGCTGTTACAGTTAAGGTTGTATCAACATCCCCATTAGGAAAGGTTTGTTTTCAGTGAGCCACAAGTAAAAATCAGCTTGGGTGCTGATATTAACCCAATTTCATTTCTTTTTTTGTCCAAACAATAGTACCTATTGCCCATGAGTCTGTTCAGCTTCAGCTTTCTGTATCTTTACACTTTTATCTACCAAACCAGGACCTTTCACAAACAGGCCCTGGTTTGATAGATCCAATTTTAGCTCAGTAAATACTATTCCAAATAGCTTTAGGTTTCACTTGTGAAATGTAGTGGATATTTCTAGAAAACAGCACAGACAAGGCTTTGACTTCACCGAGGGCCGTGGGACAAGTCACAGAAACGAGTGCCCATAATTATTTCAGGTTGTATTTGCAGGACTTGGGTACAGAGTTGCCAGTGCAGACACAAACACAGCCATCAGTATCCCATTAGTTAATCCCAGTGTGTCTCAGAACAGATGTGGTCCGTGCCTGTCTGCTTTGGGAGCCCAATTCTGCTTTTCCTGTAGCAGCAAAGTCAAAGCTTTGGGGAGCTGTACATCAAAGGCAGGGCTGAGGGATGGCTGTGTATATTTGTAGGGCATTGTTTCAAGAGGAATTCCTTCGGTTTGTTGTCGCTGGTTTCTTCCTTCTATTCTTCAAGATCTCCTCGTAGATCTGCTCCACTGAAGTCAATGGGTGGCCAACTAATTTCAGGGTATGCTTTGAATCAAACTTCCTATCTCAGGGAAAGCATGTGCTACAGGAAAAGTCATTATTTTGATTCCTTTTTTCCCACATCAGAGCGTTTTTTGGAAAGTCCTGATGTGACATAAATTCATGATACAGGAAAAAAAATTTCAGTGAATGAAATTATTTCAATTATATTTTCAAAATGTGCTTCCATGTTAAAATGAACAAAGCACAGTGTGTTGCAAATCAAAGTGTCGTTTCAAAATGAAATTCAAAAAGACCGGCTGTTCATAATGTAGAAATGGAGATTTATATTTGTTTGAGGGTGGGTTGTTTTGGTATATTTTGAGAACTACACTTGTATTTATTGCAAAAACGCTCAGTGGTAACAAATCTGTATTCCCTGCTGGTGAGACAGCCCATCAAAAATTCTTCAGTCAGTTCCCACTTTCGCCTTTTCTGAGGGGCTCAGACCCTCAGCGGCCAGGGGAGAGCACGATGGGCAGCAACATCTTGAGTGGAGCCCACAATGTGCACCCTGTTTCCTCCCTTCTTCACTGATCAGCACCTCTGCTCCCCTTCCCCTCTCTTCCACTGCTGATCAGTCTTTCATCATCTGCATGTGACTGGCTCCTCTTACCCTCCTCTCAGGTGATCCCATCCTTTCAGTCTCTAATCTGCCCACACACAGCTTTCTGTGGTACTGGTCGGTACCTGTGACTGCTTTGAGCTTTTTTTTGTTCCACACAAACGAAAAGATGTTTCAAAACTTGTGTTTTATCTTTCTTTTTGGATAAAGACCGTGGTAAGAAACAGAGGTTCAAAGTTCCGAGCGACCAAAGGTGCTGATGAACACAGGAGACTGTCAAGAAGAGACTGCCAGTTCTGAGCAGGTGCCTTCAACTTAAAAATACCCCTTTTGTTGAAGGCAAGCATTGTTTGGTTCTGTCTTAGGTATTTGTTATTTCATATTTCTTTTATCCGAGGCTAATGTCTGTCTGTGGGAAATAATAAACAGGAAAGGGAGAAAAGAGCATTTGATCAATTGATAAAACAGGGGGGGAAAAAAGCCCCCACCTTTCACTCTAAAGCTTTTAGCCTGAGGAGAGGTTTGTATGCCTCAAAGCTTGCAAGTTTTTCCCAGTTATACCCAGCTGGTCTAAAAGAAATATTCTACCTGCCCTCAGCCTGTCTTTCTCATATCCTGAGTTGCTCCCAGCTACTGACAACTGCATTACAAATAGCAGTGATGAGACTCATTTTGACCTTCGTGGCTCTATAAACAAATTCTAAAACTGGACTGTGATCACCACAGTAATTTGATAACACTGGAATCATGATATTGAAATCTGGACCAGTGTTATTCTTTCAGTTATACCATTTTTCTTCCTTTTAAGGTTTTAGTGAATCTGGTCAAAATTATTTTATTTGATGCTGTCAGCATTTTGTTTTGTAAATGGACTTTTAAAGGCCAGATTTCTATTGAGCTTTTATACTTTTAGTTACTGTAGGTGTTGAGGCTTTTTTTAATCATGTCATCTTTTTTCTTTTTTTAAAAATTACATAAAAGAACCATTTTCGCTCTTTGGGATCCTGATTTTGGTAATGAGATATGACAGTTTCCTTACACATCTCATACTTTTGCAACAACCTCAATGCAGCCTTTTAGTTTCTTCAATGAGCCTTTCTTGTTTGATATAAGACATGGAAGTAACTTTTTCATAAGTCATTCACTGACAATTAGTAGAGAATAAAAGCCAAGCTACATATCTACATAGCATTTTTATGCTAAATTAACTTGATCAATTTGAAACCAGATAAAGAAAGCTATTTAATTAAGCTGATGGAGTTCCCAGTGTAGGCATGGTGATAATTATTACAAAGGTAATTTTAAGGACAGAGCACTGGACCAAGTAAATCTGAATTGTGGCATTTGGAAGGTCAAGTCTCACTTTAGATTGTTTTAGGCTTGCAAATCTCTTGAGGTGTTTTTAGTAATCCCCTGTTAGAAATCCTTGCAGTTGAATTGAAGCAGAATATGAGGCCCAAAAGCAGAGGGCAACAGTGCCATTCTCCTGTATCTTCATGACAGTTTGAGGCAAGAGCTGCTGTCCAGTTATGGAACAGCACTTCTGCTGAGTTTGGGTTTTCATTCCCAAACTCAGCTCCCAGATCCTCTCAGCTTTATGCCTTTTTCATGGTGGTGATGGAGTTACTCGGCACAAGAGTGGCTGTTGCAAACTCTGCCACAGTTAAGAAGGGACAGCCAAAGCTTTTTCCTACAACCTAAAGTCAACTCCAGGCAGGGAGTTTTGGGGGTTATCCAAAACTTAGGTTGTTCTTTCCCATGTCTTCTTTCATATCTTTATATAAAGAACAGACAGTAGATATATTTTGTTAATTCTAGGCCTGTCATTGCCAAAGAATCACCCAGAAAATTTAGTAAGGAAGGGTGAGCCTCTGTCTCAGCTGACTTCCACCTTAGCTGGTCTGGAGCAGTACTTGAAGTGCTTGAAATCTTCATTTCTGAATCACATTTCCAAACTTTTAAAGTGTTCTGACTGGCACTTGTAACACCATCCACAGGTTCTGCCAACTCTACTGCTCCACAGCATTTGGGAAGTGCCTTACAAAGAAGCAGCTGTAGTATTTTAGGGTAGGATCTTTTTCACTTTGTTTGGGTCTTGGTGCTGAGATAGGAACAGAAAGAGGGGACCAAATTTTATGTTTCTTTTCACACTCTGTAATAGCTCCTCAAGGACCTCCTTTGCATATCTAACAAGGAGAACTGTGTGAAAGAGGCTTGTGAGTCTCCAGCCGCTGTAGGGTTGTCTTTGATAGCAAATTTCACAAGAAAGTAAACACTGACTGAGTGTATCTGTGTGGAGGGAGTTGAAACTTTGCAAATTGTGAGCTCCTCCAGAAAAGACAGGAGAAAGGAAATCGAGCATAGGCAGTAAGTAGGCTAAAGATACTGCAAACAGAACCACAGGAGGAGAGGAAGGGAAAAACTGCCTCAAGGGAGTTGTCATAGTCCTAAAGCTAGAGATACACAAGCTCAACTCCTTGGTTTTTGCACATTAATGTAATCTGGTTCCCAGGAGCTTTGGTTTCCACTGCTCTGACCCACTACCCTCCTCACAGGTACAGAAAGACATGCACGGATTTTGATGCCGTGCCTGCCTGGGTGTCGTGCACAAGTCTATCCATATTTACAGTGGAATCTGATTATCTGATTTTATGCCCAGTATCTTACACAATTAGAAGAGTATTACAGTGTTACAGCTTTTGATAAAGCGAAGTTGCCAGTGTATGGTTTTTACAACAAATTACAGCGCAGTGGCAAGAGAAGGTTAGAGGAACAATCGAATTCAGAACTCCAGCCATTACTGGTTTTGTTAATTAACTTATCTGGGGCAACAGGTTCTTCTGCATGTTTCTTCGAAAATTCCACCCTTAGAGCCCACGTAGTTTGGGCTGTGAAGGGATGTCTTACACAGCTCTTTGATCAGCTTGGAAAATCACTCAAAGCCCTTCATTTGCAGGATATGATAAAACCAAATTTAAGGCAGAAGATGGCTTGTCCTTTACTCCCTTTTTTTAACATCCCAGTTTGGCTTCACACAGACTGCTGATGGTTAGTGACCTCTGAGCAAGGCACTTAATGAACCAGATTCTGCTTTTATTAAGTGCTACAGGAAACAGGGATGAGACTGGGGGATTGCCACATTTAGAGAATAAAGTGGAGAACAGCACAGGGCTGGGCTGGGTCCCGGTGGTTGTTTATCTGAGCCCTTGATAACCAGAAGCCGCCCTCTCCTGTGTGGGCACAGATTGGAAATATGATGAAATGGAACAATGGTGAGGTTGTGTTCCCCTCCCCAGCCTGCTCTCATCCCCAGGGTTTCAGGCATGACACATAACACCAAAGCAGAACCACAGCCAGGGTGAGCACCCAGTGGATCATATACCCCCGGATAAAAAAGAGACTGAACTTATCTGTAAATATTATGTGTCTCCTAGAAAATCAAAATTCTGAAAGTAATAATTCAGAAGTTATTTTGAGAACTCGAGTTGCTGTTTCTATTTTACAAATCCTGCACCCAAGTCTCCCTCCTCCTTCTGAAACTTCCACGTGTCTCTGGAGCCCAGAAAGAAGACTAATGATTTTCTTTTCAACTTGGGAATCACAGAGCTGAAAAAGTCCTAGTGACCTTTTGGTGGAACCTGTGCAATGCTGTGCCGTGGGTTTGCACTCCCAGCTCTGCACTGCAGCTGAACAGGCTCCTGTCACACCATCCAGGAGCTCACTCAGATCCTGTGATTTCCCACCCTTGCTGAAGCCACAGGACCTGTCCATGGAAGAACTCCTTTCCCACACTGTAGAGAACCAGAACTGTATTTTCCCGTTTATCGCTCAGTGAAGGTTTTAAATATCAACACTGGCAATGACAGTTTTTGCTTCTATGTTGGTTTTTTTTTGAGATAGAAGCGATTTCAGTTTGGCAACCCCTGTTAATGTCCCTCTCCTGCCAGTAATCTCCATTTGACTGCGTGTTCCCACCTTCTTGTGTTAATGGTGACTGTTCAGCCGGGCATTTCAAGCATCAAAGAGCTGCTGTTTGAAATGCAACCTTAAGCAAACTATCCATGTCTACAGCAGAACTCAGAATGCAGGAGACTGATGTCCTGGTTCCTTGTTTGATGTGTTTAACACAACACACGTATCTACAACTTGGCATTTAAAAACATCAATAAAAACAAACAAGTGAGTTTCATTTGCATAACAAAAAAAGTTCCTTGGCCTTGCAGGGAGGTGCCTTTGAAATGTAGGATTGTTTCTGTCACTGATGGGAGTGGGATCGGCCTAGTCTGGAGCTCAGCCTCTTGTTTCATACACACACCAAAAGGCAAAGTTTCAGTAAATGAGATCTTTTCCTTCCACGTGCATTTAGGAAACCAAACCAAACCACAGCTGAAACTGCAGCGGCTCTGCCGTTGTCTGTTTTCCCTAAAGTGGTCTTTTTGAAGCACCTTTTTGCTGGAGAAGTTTGATTCATCTGCCAAAATCTAACATTTTCCATAGGTTATCTAAGGAATTTCCCTCAGGAATTTAAGTCTATGCTCTGCCCAGCTCCTAAAAGTCAGACAACTACAAAAGAGATTTGAGGCAGCTGATCCCATCAGCACAGTAAATCATTGTCCTACAGAAAATGATAGATTATAAAACAACTTTCCAATTTCTGTTCTAGCTTTTGTTTCCCAAATAAAAATCTTTAAAACATGCTGACAAGGAGGTGACCACAGCTTATTTTATTGCAGTGCCTGTAAAAGTGCTGTGGGTTATTTGAGGTTTTCCTAAAAAACTAAGTTCTTTTTGCTCATGATCCTGGCACGGTCTGTGGTTGGTCACTGCGCTTTGGGAGCGCCAACCAGAAACAGGGCTGAGGCAATTGCTGGAAAAGCATCTTTTCCTGTCAGTTAGGAATTTTGTCAGTGAGAAAAAGGAAAGGAAACGGCCCATGTTTCTATTTTTCTTTTAAACTGCTCCACCTCTTAATTAGGCCACACACCCTCAAATGAGCACAGTATGGATAAGAAAGGCTGGCCTCAGTGATCTTAATAACTGCAAAAACCAGTATGCCTGTCGTGCTTTAGCTCTGGCAGATGAATAACACTCATGGACACAGGAAGTGTGGAACACCTAGGGAAAGCTCAAATCAAATTTAGGAGGAATTAATAAGTCAAAGGGCCTTATCTCTAGGGATTTACCAGTTATTACTGTGGTTTGAATTGCACAAGGGTAGGAGGAGAGCGGTGCCCCTTTCCACCCATCAGCCTCCACCCATGGCAGCCTGGTGCTAAAGGAATGTCAGGCATGAGGGGTAATTAAAACCACTGCAATAACTGTGCAGAATGTGTCACCTTTGCCTGCAGCTTCACCATCAGCTCAATTCACACCCTGCCTCTTTCTTTTTGCTCCACCCAAGCTTTGGTTTCCTTCACCCACTCACGACTTTTGTGCTGTCTTTCCAGCCTCCCACTTCACATTGCCTTTCCTCTGGAATAATAACTGGTCTGTTCATCCTTGCAGATGCACAATGGATGAATTCACGAAGTTACCAAACACCAATTAAATCAGGTTCAGCTGCAACCAATATTCTGATCTATCAACAAGGACCATGTGCAGGTGGGATAAAAGGCAGGCCACAAGATGAGCAAACCCAAAAGAAATGGGCATGTTTTTAACGAGGGAATGTGGGTCCAGCTGGTCTGCCTCCTGTGCTGAGCTGATATTGGTGCTGATGTTGTTACAGAGGACAGGGTGGATGGGACTGGTTTGTGACATAATATGTGACTTGAAGCCCTTGAACCTGATTCCTGTGGGATCACATTTGCTCAGTGACACTCCACTCTCTGCCTGACCAACAAATGGACAGGTTAAAAACCCCAGAGTGCCACAGAAGACACAGGGCTGGGTTTCTGGGAACTCAGCTGCCAAAGGGTCCTCTGGTGAACCACAGGGTTTAAGAGAGAGCAATTCCACTTCCATTACTGATCAGAGATCAGTGAAGGTTTGTACTTGGGACACCCAGTTTTTGAGATGATATGCATCAGCTGGAGTGAATCAAGGCCCATCAGCTCCTGGCAAAGCTTTACTCAGTAATGGACCACGCAGAATATTCACACATTTTCAAGTCCACGGGACAGATTCCCTTCTTTCTGGTAGCAGTATCACTGGGAAGTAATCCCATCAGCTTCAACAAGGCACATGGATGCTCTCTGACAGCTGAGAGTGGCCCTGGAAAGCATTTTATAAACTATGTGTGTGCCTTTCCTCTTAACTGCTTTTCCTAGGGAGATGTTGTTGTAAGTAGGAAATGTTTTCCATCGTGAAGCTGAAGAAGAGGTAAAATGAAACAAGCTCAGCGAGTGAACAGCAGAGATCATAGCTTAGGAGGGAAGCTCGAGGTAGGTGTTTCACCTGGTGTTTTAAGTCATGAGTGTTTGATTTACAGCTATCCCCAATGGGTTTGAAAAGCTGCTTGAACTCTGCTTCGTTTCATGTTTGTTTTTTACAAACACCACGGTGTGTGGATTCTCACGAGGTAACTGCACCAGACCAAAGGATGCTTTCCATTTTGATGTGTATTTTGAGTACATTTTTTTCCTCAAGGGTAATCAAAACTGACTAAAACCCACATTATTTTGTTATTATTACTTTTAAATTTGGGCTGTACTGACTGTTTTAAACCCATGAGTATTAATGGGTTTTTTGGTCTTGCTGATTTGGGTGGGTTTTTTAGCTCTTACAAAAGACATTCCCTTCCTATCCAAACTAGAATCTCATCAGAGTTCTCTGCACTTTGCCTAAAACCTCTGGTCCTTTCTGTTTTCTGATAACAGACTGGAGTGCAAATATTGTCATCCTCAGGGTGTACGATGTGAACTCGATTTTTTACTTTCTTTTTCCTCTCTAGTTCATCACAGCCAAGCCCTATGGAAAGCCCAGAATTTCTTCTTGCATCTTTCTAAACCCTCTCTTCTATCTTTTTCTGAAGCACTGGAGGTTGGCCACAGCTAGAGGGTGGATTTGGCAAGTGGTATTAAGCTCTTACACATGCCTGGCTGATGAGTCTTGCTCCCACACCCAGACTTAGGCTGATTGCCTGATTTGGGGTCAGGAAAGAAGGAATTTTCTCTCTGGTGGGACTGGCACAGATCATTGGAGTTTTTAATTAGTTTTCCCCTCCTCTATGTTCAACACACACTTGCTGGAGTCATTTAACAAACACATTTGTGCTCAGCAGAGGCACAGATCGTTGATAATATACTTCATCTTTTCTATCCCCTTTCTAATGGTAATTATTGTGTCCCTCAACTTTTACTTGAGGCCTGAACTTCTCTATGTGAGGCTGGGAAGTGCCTGTGAAATGCAGGCAGTAGCAATTTTGGGACCCTTCTGGAGGAGCATCTATTGCAAGGTTGTCTCTGCCCCTGTAGTTGATGATTCTCACACTTTTCTAGTAACTTGCTCCTGTGGGAAAGAACTGTTGGAAACCAATACTGGAATGGGACTAAACAACTGATCTGCTCCTCTTTGGATTAAAAAGAGCTATTTTGCAGATCTGTTGGTTTTAAACTCAGGAGATCTAGAATTTAACAGAGCAGGGTGCAGGTTCTGAGTGGCTACTGAGTTTTGCCCTGCAGCAGAAACCCTCAGAATGTCATCCTTTCTGATACCTGAGAAGGTGGCAATATCTGCTCCTGCAGATGACTAATTCCCAGTGGGAATGACTAATTCCCAATGGGAATGACTAATTCTGTGACACAACAGACTCAACAGGTGACTCAGCTACACCAGAAACCTCCAGGCCCTCAGTCCTTTGACTTCACGGGTGGATTGCAGCAAAAGTCGGGGGACACCATTAGGAAGGGCACAAAAATGCAAGTTGAAGCACAGGATTACCCAGTTGCATCTGCAGGCAGGTAATTTAGCTGGTAATTGCCCCAATTACAAATTCAGGTGCGAGCTTCTGTTAGAGGCAGGCAGAATGTTTCTATTTCTTTTCTTTGAGAAGGCTGAACCCTGTGTACAACCCCACAGACTGCTGAGACCTTGGCACACGTTCTGTCTTCCGTGAGAGTTGGTTTTGGTTTTTTGTTGGTTATTTTTTTTTCCTGCTTCTGCAATTTTATAGATCGTTTCCCACATGTAATTATAGGCTTCAAAGTGCATTTTCTGGAGCTCCAAGAATGAACATTGACCTCATTCTAGGGAATATAACTTAGGTTTTTCTATTCCCTTTCTGTACGACATACATTCCTTTCGGGCTTTGATGGATTAAGAGAGCAACGTCTCTTCTTTTCATCATTCTTAATAATGAATAATAAAAAATTCTCAACATCCTCTGTGTTCTAAGAAGCTGAGCACTTCACCCAAGTATTTGTTAAACAAGATTTTTCTAGCAGTTAATTTTTTGTTGGTTTTATCCACATTATTATTTCATCTGCCAGATGAATTCTCAGTTAAGGTGACATTATGCAGTCCACACAAATAATACTGGTTTTCAACTATGATAAGTAAAAAAAAAGACGCAGGTAAAGAGGTAACCAAAGCATATCCAACTGATGCAAACTTCATTGAATTTGTAGGAGATTCCCCAATTTTCATCACTCCAAAATATTTAAATGAATTTTTCGTGTGGTTTACTTTGAAAGTAGACACTTACAAATGGCAGAGAATCTTCTGCTTTTTTAATTTTCTTTTTTTCTGGCTTATTGATTCCCACAGTAAATGCACCAGTGGCAGGGTTAAACAGTGCTTTTTTAACTACCAGTCCTCCCCATGCAGCTTGGACTGGGAGAGGCAAGCAGGACTCTCTCCACTCTGTGCATCATCACTGTAATTAAAGCCTCATATGCAAGATTATACTTTCAGTAATAGCCCTGTGTTACATTGATCTCATCAGCACTTGAAAGGTTCTTTTGCAATTAATGATTTTGCACAAGTGTAAACAATTGGTCTGTGATGGAGAGAAAGATGGCAACTGGCATTGCCAAGGCCGAGTGGCCCAAACAGAAATGATCACCATGATCCCTTAACTGATTCTATTTTCTTCTTTTTTTTCCTTTTAAAAACTAATGTATTTCTTTGAATTTTTTTAAACAGAATGCCTCATTTTTCTTCTTAGCTTTCACAAAGGAAACTCCCCTCTTGTCCAAGTTGAAATCTCCCCACTGATTTCTGATGATAGATTGTCTGGAAACTTCTTTTTTCTTTTTTTTTTTTTTTTTCATCCTTACCAGTCTTTGGCTAAACAACCTCAACTTTATTTTTGCCTTGTTTTTTTTTTCTGTAGATGATCACATCCAACCTGTAGGGAAAGGCTTAATCTTCTGCTTGCAAAGCACATCTAAACCCCTTCTTTTCTCCCCTATATACACGTGTGAAATGCACATTCCTCATATTGTATCTTAGAAGGTAGAACCTCTTTCTGCCAACACCAAGGAATTCCGTCGTATCTCCATTTTATCATCAACACGTTACTGCAGAGATTATCTTCCCAACTGCTTGGCTGGATTGTGTTGTGGCATGATCTGCCTTTACAAGGTGCCCCCTCTGCACCACTTCAAATACTGACAGGGCTGTTTGTGGGTTTTGTTACCCAACATCTCTCACGCACTAGGCCAGGTGTCATATCCTCAACTGCTCCTTTTGATGTCACCTTTATCACTTAATTATTATTTTTCAGTTAAGCCCCTTTGCTTTGTTTGTATTGCCTCCGTGTACAGGTGGAGCATCTCTGAAACATCTCATAAGTAATTGCACTGTAATCCCTGTAATACCCTTTAAAACGTCTCCTCTGCTGTGATGTCTGTACAAGAGTAGCATTAGTTAAACACCCAGTGTGACAGGGTTGTTTCTTGTTGTGCTGACCAGCATCAGTAGCCAGGCTGTGTGTCTTTTATCTTCCATAAACTCTCTGGGGAAAGAACCTCTGAATTTTTTTTGTATGTGCTGGGTCATTGCAAAGTGGATTCTGATCCATCACCAAGGCTCTTGATCATAACTGCAATGAAAACAATACATTATTATAATGATTTAGGGTAATTGTGTGACAAGTGGCATTGTGTTTTCTAAGCTGGGCAATCAAATCTTCCGGTTCAGGATATCAGCTGATTGCCACTTTGGTTGTGAAAGAATCATTGTATCACTTGTAACCAGCCTTACAAGACCAGTCAGGTGCATCCTTTTCTTTTTGCCTCCCTCTGAAGCATTCGTTGTGTTTCTGAGTCATAATCACACTCCATCACACTAAATGCTTTTTCAGAAGTGACAGCCTGTAATAGCTCTTCCCCCTCTATTGCCCCAACCTGGGCCCCATCCCTGCCTATGACAGTTTTAAAAACGCTCTGAAAATCCCACCCTTTTCCACCTGACTTTAATCCTGTTCATCTACACGGTAACAAACCCTTAGATATGATTCAAACATAAACTAGGGAAATTTGTAAAAATGCTCACAGCTGCGTGAGTCCTAAGGTTTTGTTCTCTCTTGATTAAATATTTGGGGGTTTTACTTAACATTCATTAATGCTAAAAAAAGCCTTTGATCTTTCTTCCACTAGGGCGTGGAATCTGCCTTTTGTTAGCCAGCACCAAGGCTGACCAGGTACTGAGTTACTTTTGATTACACAGCTAAACTTCTTTAACAGAAGAAAGATATTTTGTTTACTTACCTATATCTGTAATAACAGTCAGGTGCATTTTGTTTATCAAGGGCATAAACTTGGTTCAAAGAATGGTCAATGCAGCCTCTAAGGTGGCAGGCCAGGCACTCTGAATAAAGAGCTCCATAGGCAAGAGAGCCCCTCATTTACTGCAGCATGAAACAGTTCAAGAAAACAATTAATAGGAAGTTTTTCCTGCCTTTGTGGAGCCACAGATGGGAGCAGGAAGGTTCTGAGTCAAACTCTGTTAAAACAAGCTCTTTCTCAAGTGCTACTGATAAGAAATGCCTCTTTTTGCTGCCTGGTTTAATAAGAGAAGGGCAAAAACAGAGAAAAAGAGCAGAAAAATACAGGAATTGGACAGGAGAGAAAGGAGAATGAGAAGGGGAGCAGGAAACCAAAGCCAGGACCTGATGTGATTGCCTCCACAGTTTTGCTCTTCAGCATGACTTCGGCACAGCAGACAGGGCTGCTCTCTGCGAGGTGGTGGCTGCAGCACAGGGCAGGTTTTCAGGTTTTACACCCAGTGAAGTGCTACAGTGCCCTGTGTTGCAATGCAGATACCCCTTTGCTTAGGTTTTCCTCTCTGCCCTAAGGACTTGGTCTGTCTCTGGCCCAATTCCTGCATTTAAAATTGGGCTGGGAGACGGGGGAATCACATCCCTGAAAGGATGTGAGGATGCTACTGTGATGGTAATGGAGACACACAAATACAGAGGAGAAACAGAACAGATATTATATGGTAAGAAATTAACCATTCTAATCGAAAGCCTTAAAGGGTAGGCAAAACTGTAGATGAATGAGGCTTCAGCCCCGTTTTTAACTTGTTATACTAAGGAAATAAAGCTTAAGTGTTCACAGTGCTAATCTGTTCCCCCCTTACCTTTCTGCTCACCCTATCAGCTCATTTCCACTGAGCTTAAAAGAGGGGTGAAGATTGACATGTTTGACATGTTTGAGGAGTTCAGCAGCCAGGGAGGGAAGGCAGGGCAGGCTCTGCTCTCACATGCTCAGCCTGGCAGCGCAGGCACAGCTCACGGCCTGGCAGCACATACCTGCTGGGAACCAGCGCCAATTCAAGCCTGCCAAAGCTTTCCCTGCTCCTTGCTCATCCAGAAGGGCAAGCCAAAGTAGCTGGGGAAGGTGGGAGAAAGCTGATGTGAGGAATCATAAGGGTAATGAGAGAAAACAGGCTGTATTATGGAAAAGGATTTAAGGTGTGGCTTGGTTTGGTAGTGGGAGGATCCCTGGAGGCACTGCAAGGGTTGGAGTTGGTTTTACCTCGAGGTGTTGATGTTGGTGATGAGGGAGGCAATATGAAGACAGGCACAGGACTTAGGTTTTGCTCCTTCTGGGAAAAAAGGGGAAAACACAAGACAGAAAACTGGAAGTTTCAAGGTTTTGGTTCTGTTTGTTTGTTTGTTTTTCCATGAGAACATTAATAACAGAAAAAATATCAAGACAGATTAAAAAAAAATTGTAAAGGACAAATATTGTAGATCTCTACAGTAATTTGATAATTCATCTGTACTTATTGCTATTCAGCAAATTCCAAGCTCTTATTAACTCTGAATTCAGCATTGTTGCCAAAGAACAGCTGTTACAATGTAAACACACCTGCTCCTGTGTCAGCACCTCTGTAGTCTAAATTAAAAAATTAGAAGGAATCCCACAAAAATGGAGACATGGCCATTTTTCACTGAGAGCTACACATGAACTTCAAAACCTAATTAAAACAATTTAAATACTAACCTAACACATGTGATTTCATTGTATTTTCCCCCCCTTTAGTTAAAATGAGGTTATTAATGCAAAGGTATCTCATTAGTTCAACCTGTGAGTGAAAATAAGAACAAGTTAGCAAATCCTGGAGTTGTTGTAGTTTAAACTGTGAACTCTCAAGCTTTGCTTTTGGGATATCTCTCCTCTTGTGCAATGCTGATGGAGACAGGGAAGTTCCAGCTGTTTACAGGCAAAATATATTTCTGTTTATGAAAGAAATTGTATTATTAACAACCACTGTCTGCACTGAGGTGGAAGAGTCTCTGCTCAGCTGTAGCTCTGGAGAGACAAGTGCAAGCAAGCAAACCACAGGTTCAGTGAGACACCACTGCAGGCAAAAGTATTTGAGCCCTACCTCCTCCTGCTGCCCAGGAAGAGAAGCTGCACGTCTGGGCTGTGCCTGGGAGGAGGGGGATTAAGTTTCTGGAGTGTTTGGAGAGAAGTGGAAAATGGGATGGAGTCACAGAGTAGATGGCAGAGGCTCAAACTGGCTGCTCTTATGGGTGGTTTAACAGGCTTCTGATCCCTATTGGCAAACATCACTTTAAATTGCTTTGATTAATCTGTTTCCTAAATCATTCTAATAATAGTCAGCAAGGCACACATTATGGCAGGTGTGATATAGCTGCCAAGAAGTCCCTGCTGTCGTGCACAAACCTGCATTTCACACATGCAGCCTGGGTGAAAGAATAAGTGAAAGGACCATTCTGAGAGCAGAGGTTCAAAAGGTTTTCTCCTTGTAACACTGCAAAGTACTTGGAAAGTAATTAATGAGTTACCCACTCTGGTGCAGACAGTCTGAGTCCCCAGGGGGATTAATCTGATCGTACTCTGAAATGGGGGCAGATCTATTCTCTCCTTGCAAACATTCTGGAAGTACAGAGCGCCTGTCCTGTCCAGCCCATTTCAGACATGAATCAGATGCTTTTCAGATATATGAGCTCTAAGGATTAAACGTTCCTTTGTCCAAAATAATTTCGCACAGAGGAGTGATGCCAGTGGAGACAAATGTCTCTTTCCAACCCTCCCTGCCTTGCTTGTCAGCATTTTCACGTGGGTGCCCTGCAACACTCAACAGTTCCGATGCCAGGAATGATTAATATTTGTGTTTATTTATTCTCGTACTGTTTGTGCTGCACAGAGGCTCGCTGTGTCACCCACAGAACGAGAGAAATCAGCCTGTAAGGGATGATTAGCCTGTACAATTAAAGCCACTCAAGAAGCTGAGATCATCCATTCTGACACAGCCACTCAGGCTCACACACACTTTAACAGAGAAAAGGATCTTTAGCTTATCGAGGAACAAAGCTCAGTGTCACATCCAGCAGGCCCCATTCAAAATCCAAGAAGAGGATGCTATCTAAATTCCTGAGACTTTCAAGCTAGTTTGTTGGATGCTATGGATGCAAGAAGCCCTTTGATGATACAGTCAGTCGACTGAGGGGAACCACAGCTCTTTAGTTACTTGCAAGTTCTTCAGACAAGGCTTTCTTTTTCTTTTTTTGTCTCCACATGCTGTTAGCCTGTGGTTCTGGGTCCTGTTAGATTGCAGAAATTCTCATTCCTGCTTGTTCTTAGCCCCTTTGTTATTTTCTTCTGAATCACTGCTTTATTTTGGTTGTGTCCCAAAGCAGAACCATGACATGGTTTTTCTGGTTTAAAAATAGAAACTGAGGAAAAAGTAGAAGCAAGGTTTGTTTCTCGTTGGTTTTGCTTTCAAAATTGCTGCAAGGTCTGGTAGAGAGCACAACCATCCAAACACTGAGTCAGCAAAACAGAGCAGATGGTAAGCTATGACAAACACTCAGAAATGAGTGGCTTTTGGAAGGGAAACCAGGAATCTCTTTTGCTGGATTTGTGGCCAGGGGAACAGAAAAACAGACTCATGCATGGCCTCACCCTGCCATGTTTGGGAATTGTCCTCTTTAGGCTGCTTTGGAACACTAGAATTTTTTAGGTAACAACTTGAAGAGTTTTTTCAGTGGATCATTACCATTGTTACCTTCTGCTACGGTGAGTAGCTGTGAACAATACACCAATAATTCAGGAGCAAAAATATTAAGGGCATAAAAAGGTTCAGGATAGAGGTTACAGAAGGGCAAGTAAGGAAGGAGGCGGCCTCTGAAAAAATAAAGGGCAGTAGGATGGATCAGAAATAAAGTGAGCAAACAGAGAGCTCCCATTCACATTCTAGATGCATTTACCTTCCTCTCTCTATATACTTTACAGAGCTGTGGATATAAATATGTTTAGCTCTCCTGATACCATCCACATTGTGGCAGTGCCTCTGAGTTTCAGTTCTGTCTCAAGACATCTGTCTGCTAACGGAGACCAAAAAGACTGTCCCTGCCCTAAATAATTTTTTTCTGACTAGTACAATGTGATATTAGCAGGGCTTTGCAGCTGCAAGAATCAGCTGTAAAAGGATGTTAAATCTAGGCCACTGCAAAAGAATCTAGTGAAATAAGGGAAGGGATGGAAAAGGAAGGAGAGAAAAGTGAAACAGTGAAGATTATCACTAGGAAAATATGTCCCACTTTTGAGGTTTTTTTTTCCCTTGCACTCCATTCAGAAAAGGGCACAGGTAAAGATGAAAGGGAAAAATCACATCACAAAAAAGGGCAACATGACAACATGAAAAAACCCAGCCAAATGGCTTGTGAAACAATCACTGTGGCAATACTGGGAGACGTCAGCACTCCAGACATAAACGTTCATTGAGATTAGGGTATGATTAAAGGCAGAATTCGTCCTACCTGACAGAGGGAATAAAGGAAGTGTTCCAAAACCTGCTGTCCTACACTCTCATGGAAAGACAAAACAAAATTTGGCACCAACAGTCTCTGATGTTTGAAAACTACTAAACGTGTGATGATATGAACAAATGTTGATGTTTGACTGAGGGGTGTGATATATCTCATTATGCAATGGCAGATAATGACTTAATCCAAACACACTGTGAAGTCAATTACAGATCTGTTACTTGGACTTGAGCATTGAGAGGTTTCATGGAAAAGCCCAAGTGCCAATCTCAGAGTGGTGCAGGAGTTTTGCTTGCACAGGTCCGCCAGGTAGAGCAATGTATCAGCTAAAGTGATTTTGTCTAGGCTAGAACACATTCAATGAGATAGTGTAATATACCCTGGTAATGACATAATTTGTCTAAGGGATTAGAAAGGTGATTAGGGCAAGGCTGAAACTCTCACTGCCAGGTGGCATGCCTGCCCAGCACCCAGCCCTGCACAGTTAGGGCAGTGTGACAGTCTCCAGAGGGTGGATCACTGCTTGGCACAGCCACCCCACAGTACTGGTGCCACCACAGGGCCTGGAGTAGAGCATTACCTCACTGATGGGAGCTGCTGAATTCCTCCACTGCAGGAGAGGCAATCATCCAGATCAGTCATTGCACATGGCTGCGAAATAAAAATATTCATTACTTTTCTAGCTCAGATCCAGCTCCTGTCTGCTGGGAAAACACAGTGCAGATTAATTAAGTGAGTGGGGTGGTATCAGGAAGGAATGAAGTTCTGATAGCTTAGTTGAAGCAGAATACTTTTATTCACCAGATTTTTCGCCAATGCATCAGCGTGAACTGGAATTTCCAGGTGACCTAAAGGAGAGCTGATTGGGTCAAGAGCACACCCTTGTTTTCCCTCCTGCTGTCCTGAGCACTCCAATAGGATGAGACAGTCCCTCTTCCCACAGACCAGGTCTCTCCACACCCAGGGCACTGCAGAGCTCTGGTGTAAGTTATTAACTCTGACTTTCAATTCAGTTTGACAAGAAGGAGTTAATGGAGGAGCTCCATTACAATGGCAGACAGGAAAATAAAAGCCGCACTGAATCTACTTTTCTTGTCTGCCTTGTTTTCAAAGACAGTGCTACTGGCATAACACAGAATGCCCTGTTCATTCATTTGCTGATAATGCTGCTCCCCTTGGGGGTGAGACACAGCTACTTCGTGGGTATAGAGTAACTTATTCAACCACAAAGAGAAACCTCTTCCTTCCTTTAAACTGTTCTCAGACTACCAAAGCAGCTACAGATGATGACCTACATATTGCTGGCTACTTTTCTCACTAGTAGCAATTGAAAACCGGAGATAACAATCTTGTTTTTTCAAGTGCTTAAGATCTTATTGCTTTTATTCTTGTTTCTGTTATATTTGCCAACTAAAACTAAGGGTTATGTTGTACTGTGTGAGCCTACACCAGAGAATTTTAGAAAATGCTTGACCTGGGGTATGATCTCTATATTTATAGTTATAAATACAGATTAACAGGTTTAATAAGCCAGACAGAGAGCATCAGACAAAGCTGGTCTGCAGTTTCATCAATGGAAATGTAGAAATCTTGCGTTCAGACCAAGAAGTTCACTACAAAATGGAATAACTAAGAGCAGGCTTTTGTCTACTAGTTAAGCTTGGATAAAATGGTAGGGTTTTTCTTCTGTATCCATGGGGTTTTGTGTTTTAAAGTGAGAGTTTAGACAGTCAAAATTTCTACAGATACTTAGATTTAACTCTAATTGCAGTATGACAAACGGCATAGCAATATAATGCAGGAATGAGTATGTCTTGTTTTTAAGTTTTCTTCACGCCTCTTACTCCAAGTGTTTCTTTTAAAAGGCCATTTCTTCAATGGCTTCTATTCCACAACACTGCTAGTAAAGCGTTGGGAATACACACTTGGCCACTAGGAAGGATCAGACCCAGCATGTTCCCACATCTTGCTCTCTGTCCTGTATGTTCTAAGAACAGTTGCTGATCCCAAATCTTCATCCATTGCTACAACACTGGAGCGCCTTGACACCAGCTTTTCTTTCCTGATATTTAACAGATCAGGTGAAATCCTTGGAAGATCACCATCCTCTTTGACATTTCCTTGATAATGTCTTGTACTTTCAGCTGACATCCATAAAGATGGTGTACTTGTGTCTTTGAGCCTTCCTGGTAGTCTTTCTGAAGAAGTTACACCCATGCACATCTGCTGAGCCATTAAGTCAGCATCGTGCATAGTGTTACAAGTACCACCTACACCAGTTGCTGCAGGTGGTTCTTAAATTTCAAAGACTGTCTGACAGGACTTCTTAACAACTGCCCTTCAGTTTTCCAGCTAAAACTCGTTTTCATCTCGCAGCTAATTTTGAGGTTCAGCCCACTGGAGGTTTCAACTGGGGTGGCGTGCATTGAAAAGCCTGAAAAAGTGTGAATTCTTTTGAAAGCAGCAACGCCCCTCATCCCCTTTAGAAGTAAGTACATATAGATTCAAAGCCACGTGCTTTTAAAACTCCCTCTAGTCCCGTTTTTTTCCTTCCAAGTCGCCCTTGATTTTGCCTCTTTGTTGCCGATTCCCCCCCTCTCCCTTTAGTGCTGTCCCTGATTTATATGTCAGTGCTGAGTGCATCTGATCAAAACATGGCAAAGTTGCTGGTTCAGCACTCGCAGCAGGGGTTGGGAGAAATGGGCTATGTCTAATCCTACTTTGTAATCGCTGTCACAAGGCGGTGGCGCTGCCAGTTGGCCAGAGGAGCAGCGGCGGAATTTGGAGGAGATAATGACAGGTGCTCACAGCACATCTAGGGCAGCACGTGCTGGAAAAACAAGGGTTTTGGGTTTGTTTTTGTTTTTAACCAGCCTGCTTAGACTTTAAAATAAAAAGCACGTCGGTTTCAAAAACAACAACCTACGTTAAAGAGTGTGGCAGGAAAACCGAGCAGGCTCCAGAGCAATGTCTGGGTTATGTGATTGTACTAAATTATATCTACATTCAGTTCTGCTTAGAATGAAGTAGCTCTAAGAAGCTCAACTAGGTAGGGTGGTGGGTTTTTTTTTAACTTCAGCCCAAGAAAATTTTGTGGGAGGAGTCACTTTGGAAAGGTGGGAAAGCCTTTACCCTCAGGTTGCCTCAGTAAGAAGCTCCCGCTGTGATACTTGAAAGCCCAATAGACATGTCTGAATTTATAATACACTCTTGAAGTATTCATTCATAATCCTGTAGGGATTTTCAAAGCCACAAAGAGGATGTATTTCTTTTAACTGGCTACAGGGAAAATATTAGTTCCTGCTGTAATAAACAAATAGTCTGTTTTGGTGCAAGAGGAGAAATTTGAAGAGTCAGAGCAAAGAAAGGGGAGCAGTTCTGACACCCTTGGAAGTTTCTGGTTTTCTAAAATATGTGATACACCATGAACTACTTCTATTTTCTCCTCTGTCTTTACTCCCTGAAACTTCCCTGTTGTAACCTGGTGCTCCACCAGTGTGAACCAAAGTCACTGCACTCAAACCAGGTAAACTCTTCATCCAGATGACTGTACAATTAAAAGCAAGGGAATACTAAGATATAGTAAAAAGAACAAAACAGAAGGACTTTTTTTCCCTTCCATCACTTGCCCACCAATCTCTGGGCATATCACAAAGGAGGGTAAGTGGCATTGCACCTCTGCTTCATGCAGCCACTTGTGTCTGCCTCCACAGCTTGTATGGGCTTGTGCAGACAAATAATTATGGTCAGCAAACACAGGCCTTCAAGAATATGGGCCAGAATGGTGCTGAGTAGAGGCTGGGAACAGCAGATCCCTTATACAATGGGATTCTGTTGCCCTGGGGTTAAAACTGAGTCTGTGTCGCTAAAAAAAAAAAAATAAAAAAAATTAGCCATTTCTAATCAGCCTTTGAATTCCTAAACCCTGTCTGTAAAATACTCCTGCAGACATTCAGCTCTTTTGCAGCAGGCTGGGACAAGCCCTTAATGTACATCATGGATGTTGGAATTTAAGCAGCATCTCCACTTTGTGCTTCGTGTGCACACAAGGTGAATTTCATAAATAAGCACAGTCCAGCAGGTGAGGTGGTTTTTACCTTTTCCCCCAGCTCACACCATCGTTCTGAAGGAAGGGCTCTATCCCATTTTTGTTGTTGTTGCTGTTGTGAGTGATGTGATTTGCTTTTAGAAATAGAGGAGACAGATTTCAGTTTGTTCTTATACCTCTCTTACTTGTCTCTTCTAGACCATCTCATATACTTCTTAATCAATACTTCAGATGAGGCACAATGGCTGCATAAATTTAGCAACCCACAGTAGGAAATGGGAAAGAACAGTTAATATAAGGGAAGCCACAAGGAAGCTTAAAGCAGGCACAGGGTAACTTCATCCATTGTGATGAAGAGGATGCAAAAAGATCCACTCAGAAGAGAATGTTGGCTCCCTGTTCCTACTGAAAGTACCAAGGAATTCTCTGATGACTGTATGTGATCAGGACCAAGCTGAACCTGTTATGTCACCCACCACATTTCCTGTAGCACAAGTTGTTTTTGCTAGAAGTCTGTTAATCCGGTATGGAGTGAATCCAGCTTTGTTAAGCTTGTGAAATCAGAGCCTGAGGTGGAATAGATGCAGATCATACTATGTGCCCACATCAGAGATCCTTCCCAAGATACCTATCTAAGAGAAGATACTTGGAGAGAGAATTAACCTACTTGAATAACTAGTGGTTTTCACTGCTCTGAATTACAAAAGGTTTCCCTGCAGAAGGGAACTCAAGTTTCCCTGGATGACCATGCTTTAATTATACATCAGTACAGGGACAACAGTTCTTCTTGTTGTGCTGTAATTTTACATTCTGTCAGGCTTAAGGAATTAACATGCACTGCTGCCCAGCGTGAGGGCTTACCAACAAATATGTTGTAGCCACCAAAATAAATGTGACATTATAAAAGCTTGGGGCGGCACAGGGGAAATGGGAGGGCTAAGCTGAGCACTAAAACTCCCTTATCAACAGAGGACAAGGTTTGTTGAATTTCCAGTAAATAAGAAAGCACCAGAAACCAGGTGAAGGCTGAACTGCAAGGTAAGCACTTCAAATTCACCACGGCAAATTCCCTTCTCCATCTGAACCTCCCATCGCCCAATCCCCTCTTACCTTATTTAGAAGCTGAGTAACAGCAGGGTCTTATCTTGGGAAGTCACTCTCAGCTCAGCTGGGGAACAGTGTACTGCAAGCAGCATTTTCCTCTATAAACACATTAATTGGAGCCTGTTTCCCCCCTCTCCATGTGCATAACTTGGGCTATTAATGGGAGCTCTGCGGGCTTGTCAGCCTGCTGGAAACAGCCTTCCTTGGGGTCACTGCAAGCTCAGCTGTCTTTCATTACCTACACATTCATCACCTTTTTTTTTTTCTCCTGGAAAATAATTTCCTTACTTCTCCTATATTAGTACAGGGATTGAGATGAAACCTGGTTTGTCAGGTCTGGATTCAAAATGTCACGTGAATTCAAAACGTTGTAAATGGCCTTTACGAGAGACAGAACGGGGCACTTGGCTGTTGAGAGACTCGTGTCTGCAGCACTGAACTTTAGGAATTATTAGGGTGGTCAGTTAGGAAACTAAGATTTCTATTAGAATACATTAGAGGTCAGTGCATATTGTTTGTACTGCAGAAATCAGTCCATTCATAATGACTCCCTAAACTAACCTACTGTTCAGTCCATCCTTCTGGATTTTACAGTATATTTGGACCACTAGCAGGTTGAAAGAGTTCACAAAAATACAGATACAGGAAATCTACAGCAAAACATACTGGCAATTATTCTGCTGCAGATTTTGCTTCCAAATCCCACTGAAAGAGAAGCTGCTTATTATGTAGAGTCCAAGCCAAGACTGCACATGCCAGCCTAGCTTTATTTTAGGAGATACATGGACATTGCACTGCTGTGAACTTCATCCTGAGAACAGAACTTGGCCTGTTTTTCTAGTCTTTATAAACTGGCTCCTTTCCTGATACCCAGACATTTAAACTGTTCCTTAACTGCTGAGATTTGAAAAGTTACCAGTAAACCCTCCTTGTTTGTGGGTAGCTTCAGTTTTCATTCATATTTCACGCCATAATTTTCCATCTTGGTGAACTTAAGTCCACACTGAAATCCCTTAATATGCTACTTAGTCTTCATTAGGGAGTCTTTTTTTCTCTCTCCTTTAAACTAGTTTGGATTAAAATAATTACTTTTGTTTAATATCTGATCAGAGACTCCACCTGACCTGTCTCTGCAAGAGATTTGACAACGCCCAGGTCAGTATTTTCCCCGGTGAGAAAAATCTCTTTGTACAGCTCACCCTGGGAAGCTGCTGCAAAGCCTGTGCTTCAGCTAATAACCAGATTAGTTGTCCCATTTGTCACTTGCAACTTCCGTGGTGCTTGAATGGTGCAGGAAATTACTGCCAGCGGAAAAGGAGCAAAGCAGAAGGGATGGACACTTCAAAAGACAAAGATTCCCTCTGTCACAGCTGCCATGAGCTAATCAGAGCTCATTGATAAAGTGGGGAAATATCACTTGCAAAATTAAAGCAAACTGCAACCCTGACTTCAATTTGAAAGGAGAAAAAAAAAACTCTTTAGATGCGTAGATGTGGCAGCCACAGATGGCAGATAAAAGCTGCAGATATGCTTCCAGGAACACAACTGAAGGGCTTGCATCATAGGCAGGGCTGGAATTGCAACCCATTATTAAAGGTGATCAACATTAGCCCTAACGTGATCCTGGGCTGAGAAATCTGATAACGTTAACTTTGAAACACTCCAGAGATTTTGCGCTTCCGAGCGAGGACGGGAGGGTGTTCTTTGCATCGTGCACAGGCCTTTTGCTTTGCCTTTGAAAACTCACAGCAAATTACTGAAGGCAAAGGCACTGCAGCTCACACACGTGCAGTGCAGCAGAAACTTGCCAGAGTTTATCATCCAAAGATTTATGAGCAGTGGGAATACCTGAATCTCTCACCAAGTTTGGATTTGATTAAACTGTCCTTTCATTGAAAACGGGAGGAGAAAAAAGAAGAGTTTCAGGAGAAAGCAGAAGTGTCAATGAGAGAGGGAGACATGAAGACCCTGGATCCTGGACATGAAGATCTTGATAAGACTGGAATTATCAGGATAAGGAGACCAGCACTCGCAGTGAGCGGGACAAAGAATTCATGAAGAATTTAAGGTGTTTTTAATCATAAGATTGCAAAAAGAGGGAAGATGGTTTTTTGGTTAAGGAAGCCGTCCTGGGAACCTGAATTCAGCTGCAGAATGTAATGCAAAGGCAAACATTTAAACCATATTTTTCAGAAAAGGTAATTTATGTCGTGCCTGGTCCACATCTAACTGGAGACACTAAAGTCTGATTTGCACAAGTGCAGAGTTTACTCTTTGTAATAAAAACTACTCTGAAAAAAATCAGGCCTTCCATGTCTCAAAGCTTAAATTAATTAATACTTCTAGACTTAGCATCTCTGTGCAATTCTGCATCTATTAAAAGGGATAATGTTCTCTCCTCTCAACAATGCGTTGTAAAAATAATTCATCCTGTGGATGAATGACAAAGATCACAGGAAAAATAAGATCTGCAAGGAAAAATAAGGCCTCACCTTGCAACAACTGCTATTAATGGTGCAGTGAGGGCTCTCTCAAAGCCCCTTTGTGTTCCCCTGGGATGATCCTGTTGCAATAGCAGAGCACACACCTGCAGACACACCCAGCAGCAGTGCTGGTGGCTGGGCTAATCTTCCATCTCTGGAGTGCTGTTGCTCAAGGCTGGGATCACCATTGCTATAGCGATGGTCCACAATGCTGTGTCATCATTTCGGAGAGACTGCATAACTGGATCCAAATGTGCTGATAATGAGGCTTCATTACTAGTTGAGAAACCACAGAAATTAACGACTTGAAGGCTTGACAAGCCCTCCTGGGTTTCCTTCTTCCTTCCTCAGCCAGAGAGATTCTCCTCAGTTCACCCATCTTCTGAAAATGCTGTCATACCTCCTGGATTGGCTCAGTTTCTTCACGCCTGGAGAAGCACGACCGTCACAAACCCAATCCCTCCATCCTGTTCCTACCCCAAAATATTTGGAAATCAGGAAGGAGAACTTTAAACCAGAAGAATGAGAAATTTATTGTAAATGTGAGAGCCGTGGCCTAAGGGTGAGGACTACAATTAAGTGCCACAGAGTTATGAGCAGCCTGCATTACCCACCCTCACAGGGGAGAAGGCTTTGTGGTCACAGTGGAACAAAAAGCTTTAGAGCCACAGCAGTGGAGAAGCTAACCAACCACTAAACCAGACATTAGATGGATAAAAAAGAGCACTAACCTTTAAAAAAGGGTTGTTTTTAATGTATTTGGCTAGTCCTTTTGTTCTTTTATTTTGCATTATCAGTTCTTACTACCTTCGCTCACCTTTTCTAACACCTTTGTACAAAGCAGGCAGCACATCCCGGCTGTGTACCTTTGGAAAGAGTTTTGCTTCAGGATTCTGAGATCCCATCTTACCCTCATTGAAAGGACAGCCTGGAACATGTGCATGTCCAAGTTAGCAAAGGGGATTGTGTGTGAGTCGTGGTGGCAGTGCCCCAGCACAAGGGGAAACCACCTCAAGTGATAAAACCAACCAAAGGGGGCACGTCAGGGATTGCTGACGCTTCATGCACGGATTGCTTTATATTCCTTGTGGCTGGAATCCCCCATTAATGCAGGGCATGAATCAAGGGTGACTGTGGAGGGCCAGATGGTGCTGAATCTGACTGTGATTTAAATGAGACATCCGTGGTACGTGAGTCTTTTTGCTTTTGCTTTATACCAGGGTAAATTGCAGTCTCCCAGGCATAACGTGGAAATTGCATTTTGGGCTAACTGCTCCTGTCCTTTTCTGCTTTCCAGGTGTTCTCTGCCAGATTAATGTCAGAGGTAGGTGGCAGGTTGGGTCTTGTATACGTGTGATTTTGTATCACAGTATGGGAGTTTGAAACTATGATGAAGTAGTTTTACAGATTAAGGTATCCATATCACATCTATGACTCCTGTAAGTTTAGTGATAAGGGCAAGGTACTTTTATGCTGAGATAACTGTGCTATGCTAAGAAGGCTGACATACCAGTAAGCAGAAAGAAACCCCAAACTCACAGATAAAGTAACTCCCCAGTAGATGTAAACCAGTATCTATGGTAGGCTTATGCTTACCCTGCAGAAAGAGACGTTCCACAAAATGTTAATGTTTCATTTGATAAAAGAACAGGAGTGTAAGTGCTGACTGGTTCTGAGTTTTGGCTTCTCTTATCCTTTCTGTCTTGCCCCTGATGAACATTTAATTGGCTAAAGCTCTGTTTATCCCTACAGTGAGCTGGCAAGCCCAGATAACTGTCTAGATTCTTAATGATATAAATAGGCACAGTTCCAGTGAGTTTAAGGCAGAAGTGATGATTTCCCCAGCTGAAAGGTTGGCCTGTTACATTTAATGTTTTTATTTTTTGTTCTTTTTTTCCCATATAGAACTGTGTCCACCAACTGTGTGCAGATGCTTCCTAACCATAAGCTTTAGGATGGCACACTGCATTTAGCTCATGTATCTTCTTCCATCCTGCAGCACTGTAGAAGACAAAAGGGAAGAGGATTTCTTCTAGTCAGATATTTTCTAATAATCTTGTGTCAGTGGGAAATCCCTATAGCTGCAAGTGTGATCTCTGTGTATATAAACTTCCAGGGGACAGATGAGAGAGCAGCAAATGCTTTTCAAAAATAAATACTCTAATTCCTGGGGATTGAGTATCAGCAGAACTAGTTGTACACTGAAAGCAGCTTTTCCTGATAGCACTCAAACACCCAGGTAATCACAGGCTTCCTGCCAAAGTCAGAGTCTTTTGCCAAAGATTTTTCGGGGATACCAATTTATATCCAAAAAATCTCTGCATGCATTGACTAATATTGGAAATTACTGCCTTGGTTGCGAATACACCTGGATGAATGTGAGGAGAATTTGATTCTCTTTTGATTTTTTGCCTCCAGACTTTTCAGTTGGAAAAAAAAAAACAACCTACAAAAATAGTCCCTATCAAATAGACAAAACCCAGTGTCTGTTACTCTTCTTTTTCCTTTCACAGGGGATGTGTAATAACAACACCGTGCCTGCCTGAGCAGATGAGCTGCAGGGACAGAGTAACAGAGTAGGAGAAAACCAAGATGCTTTAACTTCACACACAGGTTGGAGAAAAATAAATCCAAGGAAAGGATTCTTGGTGATGGGAACCCAAAGCTTTTTGGAGGGGCTGTAAGCTGTGTGTGCAGGAGGATTTTAGCTGCTACACCGGGATGGAGCTTGAAATACTTGGAGGTGTTTGGGGAAAGGTACAGAAAGGCTGCCCCATGCTGAGCAGGGACCTTTTGTACTCTGTGGCTGTCAGATCTGAGGGAATGGAAGGCACTGAACAGCTCTGTCCCAGCTGAGGTAATGATTCTTGTTGACTGTTTCCCTGTTGCTGCAAAGATAGGAAGAGTCACACTGTGCCCGACATCTGAGGAGATTCCAGGAGCAATTCTCCTGAGTCAGCAGGCCCTGCAGACAGAAGGCATGAGCCAGGGCTGGGCTGTCTCCAGCAAGTGATGGAGGCTCTGCATCTGCCTAGAAAAGGGACCAGCTTTCATTAGGCAGCTTAAATACCGTATAAATTCGGGTAATACAGTGTAGTTGTTTTCAGTCCTGATCAGCTTTAAGAATCCCACTTTTTCCTAACTGCAGCCTGTCACTTCCTTGACTAATCCCTTCCTTAGCTGCCTTAAGTTAACACCTTTTTATTTCAGAAATTGGCTTTTTTAGATTTATACTCCACTAATTGGCTTTTTCACCCTCTGAACCTTTTCTGCTTCCTCCTGCATGGCACCCCAGCCCCTTTCACCACCTAATCCCCTCTTTCCACACTTGGATTCCACCATTCTCTTTTCCCTTCTTTTTATTTCCTCCCAAAATGAGCTCGCACTCTTTTGCTGCAATCCCCCGAGGCTCTGGTGTTAAAAATCTCTGACTTATGTTGTGGTGTTAAAAATTTCTGACTTTCCCTGACTTTCATTATCTGACACTTGTAAAAGAGGCTCTGATCCTGCAAACGTGTATGGGCATGCCAAGCTTAGATTTGAGTGCAGTGAGATTGGTGCCTGTGCTGCCTGGTTTTTATGGTTTTATCACAAGTTGCACGATATTTATGTTTCTGTTCCTGAAAAAATCCAAGTTTAAGGAGTCCATGACAGAAAGGGTGTGCTACATATGGGGAAAAAAAATAAACAAGAGAAAAAATAACTTCTAGTCCTCCTAGTTGCACAAGCAGATAGGAAGTGTAAATCATATAAACCTGAGAGTTGGAGGGAAAATAAAAACTACTCAATTACCTCTATATTTCAAATCTCTTCGCTGTAATCTCATAATCTTATTGAAGCTGATCCAAATTTTGAATACCTGCAGTTGGCAACGCTGAGCATGCAGTGTAAACATATTTGCAATTATTTGCACTCACTTATTGAGTTATCACTGGCTTTTTCTAAACAGAAACCAAATAAGTCAGAAAGATGGATTGCCTATACAGTAACAGAACAATGCTGCACCCAGTGCAGACAAAAGATTCAAAGAGAGGAAAACAGAGCACCAAAGCTGTGCTGTTCCAAAGGGATATTTTAGGAACATCTGGTCTCTACTGGAAGAAGCATTTCTCCAAAAATGAGGAGGGGGGGGTTGGAAATCAAACAAAAAAGTAAAATCTTTACATGTATTCAAAAGCAAAACTTTAACGAACAGGCTTTGATCTGCAAATGTAATTAGCATTAGAATTAGAGATGGAATGGAGATTTGTCTAAAAGCATTAATTCAAATCCCACGCCTGATATTTTCTTATCACTGCTGTAATTCTAACAGTGCCTGTGGCAGATTCAGAAATCAGAAGAAAGGGACAAGGGCAGCAGGTCTCCCACTAGCAAAAAAAAAAAAGGGGGGGGCGGCAGGAGTGAGGAAAAAAGAGTGTGAGATGGAATTAATCCATAATATCCCCAACCCGACTCTATTTTCAATGTATGAATTATTTATCTTCCAATCTCAAAACGCCAATATATCTGTATGCACCATTGCTTTGATCTCATGCCGCTACCCGGCACTGCAACGCCTAAAATGAGATGGCTGTGCAAACCTATAGGCTCCAGGTATATTTCATTTTAATAGCAGACCCAAACATCAACTCCAGGTTGCCTTTGAAAAGTCTGGAATAACCTATTTTCTTGAAGCTGTTCTTCCTTTTATCCTTCTGGGACTCTGTGTGTGTGTGTCCATGAGGCTGCTGTGGCTTCCCAGCCACACCTGGAAGAGCCATAATGACCCCCCAGCTCAGGTAACAGGGATCAGGTTGGCCTGGTTGTTTTGGGAGAGCCTGAAGTGAGGTGGGAAGGTTGCAGTGGCCTCCCCTGTGATGTGTGGTCCTTTGTGTGAAGGTAGCTAATCGGTGTTTGAAGGGGTGTTTGAGTTCAGGATTAACCTCTTCCCCGAGTCCCGTGAGCATCAGAGCATACACTGCTTCGGACAAAGCTTTTTGTTTGGCCAACAGTAATACCTTCTGTGCCCTTTCAGCAGGGAAGGGAGGGCAGAGATGTGCTTTGACTCCGATATCATCAGGCCCCAGATCG
>JAWWES010000037.1:13175905-13200754 GCA_035583135.1 Lophotriccus pileatus
TTTTCCTTTTTTTTTTTTTTTTTTTTTTTTTATCTTAAAGGGATAAAAAGCAGCAGGGAGTTGCTTTTCTTAGTCTAGATGCTCTTTAAAATCCAGCACAGAATACCCTATTAATTTATTTTCCCCCTTTTCCCAGCATCCCATGTCTAAAAATGCCCGTCCTATTGCGGATCTGCGGCTGACTTATAATATTAGACCCAAAGCAACGATGGAGGAATTAGGAACAGGGGTTTTTTTTTCCCCTCCCTGTTCTCCCCAGCAGCAGCCACGGGTGACCACACGGCAAAAGCCCTGCTGGTTTTTCCTCCGGAGCGAACTAAAGCAGATCAGGTCTGTCTCTCTCCACTGACACACAATGTGGGGATGTGCCGCTGTTATAACCCCCGTGCCACAGTTATTGTGAGCGGGTCAAAGCACTGAATATCAATAGACTAATTCCTTCACCCCTCCAACCCGTCCTCTGACTGGAATGTACACTTCTATGGCACAGCTTTCACCTCTGGCCCTTCACCATCTTCATGGCTCCGCACTTCAAAGAATTCTGCTCGTGTAGAAAATGCCTCATTGAAGGGACGGTCGTAGCCGCACAATTATTTCGAAAAAACTCCACATTGTGTTTCAGCTGAGGACGGGAGAACTGGCCAAAGTCTGAATCACTTTCAAGATTCAGATCTAAATCCCGAGGTTTAGAAATATGAAAGTCAGAACTACAATGGTCCAAACACACAGAGCCTATTCTTTTGCGCCTTGAAATGTGGGAAATTAAAGAGCTGCTCTCAGTTTGACTACTCACCTTTCCATTTTCTGAGGCACCCAACAAAGTTCCCTCTGCTAATGAATACAGGTTTTGATTGTTGGATTACACAGATTATTTTCTGTCATCTTCAAGTCCTTTAAACAATTGCTTCCTTTGAAATCCCTTATGCAAGAAGCATATGACCTTACAACACTCCTATTCCTCTTTTGTATTTAACATCACAGCCCTCTCTGTGGTTATACACAATGTGGGGAAAGCTACAGGTCAGGGCTGTGAGGTGGTAGCTAAAAACGCAGGGCGCCCAACTATTGAAGCTCACACAAAATACACAGAAGAAAAGAGGCTACATGGGAAATGATTTAAAGGTAAACACTATTTTTTGTATCACGTCTTGTTACGGTTCCAAAAAAACCCAGGAGCAGACGGTTGTGTGCAGGGCAAGATATAAATCAGGGGACGCCAGAAAATGAAATGGGATGTAAACTCCAGTGCTGGAAAAAATCTCCAATTAAAACTTGTTTGAAGTGCGGTCAAGAATATCCATACTGGTTGGAATTTATCCTGGAAGACCATTCCTGCCCCCACAATCTTTCTTTTTCTCTCTCTTTCTCTCTTTTCTCTGTTCCCTGCCATGTTCTCCTGCTAGTGCACTGATACCAATCTCTCATGAATTTTCCATAAGCGCTTTCCCTTAACCTGCCTTTCTCCCCCAACATCCTTCTCTCTTCCTCACAGGTATCCAGCTGCCCCTCCAACTCGGACACTTTTGCTCTGGGTGGACAAGGGGGGCCAGATCACCCCAGACAAAACAGCAGAGACACACCTGAGCCTAAGAGACAAATAACTTCTCCCAGAATCCAGTGCTCAAAACGCTTCACACATCCACAATAACTTTCATTTTAGCACAATACTGAACTCATTCTGAAATAGAATTATCTGATTTGGATGTCTTTAGGGAGCAGATAGATAACATTTAGAGAAACTGAGGCATTACTGTTACACACCAAAGAATGTTAAGTGCCAGTGAAGAGCTGAGGAGTATTTTTAATTCCCTGTGAAGCCACAGACACGGTTTAAACACAGGAAAACCTTCACATATATTGGTGGACGGTGGATGTTTTTTTGGCACATGCTTATTGTGAGATTTGTTGTGCAGCACAATTCCTAGATTGGGATTTGAATGCAGGAAAATGCTGTGGGCACAACAGGCTTGAAACAATAAATTGAACCCATCTTTGTCTAACTCAGCATTTAGAAATTTTATTGGCAGAGACTTGCAGAAAGGAAAGAGAAAACATAATTCAGCAAATTCCTTCTATCACTGCTCAACTTTCTGTCCTCATAGTAAATTATTCACCTCAGCAATGACTCAGTTAGCAAAAGATTAAAGGCTGGATTCTGGCACCCTTGCTGTTCTTGGTGAGCATTATGAAGCACCCTGTTGAATGCTACAAAAACCTTGCTGAGGGTAGTGCAGCTCTGTGTGAAGAAAGGTATCAGTGCTTGTGTTCACAGCCATGACACAAAAACTCCCCGAAAACTCATTGATCTGTGTCCCAGGGAGAGCTGGGGAGCATCACCCACTCTACAGAGCAACCCACAGCCAGATTCCAGGCACTGCAAAACCACCCCTGGCCCTTGAGTTACTCACAGGATCAAAGTGGACTGCAAAAATGCAAAAATATGACCCTTCCCATGTCAATACAAGGGCAACAAAACCCAAAATATCAGTATAACCAGCCATGTGCAAGTCTCCTACTAAATAAATAAACCTCGTGAAACTGCAATTATTAAACTAAACGCACTTGACTCCACAAGGCTTTCATGAACACCTGATCCAAATTTAAACTGATAACTCTCTGCATGGAAAATTGCAGGAATAAATACCTTTTTTTTTTTTTTCCCCCTGTAACAAGTCCTGAAAAAATAGCAAGAAACAAACATCCTGCAAAATTCAACAGGTGAAAATTTTCATTTGGGTTTTTGATTTGCTTTGTGGTTTTTTTCCCAGCTGTCCTGTAGAGCTTTGTAAAAGGTACAGGACTTTATCAAATGACTCAAAAAAAATCCACACAGCGCAGAAGTATTTTATCCTGAGGTTTTTTAGTAAAATTTTAGACGAAAATAGTTGCTTAGGAAGCATTTGACCACTTGTAGCCAAATCACAGCTGATTGTCCTCTGCTTTGTGCCCTGTGTGACCCACGTGGAGCAAACTCCTTGTTAGATATTTCCATCCTGACCATTGTAAGAATTCTGTATTAACTGTGTCCTGCTGGGCACAAGGGAAGAAGCAATGAGGGGGTCACACGTCAAATGTTCAAGATGAGCAACCAGAGTCAATAAATTTAAGGACCAGCACCTTCCTTCACAGAGCACAGCAGAGGTAACTCACAGGTACTCCCAGGGCACTGCACTGGGAGTATTTTTGGTTGGCAGTAATCCCTAAGAAACACGGTGTTTCCATGTCTTTGTTGAAAGTTAAAGTGATAACATTCCCACAGCGTATTTTGGAATCCAGAACTGTTTGGCAACTCATAGAAAACAACCCATACTGAGCTGAGAGTTATCATTTCAGCTTACTGGAAAGCACTTGATGCAGCCAGTTCCTTTAAAAATATATTTTGTTGGAAGCTGTTAGAAAATTCAATAAAGAGACTTTGATCATGATCCATTCATTGACTTCCTTGGACTAACTTTTATATGGGATTTAAAGTGGATTTGAAGCTTCTGTTTCAAAAGCAAAGCATATTTTCCAAATTCCTGCAGTGCCTCATGGCATCAGCTTTGCTTTTGAAATAGAGAATGAGGATGCAGAGATATTAAAGCTAAGCTCAGAGAAACATGATTTTTCACCCCCTCTAGAAAAACAGGAACATCCTTACTCTTCCTTTGAATACGTAATTAGTGCTAATTGAAGCCACATGTCAGAAATTTATGCAGCAGGACAGGATACAGAATGCAAAGGGGTTTTCCTATCAATGCAAGGCACAAGCAAATGAAGACCTGCAGTTTTATCTCCTCGTGGATCCTCCTGTCACATGCAAGACCTACAAGTCATAAGTGGTCCTGTAGCCATACACAGTCCTCATAAATAGTTCCCTGATACAACTGGGTTCGTTCAAATCATCTTTTCTCCCCTGGCCTGCTATATGGAATTCAGGAAGGTTTCTGGAGAAGCCCCAGAGTTATAGAAAGCATTGTTTCCATGTTGATTCCTAGTTCCTGCCACCACAGTGGTCCTGCTAATTAGGAGAGCTTAGTCCCAAAAAATTCTCCCCCCTTTCTTTGATAACATAACATTATCCCATAAGCTCTGGAGAGATCTTAATTTCCAAATTAAATATATGCACCTACAGGCTTTTTGGACAGTTACCACTCAGCAAAATTTCCACTGAATTGTCCAATTTGTATTCTTAATGAAGAAGGATGTCCTTCCTCCAAAACCCACAATCCTTTCTTCAAAGTTTTGTCATCACCTTTTATCAAGCTTCTCAGAGGAAAAAAAAAAAAAAACCAGCTTTATCTTTTGATCAAAACATCTCTTTTCCTTAAGTTCATCCTTATAAAAGACTAAAACATTTCATCTCACTTAATGGCCATAATGAGATACCCAGCAATGATGACTGAGCTCAAACAACAGTTAACAGAAGGGCCAGTTAAAGAAGCTTTGCTAAATGTTGCTACCTGAACTGACTGCAATAAACAGCTTCTGCTCAATCCTGCTGAGGACTAAATGAAATGCTTGCTTAAAAACCTCAGACTGTTTGATGTGACTTCATGCCTTAGTGCTCTTTGTGGCATCCAGAGAGACACCAGGCTGAGCCCAGCACACAGCAAGGTCTGGAGGGTGTTCTCCTTCCCACACATACCAGTACAGGAGCGACTGCCACCAGTGCTAACTCAAGTCACATGTCTGACTCCCCCATTCAGCAAGAAGAGAAAAATACTTCTGTACAAAATTCCCATTCAGTCTTTAAAATTTTCCAGCTGTGAAGCAATTCCCTGGATCCAAATCAAAGTCTGCAGATGCTCTGGGGGTAAAATCTCTGCTGAACGAACAACACAGTCTGGATGGAATTGGATTATTAAGAACATTCATGATGGCTCCATGAATTTGCCTGGATGTGGATCAGCTGCTCCTGATTCAATGATATGCTACATAGTTATGTCCTTACATGCTTGCTGTCACTGTTTTTTTCTTATATATTGTGTTCTTACTGCTTGCTTCAAAATTCTTTATGTGTTCCTTCCCTCCCCCTCAATCTGACAGTAAAAAATAACCCAGTGAAGAGGGACATGGAAATGGAACCCAGTGCATTGCCAGCTTTGGGAACTTATATCTACAAGGCAGCCCCACGTTTGTTAAGCTGACAAAAAACCCAACAACCTAGCAATTCTCTGGCTTTTTCCATTTGTAGATGTTTGCTGTAGATCCAAATGAGGATGTCCCTCACTCTGGAACTGGTAAAATAACACTGCATTTGTACAAGGAGACTGAATGGAAAAGAGGTTTAGAATGTGACCTGGGGCCCAGTTCAGCAAAGTGCAAAGCAAATTCTTGATTTTCAAATAAAATCAAGTGGTTTTAACTGCATTGCATGTGCTGGGTGAAATTCATCCTAGCAGTGAGTAAGCCCATAAAGGCATCAAACAGCAGCACTGGTGGGTATTTCATTCACAGAATAACTACAGCTACTGGAAAAGCTTCCAATTCCAGACAGAAATTGGCTCAGGCTTTATGGAGATCATTTAACTTCTCTGTTTGCCCATGTGTAAAATGGGGATATTAATGCTGAAAGGGCATTAACCCTTTGCAAACAAATAAGCCTTTGCATTACTGGTTTTTACTGGTTTAAACTTAACATGACTTCACACAGGGCACTAAGGATGAAAAAAAAACCCACTGTAGAAAGAAACTGCCGTGTTAAATGTCATCTCTGATAGAAGGAGACCAAAAACTGGGGAGGGGTTGTGGTCTGGAGGGGCAGGAGGGCCAAAAGAAGTGGCTCCTCCTTGCAGCCTCCAGGCTTTTGGCAGCACTGGGCTCCATCCAGCCTCATTTTTCCTGCTGCAAAGCAGTGAAAATTCATTTGCCCTCAGTTTTTTGTGAGTTGGTTTTTTTTCTTTTTTTTGATACACTTTAAACTTAGAACTGAAATGAAAAATCATGAAATTTGGTGTAATTAAGTGTGATGAGCTTTATGGCGGGTTTTGCTTTATGTGAGTGCCCGTGTAAATTCTGCAACCAAAAAATACTCTCCTACTTCAGACAGACCATTTAAAATGGTTGTTCTGAAATCAAATTATTTTTTTCTGCACGAAACTTGCTCAAGATAAAGATTTGTGTTCAGAAGCAGATAAAGGAAATCCAACAAAGGAGTAAAGGAAAACCCTCAGTAAAGTCTTATGCCAAGAAAGGCTCGAAGAGAAACTGTTCAGGTGTTCCACAGTAATCGTGTTACATCGTGGCAGCAGTTTGGTGCAAAGCACCAAAAAAAGTGGAATTAACAGGAGGTTTTGGACAGAGACTTCAAATGGAACTACAGAAACATTTCTGAGGTTCGTAGTTTCATTCTCTGACAAATTGTTCCTTCTCCCAAGATAAATGTTTTCAAAGGGTAAAAATGGACATAAATAGGATGAGTCTTAAAATATCTTAATTCATTTCTTGGGCATAACATAATGTACAAATATTAGATTTGCGTTACGTGGTTTGGTGAGGGCAAAGTAGAATTTCTACTGTACTGGATAGAGGGTAAATGAAGGCAAGAAAACACTTTGCTCCAGTGCAAGAACTATACATTAATGACACTAAAAACTTGGAGGGAAGAGAACAAAAATCCCTAATGTTCTGTTTAATAGGTTGAAATAAAAAGTCCTAACAAGTGTTTGTTTCACAATACATGCATGAAGTTGGAAATATTCTATCAGCAGCTAATACTGTTTTTTTTCAGCCTGTGATTTCTTGTGTTTTTCAGGAAACATCTGCCCTTGGCTTCAGTCAGAAGCAGAAGACAGCACAGATGATATTCCTGTAAGGTGAGTCCCACTGTCTTCAATATGTTCTAAGTAAAATTCTGGAGCCCTTATTGAACCCCTATTTAGATATATAGATATATAGATACATAGATATATACATATATATAGATATACAACCCCTGTACCCCTTTCTAGGTTCTTTCAAAAGCCCAACAAGAAATATTCAAACATTTATTCCCCTTTATGTATGTTTAACCCCAGCTCTGCCTTCATATGTTTAATCTGATCAATTAAGTAATGACTCTTGTCATTTAAAAACCACACCACTATAATAATAATAATAATTATGCCACGCAGGAACAAAGCATGGATGAAAAACCCCTGTTGATTTGCTGGGGTTGGTGTTTCGTTTTGGGAATGGTCTCCCTTGGAACTGCTCCTGCTGCTGTCAGTACTTGCAGGTGTTGTGTTTCTTCCCAGGCAGAACTGGGGGCTCTGCAAATCCCTGCAACTCCAAGGGCTGTGCAGTGTTTCTAATGAGAGAAGTTATGTCCTATATTGCAATGCCCAAGAGTCTTTGGAGGTTTTCAGTGTGTTTTATAACTGTTTGTGCTACCCAGCTTAAAGAAAAATTAACAAAACAAAACAAAAAGCTGGTAAAAGAGACAATTAAATGACTTAGGTTGAGATGCTCCATAATTTATTGCAGATCTATGAGAGAACACTTGTAGAACCCATTTAATTCATTTAATAGTAATGCAAACATTGATATAAATTAAAACTCCAGAACGCTCTCTCACATCTTTTCTCTCCCCATGAGAGGTGAATGAAAATGATTTATTACCCATAGATTATAATTGCTTAAAATAGGTTATGATGTAAGAAAAAAAAAATTCTAATCCCTTCTATGAGGCAGGAGCAAAATTCTACAGACAGAGAAATTACATCTAACGCCAGTGTGTTAAGGAAGAAACATTCTTCTTCTCCCTTTGGGGAAACTCTAAGAACATCTTTTTAGAACTGTCAAAATTCACAAGCTGTAATAAATTATTCTTTTTCATTACCCATTTATTAAGCAGGCTGTTTGGTATAATAGCAGAAAAATTCTGTCTAATTTTTCCAGTATTACACTACTGTGATTTCTCATTTGAAACAGACAAGTTATCAAGAGCAGTGATGTGTTTTATTTTGTACGTGGGGACCGTCTTTCCCCCTGAATTCTGATGAAGACAAGTTCTGAAGCGTGTGATGCTCTGCCTGTCGGGGGGTTACGTGTCAGGGCTGGCTCTGGAACCGCCAACCTCGGGGCTCAGCCACGTGGAGGGCTCGGATTGCAGGTTGGGTTGTGCACGACACCCACTCTGCATTCCCACTCTGCTCAGTGCTCATCCCCCTCCAAAACGCTGCATCCCACCCCTTTTCTCTTTAGGGACGCTTCACGATGAAAGGAGTTCACCCACCACTTCTAGTAGTTGCATTAATGTATTTGACTTGCTTTTCTTTTCTTTTTTTTTTTTGCATTTACCTGAAGAATTAAAGTGGATGTCAGATGGAAAATATAGTAGGAGGTTAAATAGAAAACCTGAAGGAAAACAGACCACCAACTAATCATGACAAAATTTAGGAATGTTGCAAATATTGGGTATAAGATGCTGCAGGGATCTCATTAGCTGTAATGCCAATGTGAAATTCTGAATGAAACTTTATGCTGGATAAATGGATAAAACCCTGGTTTAAGAGATGAGAAATCTGGAATGAGGTCCTGGCTCCATCACAAAGCTCTGTATGACTCTGAGAGAGTAATTTATTGACTATGGTAATTTAATATATCATAAACATAATTATATGACTATAATTTATGTTGTATTATATATATATATTCCAGTAAAGATGCTCTCAGGGTAAATGTGCTTCAGCCTTGGTGGTGAAAGTGAAACACTGATGACTTTCATAAAATGAAAATAAAAATACATCCCCTTCTTTTTGCTTAAGCTCTAGTGAAAGTGCACACTCTACCCAAGTTTTATTACGTGTAAAGGGATCCAAAGTTATAAATGAAATTCTTGCAGGTCCCAGGATACCTCACTGTGCTTCTCCTGAGCTCACCACGTGTTTAACACTGGGCTGCACACGCAGGAACACATAACTACACCCTGTAGCCCAAAAACATGAATGCAGAAGCAACAGTGGGAGCAGGTGGCTGCAATATCATTTTTAGGAGATATTTGTGAGCCCACCAGTCCCCCTCCACCCCTCAGAAGGGACATGTAATGAAAACAGAGAGAGAAAAATAAAAGCTACCTATCCCCTGCCCCGAATGGCAACGATGAGGCACGAGTGCTGCCTTATTGGCTTTGGTTGAAAATATATAAATAAGTGGTGGTTATAAAACCCACATTGTATCTTCACAGCCAGCAGCGACATAAAGCTGCTTTCTTCAGCTAGGAAGTGGATTACATTTTTATAACTAATCCTCAGCTCTTTGACTGAAAAGATTTGCTAAGCCCCCCCCCCCCCCCCTACTTTTTCTTTTAGGTTTGTGCACTCCAAAAGCTTCCTCTCTTCCACCTTCTTCCTCCTGCTTCCCAAAAGTAAAGGCACGGCTATTTTTTTGAACTCAGAGTACGTAACTTTGTTTGTGCCTTGCATTGTTAAGCAGGATTCACAGACAGGGGGAAAAAAAAAACCCCAACACCCAAACAACTCTTTGCTTCACTGATCCATAAAATCATTATAGGCAACATTTCAGTTTCAACAAGTGCCAAAAATTCTCCCCCCCCCTCCCCAATCATAAAAAAATAAAGCAGAAACAAAAATAACAAGGCTATTAATCTTTCATTAAGTTAAAGGGATGAAAAGGAATCGCTTAAAGTATCATTCTTTACTTGCACCACAAGATTGGATGCCCCCTGCTAACTTCAAAGGCTCTAAAAGAAGCTGGTTAATATTGTTGGCACAAAACCAGATTGTGGTTTATTTTAGTTTTTCTTGATTTTTTTTTTTCCCCCCAACAAAAGAAAACATTAAGGGTTGGACACTGATTGCCGAGGAACAGCTATTGAAAGAGGGGGCCTTTTGTGCTTGCTACCAGTAATACGTCAATTCTCAGACGTGTAACAGCGGCTCCAAAAATCGCGTCAGTCGCTGCACGAGGGCAGAAGTCGGTAACGCTGCTCCTGTTTGTTCTGTGGTTTCAGATCAGATACAAATCACTCGTTTTCCCCCTATGTGCCAGAGTGCTTGGGCTTGCCCCAGCCTCGCTGAAATATGGACTTCACGCATCCCAAGAGAAGTAACAGATCCCCCATAAGCCACAGAGTCACTCACCTGCTGAACTGCTGCTCCCCTTTGGTCCCTCCCCAGCCCCGAAGTTTGTGCCTACTGAAAACAAAGCTAATTGCTACTGAGTGACATAATTTTGTGGTTATGTTTCTTTGTGCAGGGGTTTCTCTGCAGTGCAAGTGAGAGCTGTTAAGCTGCAGATTGTGGTTGCCGCTGCCTGGCAAAGGGGTAAATAACAAGGAGCAGGGAAAGGCAGGCAGGAAGCGTTTGTGATGGTTTGATGATGTGCTGATAGCTTAATGCGCTTGGCTGGGCTCTGCAGGGCAGGCTGGTGGAAATCCCTGATGCTTGCTTGGGGTGTGTGTGTGGCAGAGGGGGGGAAACATTCCATGTATTTCCCTCTCTTTTTCAGATAAAGAAATGGCTCAGTCCCCATCACACAGTTAGCTTCAGGCTCTTCCCTTGAGTGGGTAGTGAGGAAATACAGGCAAAGTGAAGGCTCCTGGGGGTTAGGGCACCTTAATCCCTTGGGTTTTAGCACCTTAATTCTTTGGGTTTGAGCATCTTAATTCCTTGGGTTTGAGCACCTTAATTCTTTGGGTTTGAGCATCTTAATTCCTTGGGTTTGAGCACCTTAATTCCTTGGGTCTCAGCACTTTAATTCTTTGGGTTTTTGGCTACCTTCCCCAAAGTGTATCTCACCCAACACCTCCCTGTCGTGCTCCTGTCCATTATCTCTCCCAGCTATTCCCTCTGGGCCAGATTCAACATTCATCATAAAAATTTACATGTAATCCATCAGTGTTTGCATAAGGTGGATATACCTTCTTGCATATGCCAAATATGACAGATATCTTAAATTCCTTCTTTAGAACCCTTTTCAGGAAAGGCCTATTACACTGTTGCTATGATGGATAACGTCTCCCTGGCTTCTAATAAACTATTTATTTTATTTGTCTGGGTTAGTCCATAAATTCTGGGGGCAGGAGGAAAGGGCATGACCATTATCCTTTTGGGTTTTTTTTCCAAGAGGAAGCACAGATTTCCTGACAAAATAGCGAATGGAGCCAGTTGCACTGTTTGGGAGGCAAGTTGCCCAATGCTTCCTATTATGAGACACCTTTCAGTTGCTCATAGTTCTACAAAAGTGTATCTGTTTGTCCTGAAATGTGTGATCTCAGCTGGCTGCCTCAGTCATTTCTGGGAGTAAGATGAAGGATTTAAACAACTCTGGCAAGCTTAGAGGCAATAACGCTGTTATTTGTCTTCACAGAGCCTGAAAGCATGAGTTATGTTTTCAGAACACTTATACTGCAGTGACAAGTGCTACAGAGAGGTCCATTAGGGAATGAATAATCCTGTCAGTGGGCTGTCCATGAGGAGGGAGGAACACAGCAAACACTGGAGACACAGGGAAGCCCTGAACAGCACTGCTCTGTCTCTGTGTGCTGGGGGAGGCATGGTTTCTCTGCACAAAAAATGCAATCATATAATTAAGAACTCTGCCATAATGTGTGAACAGCAGGAGGCTGTTGCTGCTCCACCAGCAACTCAACTCCTGGCATTTCCTTAATTTTAAGTGCCCGAGTCTGACCTGAATAATTTTCTTTTAACCTGTTTCTCTGTGTGTGCAATAAATAATGGTGACTAATGCAAACAGTCCAAAATGCAATTACTTCATTTGAGCAGCTGGATGATCTGCATCCATTAATTTTCTCCATCTCTCCAAGTTCCTGGTGGGGTTCCCAGTTGGACAGGAACCTGCCAGGACCCGAGGAAACAAAAACATCACCTGGGTGTCCTTCCTGGCCGTGGTATTTGTGCAACCCCATCAGCAGGGACCTTCCTCTGATTTTTGTCAGCAAATTTTGCCCCCCCTTGCACGGGGACAGCTGGAGCGCTCGGGTGACTTCGGTGGGCCTCGGAGCAGGGAAGGTTGTGCTTTCCCAGCCCCTCACGCTGCATCTTCTGTGCCTTCCACGGAATTCAGGCCTCACTTTGTGCGGGGTTTATCTCGAAAAGAAAGGGTTTAAGCTTGGCTAAGCAAAAAGATTTTTCCAGAGGAGGAATGGCTGGTTCACGCTCCAGCCTGGCTGTCTGTGAAATGTTACATTAACGATAAGATCCTGAAAGAGCCGGGGCTGAGCAATCTCGCTTTCCTTTTTTACACTATCTTTGCTGAAGTTTCTTTTCCGCTTATAGAGAAGGGGAACAGTTTTCTTTTACTTTCTTTTTTCTTTTTTTTTTTTCTTTTTTAAATTTTTTTTTATCACCGACTTCAACCACGGGGTCAGCTTTGATTCGGGTGAGTCAGAAACGTATTTATCTCTGAAATTCTCCTTCTGTGCCTGGGAATGAAGTGTTTCTCCTCATCTCAGAAGAAAGAGATATGTTTTAAATAATAGCACTGCCAAAAAAAAAAAGATGAAGAAGAGGTAATGATAGCTGTTTGTTTTACCTGCTATATAGTAGGCCTGATTTATACGTTGCTGGTACATATATGATTTTAAGAGACTTCTTTAGTTTCTCCGTGACAATGTTTATAGTTTCGTTATAGAAAGAGATCTGTAGTCCAGATTTTGTTCTAAACTCTGCTCGGCTCAGGCAGTTGTAACAGCAGATAGACTTGACCTAGCACTCACCCTGTTTAAGATGTGTTTTATTTTTGCAGGCATTCCATAGTTGCAGGAAGCACTCAAGCCTTAATCTGGACCACTTGTCGGGTAGTGAAAGGAAAAAAAACAACTTAGGGAGCAATCCTCTTGGAAAACCATGCATGGGTTTTAGGGAGAGCTCAGCAGGCCTGCAAATGCTGTAGGCAGCTTTGAAATCCCCAGCCAAGGAGGCTTTGTTGTTGATGCCCCAAGGGAAAAGCCAAATGCAGTTGCTCATCACAATGTGAATGTGGATCAAGAATAACTGAGATTTTGCATGGTTTGATCTGCACATCCTTTCCCTGTCTCCTTCTGCAGTGCTGGGGGGAAACAAAACTGCTTAGAAGCCCGAAAACCCTGGAAACATGTTGGTCCTCAGACTCTAACAGGTATCTCCATGGTCTTCAAGAATCTAAACTCTTTTGTCCCCGAAGCTCTGGTGCCCTCGGGCAGGAGCAGATGCCAACGGTGCAGCTGCCTGTCTGCTCAGGGGGCTGTGCAGAGTTAGGGCCAGGCATGTGCTGTCCTTGGCTGGAGTTCTTTGTGAGGATCAGACACCCTGACAAGGGTCTTTGTCACATTTTTGGCTTCTGTGCCCTCCCACGGTAACTGGACTGTGATACACCCTGTTTCCCCATGGCAGGCTCTGCAGGGTGGGATCTCACGTGGTCGGTGTGGCAGCCTGGTAAGAAACTCATCACATTCTGATCTCAGAGCGAACAGCATCTGCTTCATCTTTCTTTAGTAGCTGAACCATTGTGTTTTTTCTAGACTGTGGTATGGCCAAACTAAAAAAAAAACTAATTTCAAGTTAAGTATACCTTAGAAACACTGCTGTGAGCTTTAATTTACTTATTTTAACATGAATGAACAATTTAAAGGAAGAGGGTCTTGGGGCAGTTGGAGAATATAAGCAGTAGTCTGTAACATCCATGTGCAATCTCACACAAACAGCATAGCAATATAGAATACCACCTGGGAAAAACCCACCATTCAGAATAGAAATAGCATTTTCCTACTCCCCTACTCAGCTACAGGTCAGAAGATGCAATCACTGTAAACAGGCTAGAGTATATTCAGCAGTAATGACATTGTACTTATGCCACACAGTTGGATGGGTCCTTCCAACATTCATCTTCTCTATATTTACTTTTTTTAAGACCCTTGAGATCTTCAATACCTTAATTTTCTTCAGAACAAATGATAATGTGATTAAGGGCAAACTGTTTTCTTCACTCTGAATTTTTTGTCTAATTCATTGGAAAACCGAATTCCAAGGCTGCAAATAGTTGCAAAGGCAACTGCAAACTGTGGGTGCTCAGCATCTCTGAGAGTTAGCAACAGGGAAAATCCCGTATGCCTGTAGCTATATATCCTAAAAAAATCATATTAAAATGGTGGTTATATTGCATTTTGACTTGTAATAGAAATATCACTGTTGAAAGTTTTTTCAAGTTATACCAATAAAGACATTACTGGTTAATACACAGATATTCAGCTGTCATTCATTTCCACTGCAATTTACAGCAATTAAAGGAAAACCACTTTAATTGACCGTTTCTCCTGCCTTCTCATGGAATGTTGCCTGAACAAACAATTAGTTTTACTAATTTAATGGAAACTCTTTGTGTGTTTTCCCATGTGCACTATCCTCAGTTCCAAGATAAGAAAAGCACACAGTGGAGATCAGTGCTGGCACAGAGAACATTATCCAGGCTGAAGTCAAAGGGTGACAGCAGTAGCTGCTGTTTCCAAAGTCCCCAAATCTCCCTGGATGGGAAATTTGGACAGAGGGATGGGAAATGCCATAGTACTGATAAAAAATAAAAGAGCAGTATGCTAAGAAGTGTAGCTTCACCTTGTAACAGCACTGCTTTTTACTGTCTGTGCTGAGAGTGGTTCCACTTCTGACTGGTCAGGTGTCAGGATGCTGATCCAATTGCCGCTGCCTCGTGCTCCAGAATCCTGGAAACTTGGCTGGGATTTTGTATTTTTGAAACTCCATGGCAGTCAACCCCTCACTGGGTTGTTTTCTAGAGGTTATTTTCTCTCAGATCCTGCTGCTCCACGACTTCTGCAGTGATCCATTTCCCCACTCTCCTGCAGTGTGAGCGTTCAAGCTGCACCCAGGTGAGCAGAGTATGGGAGGAAAGGGGAAGAAATAGAGGAGGGAGTAGCAGGACTAAATAATAACCTCTGTATCCTGCAATTTCCAGTGAAAATGATGGGGAGAAAAACACAAAACATTTGAGACTTAATTCTTTTCTGTCTTCACAGGTAGGCTCTGGACTATTTAGCTGATGGTTTCTTGTGCTCTCCTTCCACCTGACCATCCTGTGTTCAGATTTGTACCTCACTAGGAACAATGTTAAATTGTGCTAAGAAGAGATCATGCAGATTTAGATTTGTTATAGGAAAATATCTGTACCCAGATCTTTAGGGCTTTACGAAGATTATTTTGATTCTAGCTTTTGTGATGGAAGCCTCAGGCCTGTATTATTTATCCAACTATCAAGGCTCATTGTCTTCAAGCTTTTAACATACATTCTTAACTCTGTTTGCAGGAATCAGTGTAAATATCTTTGTGTGTGTGTGTGTTAATATGTTTCCTCTTACTCCTTTGTCCCTTTGGGAGCCACATAATTCTGATTAAACATCCTTGTTCAGAAAGAATATCCCACTGCTCAAAAATTTTTGACTTTGCCGAGTTCTGTTTTCATTTAGACACATAGTCAAAATTCCATACTTGATCAGACTAGTGGTGTAGGAGCCCAGTATCCTGTCTTTAAGAAAAGCTGGGAACAGATGCTGCATAAGGAAGGGAAAGGAATGCTGCAGTTCCTAACCCAGGGGTAACCTGCCTGCGGGGGAAGATTTCTCCCCAAGCCACAACACTCTGAGCCTGAGTTATGCCCTGAAGTATAAAGTTTTACATCCCTTCAAAAACTGCAATTCAAAAAAAAAAAAGAAAAAGGGAAAAAAAAAAGAGCTATCATAATTTCCTCAAACTTTTTGTGAAGTATCTGTTTCTTCAGAGTCCCATTAAGTTCCTGCCTCCACACTTTGTACGGTGACAATGACTTCAATAAGCCAATTATGCTCCGTTCTGAAATAGATTTCCTTTCTGTCACTTTTCTGTTTGATCCATTTCAATTTAATTAAATGGTCAAAATTTAAAGTATATTTTTTTTTCCATCTTGAAAAAAAATAAATCTCCATTGTAGCTTTTCAGAAAATTGCCTATCTAGTTCTTTATTTTCCATTTGGAATAAATCTGAGTTTTTATGCTGATGAGAAATTATTTAAGCAACCATCTCACTCATCTGCTGTAAAAACAATATTTTAAAGATGCAATTTTCTGTGAAAGAATCCGGCTCAACATGTAATTCTCTTCTGTCTTTGATGGATCATTTTCTCAGACACAAATGAATTCTGTTGAATCTGATAATTTTATTTCTCATAATCACAGTGAAATAATGAGGTACCGTATCATCTTTTTTGCTTTGCTTCTCGTTGCTTGCCGTTTACACTTGAAAAAAGTCCTTGAGGTCTTGATGAGTCTTCTTGGCTTAAAGGACCTGTCTTTTGCCAGGTTGAAAGAAAAAAAAAATTATTCAGATTCTTTACTTTTGATTCACCATTGCTCTGAAATAATGAATGCTACCCTTCCTCATAATGACCCAAAACATCAAGGGTGGCTTCCTACTCACTATGAAAAGACACAGGTCCAGCTTTTTCATTGGGATGAAAAACTTGTTAATAAAATCAGCACGGTGGTTCAGATACTTCAGCCTGTTAGACCTCCGACAGCAGAGCCACAGATCTTAAGAAGAGGAAGAAGAAAGGGAAGGAGAAACAGAGATTCATGGGAGAAAAAAAAAAAAGCGGGGGAAAAATGTGATTTCAGATGGTATCAAACAAAAGAAAAGAATGTTACTGTCAGTCCTCTCCCACCAAATTTGCCTCTGCCCAGTTCAATGCTGGTACCACTGCTCAGGTCAGGGATTTATTAAAATGCAATAAAGTGACGATATTTCTGGAAACCTGGAGCCATCCTGGAACTACTTGAAGAATCCTTCTTAAAGGGGCCGGTTCAAACCTCGCAAAAAAAGTAAATAGGATCTTCTGCACTGATTTCAAGAGGCTTTCAATTACCCCAGAACCCTGCAGGGTTGAAACAACTGCTGCACGGGTTGCTGGCAAGGTGTGTGAGGGGAAGCCACTACTGCTGTTACTAACAGAGTTTATCATTAATAGAAACACACCACTGACAGGGTAACAACACCCCTCTGTCCCAGAACTGTGTGCAATGAAAACTGTCACAGACTCAAGCTTTTGGAAATGTTTGAAGAGTTAAAATTCGTCACAAGTTTGTAACTTGTTGTATTAAAACTATCAGAAAGGGCTTGTATTTGCTTCTCAGCCAGCACATTTGAAAAGTACGTGCGCTTTTCAAATGCTCTTTCACATCCTATTCCCAGTGATGACCTCTGCTGTCTGTGCTGGACTTGGGTATTATTTTTTACTGAGACGAGATCTCTTTAATCAGCTTTAAAAACATTGTGAACTGAAACTGCTCTTATTTAAAAGTTTAACTTTACTTTCATCAATTTATAATCAGAGTTCCTCTGGTATGTTTGATTCCTGACAAACAAGGATAAAAGTCTTGTGCCCCCATTGCTAATGAGATGATAAAACAGCAGGGATCAAGTTTTTAATTACTACAGGCTATGCACTGGAGAGGTACCAATGATATTTTCTATTGCATGTCTAAGTTGTAACTTCAGGCTTATGACAGTCATGCTGTGTTCCTCTGCCTTTGATGATCACTCATCTTTGTCTCCTGAGAACATACAAAAATTTCTGAGCTTGGATCCTGGGGGGCTTGCAATTACTGCTGTAACCTGGCACAGGTTCCAGGGTAGTGCCGTTGCTGCTCAGTGAGGATCCGATGTCTGAGCGGAGGAGAGGACACGCAAAACATCAGGAACTTCTCTTCTCACCCACAATCTGGGTTATCAATCTACTCGTCCCTTTAATAATTATGCTTTTAATTAAGCTGGAGAATAATTTAATATTGTTCCCTTTTTTTCCTATTAGAAGCACAACCCAGTACCTTCTCATCCTCGAAGAGTCACGGCCACAGGCACACAGCAATGCACGTTCCTGGCACCAGGGGACTCAGGTCTTGGAAAACTGACAATACAGGCATGTTTTTGAAGGTGATCACCATTCCTACCCACGTTTATAAGCTTGTTGAGCAAGTTTTGTTTCTTTGAAAAAAATTAATACCAATGCCAGAGATTAAAGTGTATCTCCAGTAATAAATAGTTTCCTTATTAGAAAGAGCGCTGAGGCTGATAAATGTTACAGACCTATCCTTTCCTTCCCCAGTTTTGCAGACCTCCATCACACTGATCAACCAGCATACATTTATTATTCTGGTTATTCAAATGCTTTTTTTTCCCTTTTGCTCTGTAGCACTGTCTTACATAAGAGTGGATATTTCCTTTGGCTGCAGCGCAAGGCAAACAAGAGAGGAGCCATCAGTTGTGCTAACACAGGCAGAACACAGCTGAGACAAGAATGAGGATGTTTGTAGGTTACATGGAAAGTCACCTCCCTGTTGCCTCAGGACCAAATCACTGCTTAGATCACCAGAAATCCGTGGGGAGGAAAATATCAGAGGAAAAACACTGGAAGGAGCTTTCTCACTGAGCCTCTGTGTGTTTTGTTCTGCAAATACAAGGTTTATCTTCCCATGAAAGAGCTTGTGAAATCTGAATATGAGCCCATCAAATTTTTCAAATGAAGAAGGGGCTCCACACAGGCCATGTACCCACCAAAATTTGCTCTGAAACCACCACAGCTTTTTTGTTGCCACAGTTGCCCTGCCACTGTTCCATGGCATCCTACAGACATAATTTCCCTTAAATTCCTGTACGCTGAGAAAGCACTCTGTGAAAAAATTACTTCATCCCTATTTTGAGTTGCCTTTTCTGTTTAATCTCGGCTTGATGTAAAAGAGAGGTATGTCTCAGCCTTTTATCCAACTAAAATGAAGCTGCTATTCCTTTCCTTAGTTCTTTCCTTTATACTTCCTCTCTGCAGCTAAATCTTAACCCAGGAGGCAGTTTTCCATCTGGGGAAGGACTGAAGACCACAGAAATCATGACATCTCCAGCATGAAGTGGAGTCAGCAAGGGGGAAAGATGAGCGTAGAATCAGGAGCAGGAGGTCCTTCATGAGTGCTGAAACACAAAAAGTAAAAAATTACTTTTTCTTTGCCCAAACTCAAAGATTTTACAGTGGCATCATTTGTGTAAGGGGCAAAATACCAAAGGACGTGGTTGTGTGCAGAGATACTGCAAAATACTGCATGTAAGCAAACTTTAACTAATATATTCACTGCAGCAAGAATTGTGAGTTCTGATCTGACTTGGATTCTCCAGGGACTGCATGTCAGACAAATGCTACAGAAATCAAGAGATCAGATGACCCACTTCTCTCTAGCTCCAGGATAAAACCCCACTGCTTTGGTAGCCCCATCCAAACAGGCTGTAAATAATCATTCTTATGAAAAACAGGGGGGGGTAACGCTCACTTCAAAAAGTACTTCACAAATCTGAAAACTTCTATTAAATAACCAACCATGATTAATGCACTTGGCTGTAGAAATCAATTATATTTTAAAAGCGAATCATGAAGGAGACTTCATAGTTGTTTTCTTTTACAACTGATATGACAGATCAAAAATGCAAACGCTACAAAGACTGAACTGACTAGAACCCAAATTTAGCTTAAATGCACTGATTTATTTTACAAATGTAGGACATCCAAGTAACAAACTATTGTTCTGCAGAGGCGATCAGTGGCACTCAAGAACTTTACAGCTTCTATCAACTCAAACCAGAGCATAAACAGAATCAAGAGGCATTTAATGTGCTACATAATAGAACTTGAAATGAAGTTGACCATAAAATGTGTATAATCTAAACGGCAGAAATCACTCCACTTTAACGATCTGTTCCCTAAAAAGAAAATGTAAAGTGTTTAAAAGATTTAGCAAAATGTGTGCATAGATTGAATAAATCATCATGGGTATCAATTATATCTTGAAAATGGTGTACAGCTCTTATAACATCAAGGACTGGTTTTAATTACAGCTGCAGTGTAACTAATATTTTCTTAATTTTAATGAGTGTTGTCCTATTATAGGATTAACTTGTGCTGAAGCTGGAGAAGCTAAAAGAATTTTCAATTAAAAGAATTGCAAAGACATTTGAGAGGTACACAGAGAAGAGCAGATTGTTCTGAAATGTACTGGATTTTGGCCCAAATGCTGTTCCACTTTCTCACATGAGTCATCTCCTGGGACTACACCAAACAAGATTTGGGTTTTTTTTTTCCAGAATTGTAAAAAGTAAATATTGCAATGCTCTGCAAGTACAAAGTTGTAGTAAATTCCTGTCTCTACAAGAGAAATTTGCACAACTAAAATGATCACAATACATCATTATAATCCAGAAGAGGGAGGAGGTCCATCAGTAACACCAACTCTTTTCAGTTCCTGTGTTTAGTTGTAACTCCTGCTCCACTGACAGGCTGTATTTATTTCAGTATGTACCATTGTAACACTGACACAGCAGCAAAAGTTCTTCAGTGAAATATTGTGTCAAGGTCAAAGAACCACTTAGAAAACTCCTGAATCAAAAACAACCCCCCCAAAAAAACCTGACTTTGCAATTATCATTATAATTTCAAAGCATTTTAGCATTTTATTACTAAAAAGTGATACAACTTAGTTAACTACAGACCAGGGCAGAGAACCAGTGGTTTGAGAGCTGACAACAGTCCGTTTTGTGGGTGCTCTACTGTCCCCCTCTTTGCCTGGTTTTCCTAAAGAGTGCTCATGGTCATTGCTATTTGTTGTTCAGGATTTTTTTATTTTGGTCCATTTTTAGGCTACTGGTCATGAACGAGGTCTAATGTGGGACATGAAGAGATGGAGTTTATGATCCACAATTTATGGGAAGCAGCTGGGTTTGTGTAAACACATGAAGTGTTAGTGCAGAGATTAGAAGTCATCATTCAGCCTTGAAAGTGGGCTTTGAATACAGAAGGACAAGAAACTCCATATTTCTGTTAAACTTAGACTGTAAAACTATTAAATCACAGTAAGAATTCCAAACTGAAATATTCATGTTCTTGAGGCTACTGCCACACCTCAAGCCTATGATTTCTGTGTGCTGAGGACACAAACATTTGCATTTGGCGTCTCATTTTTTTTCAGCAAGTTTATTTCCTCTGCCTTTTTCACTAAAAGAGCCAGAGTGTGTACTGAGAACATTATTTTGCTTACACAAAGGGAAAACTAGATAATAGGTGCTTCTTAAGTCTCCTACTGCTGGACAGCCATAATATTGAAGTCATAAATGGGCAAATGTCAAAGCAGGTCTCCTGCTGTGCCTGACTCCCTCTAATAATTAGGTGCTGCTTTATTGTTCTGGGACTTAGCTGGGAGTCCAGCTGTCAGCTGACATGACTGGTAATGGAAGGACCACATTCCTGATAGCAAGACAACTCCCTTCAAAATTCATGGCATATTTACAGCCGTTAGATTTGCAGGATCAGGTTTCAGACTGTAGCCGTGCACAGCAAAATCATATCTGGCCCTATGTGACTGCACTGCTAAATGCTTGTATTTGACTTCCAAAAATTGCATTCATACAAAATGAGGATGATCAGACCTTCCACCCAGCTATGAGTGAGCCTTGCACTGTTTGAGAAGGGCCAAAAAGCTTCAGTGCCCTGCTGGGAGCTCTCCCATCCATGGAATCAGAAGGGAGCCCCATGGAAAGGGTAGCTCTGTGGTCCCCAGCCACCACAGCGGATATTTGGAGCAGCAAGCCACTAACATAACTTAGCAACTTGCTAAAAAGCAAGTAAACATGGGAAAAAGTCAACTGCAAGAGTTGTTGGGAGCATATCCATGTGCAGACAGACAGCTCTGATTTGTCTTTGCCGAAAGAAAAATGCAAGAGCCATTTATGCCTCACCTGTCTTGGTGCTGTTTGAAAGGGGTTTTACCACCCTGCCACCCTTTTTCAGACTCTCTTTTTCAGACTCCTGTGACACTGCAAAGGACAGAATCCTCCTGTAGTGTCTAATAAAGGAGAAGCTTCCCATCCTGACCTCCCTGTTCTTTGAAGGCTCCAGGCAGCAACACCAGCTGAGCAGCTGCTGGAGAAGCAGTTGTGCCAGAGCTTTTTCCTGGGTGAATGACCTCGTGGGAACCAGGGCTCAGTGACTCAGTGGAGCTGCTCTGGGGCTGCACCACGAGCTGACTGGCTCAAGGTAACTCTTCACAGGTGCACTGAAAGCACACAGGTCTGTGCTCCCCCATCCAAGCAGGGCATGATCATTGTGGACACCTCTCATAGCCTGAGCCAATTTGGATGGCAGCAAGAAGAAATGTGAGAGCTGCTGTCCCCTCTGACACCAGTGGGAGATCTCCTCCACTGGGGGAAAGGTGGGAAGGGTGAGTTCTCGGGGACAGGCTCTTCAAGAGGTGTTCTTGAAAAGGAAGAAGTTACAAGTACTACAACTACTTGCTGCTCCAGCCCAAAGGTACTCCAGTTTAATGCTGGGGGATTATTAGCTCTTTGTGTACTTAACAGAACATGTCAGTAATGTGCTGTACAAAACCTTTCCTGTGGCAGCTGTCAGACCTGTTATAAGCTGCAGTTGAGCAACCAGTCAGGACATGTGGTTTTCTTGGGGAGAGGATTGTTGTGAGGATTGCTGTGAGGATTGCTGTGTTGCTTTATTCCAGAAAATCAAATTAGCTCCTTGCTATTCCATATTCTAGCTATAACTGCCTACTGAAAAGGCATCCTCCTTCTGCATAGACTTAGGAAAACAAGGCAGAAACAGCTCCAAGTCTTCAGCAGGAACATTCAAAAAACACTGAATCCTCAACATCTCTGTCCCCAGCCTTTAGTCTATGAAACCTTCTCTGGTATAAGTGGCAGCTTTTTTCCTGGGCAGAATCCATAAGGGCGCTCCCACATTGTCAGAAGAAAGGTAAGAAAACAGAGTTTGGGTAGAGAATTTATTTGCCACAGCAATCTGCTGCACACAGAAATTACAAAGAGAAGTTAACTGAAAAGAAAGGCAACCACTAATATATCAGTAAAGAGTAGGAGTTTACCAACATACTGACCCCTAATTCACTTCAGTGGTTATTTGAAGAGGGAAAAAAAGCACAAACAACATAAGATATTTTTTCTGCTTTCTAAACACTAGCTAATCATTCACCCGACTTTTTGCTAGATAAGAAACTTCTAGTGGTGGGTATTTGTGAGATACTTAATGCAGTGAGACTTTTTTTTTTTTTTTAATTATTTTTGCCCAGGAGACAAATGTGTAACCATATGATTTTTCCCCCTGCTATGTTAAAAATGCATTTATATTTTTTCAAGCACACCCCGATTAAAGAGGGCACATCTGTTTTAAGTCCTTCTTTATGAAAATTACTGAGCTTCCTCTGAAAGCTTATCTTTTAATTTCAAAATTCTTTGTAGCAATAACTTAGATAATAACCAACCATATTTCTGTCCTCTTTAGGAAAAAAAAAAAAAAAAGAGAGTGAGAGAGAGAGAAAGAAAGAAAGAACCATTTTGAGCTTTGAACTCCCCCTCCCTCCCCTCTCTGGGTCTCCTTTGAAAAGGCCCCCCTCATTTGCGTTTAAAATGGATGTTTCATACTGGTTGATTAGTGTTCGTGTGGGATACCAGCCGCTCCGAGCCCAGGGCTCAGCTTGAGCCCTGCGGATTATTCATCAACTTCCCCGGCAGGGGGGACCCTGCTTCTCTCCCTGCTCAGCACCAAAGTCTTCAGCTTTGCCTTTTAACATTTTTTTTCCCCCTTTACACAAAGTTGCTTTTTTTGGGGGGTGGGGGGATTTTTTCCCCCTCCACTCTTTCTTCCCCATGAAGGGGTTATTTGAGTGTACATAACACCAGAGCACTTTTAATAGCAAACCACCCCCTTCCCTGAGCAGCTTTCCTGGTGTGAATAGCACAGAATGGATCAGGACATATTTACCATATGTCTGTCTGGCTCCAACCATTGTTTAAGGCAAAGATCATTTAAATACCTAAATTGGGACTTGGAGAGGCACTTGGCTTTATCACTACATTATGGCCATATTACAGCATCCTCTTTATTTCTTTTCCCCTAGGTCTGACTGATGTTTTGTTTATCATGGAAAAGATGCAGAGGACATATGTAAGGATGTGTCTGCATTAGCAATATTTCAATAACATTTATCATGGTTGCTTTTAGCATTTTGAATACCAAGTCTAATCCAGCTCTGAGCAGGCTTTTACAGAACTGTTATTTCACATTAGCTACCTGTGTATGTTTGTGATATTGGACTGTTATTATTAATCACACCTACTGAGATAATGCCTCAGAACCAACAAGAAGGAGTTGTCTTTGTGCAGAACAAAAATAAATAGCAGGCAATTTTGTGTGCCTGAAATGTAGCCCACTTTTGTATCATCTGAGCTCACAAAAGATGAGTTCCCTGCAAACCTGGGGTCTCTCAGGCCCGTAAACTGTTATGGATACAGGAATACAATTGCAACATGAAGAGTTTTTCCAGACATTAGTGAGCATAGATATATTTTCCTTTGCTCCTTTGTCTCCAGCTGCCTAAAGGCATTCATCCTTCCTTGAACACTGTGACTTACACACAAAATTATCACGTCTACAAAAAGGCAGAATTACTTTCTTTTAACTTTACCCATCTAAACCAGGCATGAACTTTGATGATTAGTTTTGAAGAATCTCTTGCTGATGGAAAGAAATCAGCACCTGCAGAATGTGACCATCCCATCAATACTGATGCTGGAAAAGAATGTCCTCTAGATATGGTGTATCCTATTCCCACTGATGAAATCCAGATAAACTAGTTTGGATCAAACTCCTAACTTTTAGACAGGTGAAGCAAAGAAAGAGACCCCAAATCAAAAACCCCTCTCTCCCTCGCTTTCGGAGGCCCGCTCTCCCCCCCCTTTCTGTCTCCTACTATAAGAAAATCTTGTTCTGTTCAGAGTCACTAGACCTAAGAGATCGGGAACATACTGCAAAAAGCCAAAGACCCATAA
>JAWWES010000037.1:13200854-13233986 GCA_035583135.1 Lophotriccus pileatus
TTATGGGTCTTTGGCTTTTTGCAGTATGTTCCCGATCTCTTAGGTCTAGTGACTCTGAACAGAACAAGATTTTCTTAGAGTAGGAGACAGAAAGGGGGGGAGGAGAGTGGGCCTCCGAAAGCGAGGGAGAGAGGGGTTTTTGATTTGGGGTCTCTTTCTTTGCTTCACAGGAGAGACTGTGTGAGTTCATTCACACTTATTGAGACATGGGATTATCTGGTGCAATGCTCACTACCATTAATTCTTCTCAAAATTAACAGCTACCAGGAGCTGAATTTTATCTGAAAGTTATCATCCCAGAAAGTTCTGATAAAAAGATTTATCTTCTTTGGTACTTTTAGTGAACTATATTTCTCCTTTGGGACATCTTTAATCTGCTTACAAGGAGGTTAGTAGGAGTAAGAGACACAGCACAGCTCTGTCTTTGAAAACAAGAACTTCTTTACACCCACACAGGCACCCACAGCTCCTTCCTCCCAGTGAATACAAAGTAATGATACATTTTCTCTCTGTGTTACCTTATTTTTTTCATTTTGAACCTCTGTCTCCTGGCTGAGCTGTCTCCCCACGAACCCACTGCATGTGAAAGTCAGGTGTGTTATTTTAAAACCTGCACCCTGGGCCAAGCTCAGGTCTTGTGATGGTATCCAGCATGATCCTCTGGGAACCGGTGCTTTGGTGCTCCCTCCAGGTCCTGCATTCCAGGAGGGCCCAGACACTCGTACCCACCCCAACCATCTCTGTCCAGAAGTCAGACCTGTGAGGATCTGGAAACTGAGTGGTCAAAGAACAATTTTAGGCCTGTCCAGTTGCAGATTTATGCTAAGAAATTGTGCAGACTGAAGCTGAGTATTTAGGTGTCTAAATCTCTCAAAAAGTTGTCTGGAGCACAGGAATGTTTCTTTTGACAGCCCTTAATGCTTCCTTACTCCTCTCAATTTTGTGTCTGCTGCAGCTGTGACCACAGCAGTATCTGAGTGTCATTCAGAATTGCCTCATGTGAATTCTGCCTCTTTCTTCTTTTCCCCAGGAGGAATCCATGTAATAACTACAAAAATTTAAATACATACATATATATATATATATACACATCCATGCATATGTATATGGACCAGTGGAACTGGTAACTGAGCTGTTTGACTCCTGCAGCCAGGAGAGGGGTGTTTTCATCACAGACATCAAAAGGAATATATGAAGGAGGTGGGGATGACAATGAAGCTGATAAGTCAGGGGATATTGCAAAAGATGTTTCAAGAGATGGAAAGACATATTTTCCACAGCGAGCTGCATTCCGAGCGCTGCGGTCCACGTGGAACACTCCAGAGAGGACTCTGGGAATATCCATCCTCTCTGCTGAGATTTCTTAGGGCCACTTCAGCGGGAAAGTGTAAATTGGCACAGCTCCACTGACTCGAATTGATTCGAGCAAATAAATTGCAACAAAAGAGACACCAAAAAAAAACCTAATGAGCCCTCAGTCATTTTACTCAGTTGTGTCCAGAGGCACGGGGATGCTTCAGAAGTGCTGCTCACAAAGCATTAGTGATAGTGGGAAAGCCACTGGTGCCAGACTCATTTGACATGTATCTGCCCCACTCAATTCATGCTGAATTTTCACCATCCGTTTGATGGGATAAATATGTTATAACATTAAATATATTTGTTAGTACATCTATATTCGATACGTGAGAGAACAACGCAATGGGCAGCAACAAGGATCAGAATTCAGTCCAGAAGAGGTTTTAAATACAATGGAGTTATTACATCTTCAAATTACTGTGACAGGCACCCAGATCTTTACTACCATATTGATGACCACCCCTTCTCACAGAAGTCCACATGAAAATCCAATCAGCAGGATTGTTTCCAACATGGCCCATCAGGCATTTGACATTTTAAAAGCTAAATAAACCAGAATTTTTAGAGTCATTCTCTGCAAATATTCCAAGGGAAGGGAGTGAAAAGGTGACAGATGTTTTGCATGTAGGTAAATATAAACTTTAACACAACATAAAATGTGTGAGAACGATTTGAACTCAATTCCAAAATTAATTATTCGGAGTCTCAAATTGTAAAGCGCCATTTGGGCTTCAAAGGATGTTCAAAATAAAGAAAATAACTCAGGTATTTATTGTTTTGCTTCAATTTACATTGATGCTATAAATAGCTGACAAGAAATGATGACAAATAAGCTATTGTAACCCTTTGGGAGTTTATTAGGTCATTTGTGAGAGGGCTGAATAGAGTCATTTGTTGCCCTCAGGTGTTTGAGAGTCTCTTTACCCTTGGGAAAGGAATTTAACAAAGGAGTGTATTTCAAAGAAGGCACTCTGTGTTTTCCACCCTTTTTCTGAAGTGTTTTCAAACACACTCCAAGCTAAAAATTCTCAGAAGTGAGAAAAGAAGGTATATATCAGATGACCCCTGAAGCAGCTGACAATCCCAGGGAGCAGAAGATAGGGTCAGATTTTAGATGCTTGAATCCCAAATACATTTTCACTATAGGAGGCCCTGATTTATTTTTGCCCCACCCACTGGGTGCAAACTTTGAAATGCACAACACAAAAGCATTGGACTAATGCCCTACTTGAATTTTTTTTTTTTATTTGGCTGAGATGTGACATGTCTTATTTTTTGTCTGCTTCCAAAAACACTGGGCAGGTCCTTTGTCACAAAAAGGCATTGCATCTGCCTTAATCTATATATCTTCTTAATTAAATAGAGCATTAGCATTTGTTTAGGCTATAATAAAGCACATTGTCAGGCAATATCAATATAGCCATCATAATGAATCTGCTAAAACAGCTTTAAGGAAAAAATAAACTACAGTTTTAATTGGATAGGTGGCACCCAGGTATCCATCTATTCCAGAAGTAACAGCCCATACAGTCCCCTCAGTGGAATGAAGGGTAGAAAAGAAGACAAGGGGAAAGGAAAAATGGAAGTGAATCTGTGTATGGGGTTTTTTTCCCAATGAAATTTAGCTCATGGTTCTACCTAAAATGCATCCCTCTTGTATTTAGTTCAAAAAGTGCTATCAAGTGAAGTCACTAGATCATTATTTTTGGTTTATTTAAGATATTTAGAGATGAAAATCTGGGGAAATTAAAAGGTTAGTAATGACAAGGATGAAATAACAACACAGTCTAACCAAGTAGAGCAAATTTGCAGTATGGAAGTTTTGAATGCAACAGCAGCAGTTGGTGGAGGTCAGGTAATAAACAAGACTGTTTTTTTATTTTTCTTTGAAGGGTGTTGCTAATAGGTCCAAGGCAATATTGGTAATTTTTGTTTCAGGAAAGGCATCCTTCCTGTACAAATTTTGCTTAAAAAAAACTTTCACTTGTACTGTTCATCAAAGAAGTGAGTCAGACAGAAATAAGCAAACCATGGGCTAATAAATAGTGCAAACCCCCCCTGATTTTAATTAGGGAGCTGTCACAAGGACAGCAGTAAAGATTAATGTCACAGGTGTCTCTGGCTGAAATAGGGGCAAATGGACTTATCAGATTAGAAAGTGAATTTGGTATGAATTTTTCTTCATTATCATTGTTTTGTCCTTGATTTCAAAATGATGCTGCTCAATCTGCCACCATCACCACTCTGTCCTTCACCCTGTTTGTCACTGGTAGTACAGGAAAACTCCAAATGGCTCAGAGATTTTGACATTTTGGTGTCAGGACCGCTGTGTATTTCTTTCTCTATACAACCAGATGTTCTGTTTTTCACTATAAAGACCATAAATCGCATCCTTCTTAAAAACGACCTTTTAAAAATGTGCTTAATGACTTCCGAGGGCTGGAAGTTGGTGGTTTTTTTCTTACTGGGAGGCTGGAAGATCTCACTGTGTTTTCCTAGTTTCTGCCAGTCTCCTTTTCATAATCCAGCATCAGGCAGAAGTCAAGTGCATGTTTGACAACGAGGAAAACAGAACAAAGCAAAGTGAGCAGAACCTGTGTTCAAAACACCTTTCAGTTTTTTGGATGGCGTTTTGTTTCCCTTCACAGAAGTCTGAATGTCGTGGGCATTTCTGACCTACATTTTTGGGAGCTGAGTATTGTCTGTGTGTACACAACACGTAGCAAAACTCTGTGTTCTCAGTGCCTGCTGGCGGGCAGGGATTTGTGCATTCCCAACACCCTCCAGAGCCGGTTACAGAGGTTCCCAGATCATCTCACAGATGCTCCTGCAGAACTGGTCGCTGTGTAATTCTTCTGTCACTGAAAAAGCCACTGCAAGCAGTTCATAGCTAGAATAGAAGCTAACAAAGTATTACAAACTTTGCTCCCAAGTTGAGCAGCTGGGCTCTGAAGGCAATAAAGATGCCTGGCTACTGGACTGAGTTACTCAGCACAGTAAACAGGACTCAGGAGAGTCCCAGATTCGCCAGCCTAACATCTGCTTGCTGGACTTGAACCCCTCTGTCCTATTCTCCACGTTTCTAGATGGATGCAGGCTTGCCACAGGAAGGAAAGCTCTGCAGAGTAACAGCAGTTGCCTGACGTGCACACACTACCCGTGCCGTGTGCTGGGAGGAGGCCCCAGTGCTGTTTTCCACCTCTCTCAAAAATGATTTCCTGGCCTTATTCAGGGCTTCAAGAGTGTACTGTCATCCACTTAGACTCCACTTGAACCCTCTCTCAAGTGAATGCCCTCCAGCTCTTGTCTTCAAACAGTGGTGTCCATCCTTTTTGCTCATACAAGTCATGTAGCTTTTTCAAAGGCAGGGCTGGTGCTTACGGCCCCTCTTCCCTCCTGCTTTCTGATTTCTGGACTGGACTCACTGTGCATTCAGCTGGCAGGTAATTCATGCAAATAAGGCACTGCATCCTCAAAAGATGTCCAAGATGAGGAATGGCTGAGGTTAGGCTGCCTCCATGGGAGTAATTCGTGCAGCCCATGTGTCTTTTGCTGAGGCTAAATTTGAGAGCACACAAAAACTCGCTCATCAGTAGGTAAATATTTTACCTGTGGCTGCAGCTTATTCCTGGCTGCCACTCATTCCTGATTGCTCTCTCTCTATGGGTTTCTCTGCATCTTGTCATGGATGTAATCCACAGACTGCATGCATTTGACTCGGAGAGATTTGTTTTCTCCTAGGCTGCCCCGCTGGTGCAAAGAACAGTTTTATCAAGACAGTTTTGTGCTGGGAAAGTACAAAAGAACAACCTGGAGTGAGGAAACCTATAACCAAAAAGTTTGAGCCCTATAAATTTCAACTTACTGTGGTTATATATCAGACTATTGTGACTGATTAATTCTAAACGAGAGATACTAAAATAAGATTTAAGGAAAAGGTTTAATATTGAAATTGCAGCAGTCCCTCTTAAGAATTATATTTTATCTGGATCACTTACATGAATGAAGCAGTAGGACATCAGTAAATACTGCCACGTGTGGAAGAAGCACATGTTTAAATGCAACGTCCTTTGAAAAAGGTCAGGGAGCAGCAAGTGTTCAGGTTTTATTTTCCTCATAAATGCAATAAAGACAGTCGCCTTCATGCAATAAAATGTTCAGATTAAATAAGCTGCTCTGGAAGCAGAGCACAGGGTGTGTGGTTTGGTTGATGCAGCTCCCCAGGTGTAAGAAGCATGTAGAAACCTGTCAGTCTTAGCTGTGCTTTCCACTCCTGTCAGCCCTGCACACCAGACTCGCAGGGAGCCAGGAGCAAAGAGCTTTTTCTAATACCTTACTACTATCCTGAGGAATTCACCCTGCCTTTTTTGACGAAGGATATCACTTGTGTATCCGTCAGATAACCAGGAACTCGACCCCACCTCTCAGAATTCTTGGGATAGCGGGTATTGAAATCGTTAATTCCCTGGCTTGGTGTTCTGGGTGGTGGCCGTGGCTCTGACATTGTGCACCAAGGAGTGGCCACCCTGGCCTTGGTCCCTGTGGCAGGGACAGCAGCACAGCAGACCCGGTGCTGTGGTCACGCACAATCGCTGTGCCACGAGGCCACTCGTTCTCATGCGCGGCACTGACAGAGGTTTCAATGAAAACATTTCAAAAATGATTTTGCAACTTAAGAAAACATACTTCAGCAATTACCATTTCCTTTACCATGAAACCAAATTCACTGTACATTACAGCTTTAAAGCTGAGATCTAAGGTTCAGATCAACTCTTTAATCCTGACTGTGGCTTCGGGTACTTCCTGATATTTATGAGAAATGCTCCAGGCCTGCAGCTGGGCTTTGAACAAAAAAATAATGAACTTCGTTGACTGTGAACAAAGTTCTACACTATTTTAAAGAAAGTTAAGCTGTGACATTTTTTAATCCAACACTAAATCACATAACCCAAATTCTCTGCATAATTCAGGAATGTTCAAAGCAATAAAAAGACAATCAGATCAAACCGAGTTGCTAAATGAGCTGAAATCAATCTATCTAAACAGGAGAATTCTTGCTGGTCTCTCTCTCCTGAAATACTTCCATTGCTTTTTGAAACAATACAATATTTTTCTATATAATATCTGCATCAAAACACTGTTTCAGCTCTATTCTAACATACTCTATACACTAACTCTCCATCTCCTCTTACTGGTTAAAACATGGGTAATAAAGGACATCTTCCAAAATACACATGTTACAGAAATTCATAGTTATAGAATATGCTTTACAAATCTAATTACAGTATCAATTTCTGGAGGCCTTGTGTCTGTCTATTCAATGTGACCTCTCCATTTAATACAGCTATTTACTGAGAACTTATGTCTATTCACTTCTTGCTCACTTCGCTCAGGACTTGGACACAGAATAAACATCAGCTAGGGCCAATCTGAATTTTTAACGGGCAGAAATTAACAGAAAATCTTGTTGATAGAGCACAGGAAATTTTGGCAGGCATAGGGTGGTGTGTAAATAAGAGGTCACTTTTTGTCCAGGAAAGGAGGGCTCAGGGCACAGTCTGACAAAACAGGGCTTGGGATGAGCAGGGATGGTGACAGCAGCGGTTACATACCCTGGTAAACAAGGAGCACATGAGGCCCAAAACCAGTTTGCTTCTGTTTAAACAAAACACGTTGTCGTGAAGGGGAACAGGAGAAAGTCCTACACAGGCTCCAAGAACAGAGCGAGCGATGTTTTAAGAGAAGAGTTACAAAGAATAAGGGCTCAGATGAAAGAAGAAAGGATCTGAAAAAAAAACCCAACCAGAAATCAGGGAAAAAAAACCAAAACAAAACTACAAAACAGCAGGAGAAATAGGAAGGTGAAAAATTTATTGTCCCTCTTTCTGAGAGACGATACTTTCATGATATTTATTATGAAGTGAGTTGGGCATTATCTCCTTGGTAGCAATTTTTTTTTTCTGTAACATGCCTTTTGCTTTCTGTTCTGGTACATAAATACCAGCTTCCCTGTGCCCCATCCTCTACCCAGGGCAGTAAGTAAATCAGGCCCCACTGTGTAGGCACATCAGTTCCTCTATTCCAACTATCATTATAGTAAGTTAAATGGGACATTAAAAATTTGCATTGGGAAGAAGCAAGACAGTTAACCCATGAGATATTATTTCAGATACCAAGTCAGTCTTTAAAACTTTACCTCTCTCCCTTTAGGAAAAAACTAATTAAGAATGTAAAAACATTGCAGTCCGGAGTCACAAATACTTCATATCAGAGAAACTTGAATTTCAACGCTTATTTTTGAGAAATTCTCATTTGAAAATTTCTTAACAAATATTCAGTAAGATTCAGGAGCAACATGTTGGGCTTTTCAAAATCACATGTGAGTTGCTGAGTTCTGTTCTGAAGGGTTCCTTATTTTCTCTTGCTTCACCCCAGCAAATAATGCTTTTTATTCCGTTGTCTTGAGGTAATTCCTTTTCTGGGGCTAGAACCAAAAGAGCTATTGATACCTGGACATGGTGTTACAAGAAACACGTAAGGTAAGAGTTCAACTTCCATTGTGAGGGGTTTGCAATAATAAATAAAACACTAAATGTAGTGAAGTGAGTATTTTCTTCACTCCGTGCATTGGAGTCACTTATTTATTTACCATTCAGAACCCCGAAGTGCTGCTAACTGCACAAGTTAACAGCTGTCTGCTGGTACAGTTCCTGGCTCCTACCTCCTCAGGCATCTTTTTCCTGTTTATACTTGTACATCAAATGGGCCTTTGGAAAAATCCCTGATTTTCTTTTGTTCTGTTTTCTTTGTTCTGTTTCCATGCGGTCTTTTCCCCTTTGGAGATGACATGTATGGGAAATGGCTTATTGTAGCAACAGGAGACAGAAGGCAAAAACAATTGCATCACGGGTAAAGCAAACATCAAAGCAGAGTCCAAGCCAAGTAGCTGTGAAAAAAAATATTTCATATGTGATATTTCGGCGTGTTCAAGTCCAGCTTTGGGAGGTTTTTTTTTGGCAGCACAAAAAATGAAAACGCAAACAGTTGCCATTTTCAAAATCTTGTTTTTCTCGGTGTTTCTGTGAACCAGCCTGGGCTGAGGACACGATGTACCTGTTGGAATCCGTGCGTTGCCTTTTCCACGTTTCCTCTGACTACGAAAATCCATTAAGGATACCTGCACAGCCAGTTTTAACTGGATTGAATTGCTAAAAAAAAGAGACAAGTCTGAAAGACTGTGAAAACCAAATTGGAATTTATCTTTCCCTAAGTACTAATTAACTGTCTGACAGCCCACGTATAAAAATTAGGGTGCTTATTGTTGATGTTTATTTTCACTTTATAAGGAATTGCTGTAGGTAGCCAGCCTGATTAAGTACTTTTAACAACTCCCATCTAAAGATAATTAAGTTCTGCAGTGAAATGTAAGGAATTTGGCATTAAAAAAATAAACACTAAGCACGGCAGATATTTTAAATGAATAAACAAACATAACGCTTTCCAACACACACATTCTGCTTTCTCGTGATTTACATAACATAAATGACTTTGACAACATCTTTATATTCTGTTTATCTTTAAATACTGCTGAGCCAAGAAAATCTGCATATTATGTTTCTCCAGCTTTAACCCTCTGACCCACTGGAGAGTTCTGCAGGCGACAGAGCAATAAAAGTTGGCACTGTGGGTGAAGAGCCCATGGCAAGGAGTAATCACTGCTCTTAAAAGCACCGAACATGCCCCATCTAAGTGTATGTATTGAGTTTGTTAAATATTTATCCAGATTTATATGTGAAGAATAAAAATTGCATGCTAAAAGTACTTCAGCTATCTTTAAGCAGCAGCATCCCTACTTCCATAGTTCGAAAGCTCTTCTTTTTCCCTTGAAAAAGAGAATCTGGTTTCCCAAGCGGGCTGCTGCACTGGCATAGTAAGCACAGCAAAGCCGGCTTTGTGGACAAACTGATCACCTGAATCAAATATTTTAGTTTTAACAGTGTTAACCACTTCTACCTGGAATAACAGAGAGCAAGGAAAAGGAAGCTTGTGCTCTGCAGATCCAATTGCTGTGATTGTTACAGGGAATCATAACTTTGGGCTTCACAACATAACAATTAAACCTTGGAAGTTAGCGGCCTAAAGTGGGAATTCCCTCCCTAGCAAATTGTAAATGACCCCATGGGATCAGAGTGGTCTTTCATAATGGTAAAGTATCTAAGTAGGTAATGTTATCTCTTGTCCCTTGACGTCTCCAAACACATCACAGACATCTAATCTTTGAGCAAAGGCAGGCTAAAAAAACAAGAGAAATGGTGAATTTGAGCCTCGGTGCTGTCTAGACATCCTACCTTTCCACAGCAGCGTGGAAAAGCTGGATAGAGACTGAATTCCCACTTCAGGTCGCAGACTTCCAAGTCCCGAGATCTGCTAGTTTTAAAGTCACGGCTTCAACACGAATTCTTCAATACAGAAGTACAACCACGGCTGTGACGGTGCCGAGCGATGCAGCCCTTCACTAAGAAACACCACCAGGAGTTTCATTTCTTGCTTTATTGCTCCACCTCCTGGTTAACCTGCAGCTTATCTTCCAAACAAGAAGCGGGACGGGGAGGAAACCGCCTTTTAGCGGGGAACATTCTCCTCTCTCGCAGGTGACACCCCTCAGGAGCAGCACCACGCCGTGAGGGGAAGCGCCATGGCCGGTCCCCGCCCGCGGGGGCGGCGGGAGCGGGGGGCGCCGCCTGGGCGGGAAAAGCGCTGCCCTTCGGCTCCCTTCGGCTCTTTTCGGCTTCTTTCGGCTTCTTTCGCCGCTCTTCGGCCGCGCTCGGGCCTCGGCAGCCAATCAGCGCCGAGCACGCCTTCCCGCCTCGGCCCGGCAGCTCGTGCCGCGGGTGCTGAGGGAGCGGTGCGGGCGGCGGTGCGGGCGGCGGGCCCCGGCAGCGCCCCGCGGCAGGGGTGTGGCCCTCGGCAGCTACTAAATCGTGCGGCGACGGCCCCTGCTTCGCCGCAGGGTAGGAGCGGAGTCCACTTGCAGCTGGAGAGCAGGACAAGGTAACGCCGAGGGCCGGCGGGGCCGGGCGCTTGTGGCCCTGCGGAGGGCTCGAGGCTGGCGGGGGTGGTGGGGCCGGAAAGGGCGACTGTGAGGGGAGAAGATGGCCAGGGGTCGGGGTTGGGGGCAGGACTGAGCAGGCCGTAACGCCGGCACGTGCTCTCGGTCAAGCTGCTTCTGGTGAAACAAATGAGGCCGAATTGAGGCTCCAGTGAAACATCAGAAGGCTTTGAGTTACGCTTGGCTGAGGCTGCAGGTCCTGTGCCGGTCAGTGCAAACCTGCCCGTAAGAGCTTCCCCACACTCCCCGCCGTGGCTCTGTTAGCGTGGAGATGCAAGAATGTTGCACGGAAGGGTGCGTCTTACTGAGCTAGCTGAAATTAAAGCACGGCAAATGCAGTGTGTGCTGCTCGTAATATTTACGGGGATAAGGATGGGGAAGGAGGCGATGGAGCACTAATGGTGTAGGTTGTTTGGTTTAGATGCTGCCAGGAAGAGCCCGAGCGAGAGCCAGGGGAAGACCTCCCAGACCGGCGCCTCCTGTACCTATGGCAGGAGACCCAGTTGTGAGTTTTCTTTTTAGAGAATGCAATGGGGGTTGTTGTATCTCAGCTATTTATCAGGCATATGTGTTAGATGTTGTTTGTGAGTATGTATGTATTATGTTAGATGTATAGTTAACTCCATTTTATTAAGGACATTTTGGTCTCCTTACAGACTATTTAATATATAGTTAAATATATATATGATAAAGCTGGGGGAAATAGGTAGATATTTTCATAGCCTGCTTTGTCCTCTGTGCTGCCCTGCAGAGAAGCAGCACATACTAGGCTACTGCTGCTATTGATTCATATTTGGGCAGAATGTGGATCTGGCAGGTGTTCTGACTTTGTTGTTCTTGGTTTAAATTTCAATATCAAGGAGTTTATGCATTGGAACTAGTATGTAGGGCTTGTTTTGCACTTAAGTGCCTTGGTCAAACTGTAACTTGAAAATGGCTGATACTTCTGTGTTTGCAGCTGTGGCCAAGTACCTGGAGATTTTTTAAAGCAGTTCCTTTAATTTATCAGTTATCAGCGATCATCTTTCATTTGAGCTCGTGGGTAGACTGGAGGAGTGTTCCTAGTCGTTTTCTTGCCAGTGTCAGTTGTTCCAACCGTGGCAGGTTCCGATGGATGTGCCGGGTGCGGTGGGTGAGCCTCAGCAGCCCCAGCGGATCAATGTTCCTCCACGACCATCTGGAGAACCTGGAGGCCACGGACGACTGAGGGCCTTTGGGAATGTTCCGCAGGAGAGAAGGCCAGAAGGTCAGACGGGGGGATAAAGTTCATTGCCCACAAGAGCTTGTGTTTTGAAGAGAATGAAGACATTCTTTAGACTGTTTCTCTCTTTTTCTTTTCAAAATGAGATTTATGACTAAGATCTGGAGAAGTTCATGGTATATACCTTGTGATGATGGTGTTGTCATTCTAACTGAACCAGGAATTTTGAAAACTACCTCAGCTATAGCATCTCCTCTGTCAAAATAGTTAACACAATTAACTGCATGAATGCCAATAGTAAATCTCATTTTGATGCTTCATTACTTTCTTGAATCTTAATAAGGAAATTAAACTTTTTTGCCTGTTTCACATCACAGTGTATTTACATTTGGTGGCAGCTGGAGCTAAAAGTCAAGACCTGTCCTCCTTGTATTTGCAGAAGAGATTATTAATTTGGAGGATTGACATCTGAGGTTTTTTTGTCATCCTGCTGTGAGCTGTTCTATTTGCTTACTGGTTACCTGTCCGTAAATTTTAGGAAGTTACTGTATGTTCCTTAAATTCTGTTTTAAGATATTTGCTACGTAGCAAAAGCTGAAAATTAACACCTCATGACTTTTCTTAAATTTATACGTATGCCTTTAAAATTGAATTGTATTTAATTCTAATTTGTATAATATATAATAGTATCTATAATATATACATATCTTACTAGATTTCTGATTCTTCTTCAAATTTCAAACCAATAGGATTACGGGTTTCCATGGGACTCCAGGATTTGTGTTTACAAGACAGGGGTGGACGTCGGAGAGATTACCATGACCTGGGGGTCAATACTCGACAGACCATGATGCATGTTCTAGAATCAAAAACTGGTATGTTTACACTATAGACACATAAGCAAGTTGAAATGAAAAGTAGTTTTCTTTATTTCTGCTTTTAGTTTCCCGTAGAGAGCTGAGTGAAAAAAAAAAACAAACCCAAAACAAAACCTTTACTATGTACTAGAAAAAGATACAAGTTGCTCTTGTAACTCATTCACTAACCAAATTCATAAAGATCTCTAAATGTGGAATATGAAACCTCAAACTTTTTAGAAAAGGTGATGTGTGTCTTTTCTGGAGCTGAAAGCATGCATATGAAAAGTACAGCAGACTGTCAGGATGGTCCTGTGTGCCCACTAGAATGCAATCCCTTATCCTTTTTAATGCTCCACAGTGCAGGTTCTATGCTGGTGATGGTTTTGTATTGCAAGTATGAGACGTCACACTGTATAGCAATGACTGTAGTCCACTTTTGCTTAATAGAATGATAACTGGGGTATGCCACAGGCCCAGGAGTGACAGGGCTTAGTCCTGCTCAAGTCCCTTTGTGCTGGGAGCAGTGTAGTTGTTCTCATTCTCAGATTTTCTGTCTAAAGCTATGCTGCTGCTAGTTCATGGATCTCTGTCCTTTGTAGGCAGCTGTAGTGCTGGCCTTCTGTTTTCCCTTCATATCTGTGTACAGGTTGCTGATCTAAATGCTTACCTCTGTGATGTGAGAGTGTTCCTGCCAACTGAACGAGTTACAGGAAGCTCTAAGGAGCAGATGAATGTCTCATAACACTGTGCCATAACTCACTGAGCTTGAACAGAGGCAGAACACAACGGACCTCTAATCTTAGTCTGAATGCCATAGTTTTTAAAACTCTGAGAAGCTGTTGCATGAATATAGACTGGTAAAATTTTGTGACTAAAAAGATGTTTGCCTCTCATTTTAGGTTTGTCAGGTAAAACGATAAAATTAACTTCAAATCACTATCGTTTGACGTCTCGACCCCAGTGGGTTTTGTATCAGTACCACATTGACTACAGCCCTGAGATGGAAGCGCGCCGACTTCGATCCGCTCTGCTCTTGCAGCATGAAGACCACATTGGAAAGACCTATGCCTTTGATGGGACAATATTATTCTTGCCACAAAAACTGCGGAACAGGGTATGATATGGGAATGCTATTTTATTTTTTTATTTTGACTTGCATTTCACAATGCTTCTTGTTCCTTATTAGCCGGGGTAGAGTCAAGGAATTGATGTCCCACAGTAATGTTTAATTGGATTGAATTTATTAGTATAAGCTAATTTGCTTGTGTAGAGAAATTTGGTAATAAACTTCTGGTTCTAATGCTTGAGTTCTGCAGGTTAGAATAACCCCCTATACAGACAGTATTTCTCCTTTAGTTTTCTTTCTGCTTAATTCCTTTCATAATTTCTGTAAATTAACATTCAATATAATTGAAAGGGTGGATGAATTGGGCGTATGTTGCAGGGTTTTGGTAGTGAGGGGGTCTGGGGTGGCTCCCGTGGGAAGGGGTCAGGCTCTGCCCTGTGTTGTCATTTTCAGCCAACTTCACAATGGACCCATCACAGACCAAAAACTGAGCTCACCAACAAAGTTGATGGCACCTCTGTGTATTTAAAAAAAAGGAAAAATATCAAAGCAGAAGAAAAATCTAAGAAGAAAGGAGCAGGAAAGGGAAAACACTATATACTGATGCTGACCCCTGCCCCTTGTGCCATTCATTGCCTCACTGGAGGGACTGAGTGTTGCCAATGGTGTTTACAGAGGGGACACAGGAGTCCAGGGTGAAGCTGAGTTTGGAAATGGGAGAGGAGGAAGATGTTTTCCTTGTGTGTCCTAATCTTTTGTCTTTTTGCCTCCCAGTACTTGAATCAGTAATTAAATGTATGTTAGTTGGCAATATATTAAGTTTATTTCCTCAAGTTGAGTCTTTTTCCTGTCATGGTAATCGGTAAGTGATCTCCTTATCTTCATCTTGAATTCTGCTACTTTGGGGATAGGCTCCATTCTGTTAGTCATCTTCACCCAAATCAGGTTGTAATTTACAGTCTTAGTAGAAAATCAGATTCCTGTTTCAGTTAGTCTGGAATTATTGCATAGAACCTCAGTGTACTAGTCCAGTTTGATATTACTGGAGCAAAGTCCAGATACAGCCCTGTTTGCCTCTAGTTTTATTAACCTCATTTCATTTTCTCAGGTTACTGAACTGTTTAGTAGGACTCGAAATGGGGAGGATGTGAAGATAACAGTCACTTTGACTAATGAGTTGCCACCTACTTCACCGACATGTCTGCATTTTTACAACATCATTTTTAGAAGGTTTGCTGTGCAAATTATGTCCTTATAAAAAGTCATTCTGAAAATAACCTAAATGACCTAAGTTTTTCCATTCCAAAGAATAGATTACAATAAATAAGTATTGCAAATGTAAGACTTTAAGCCTTTCTGGCTACTGTTACTATGTGGCCAACCACATCTGGCAGTATTTTAATGTGCAGTTATGTGTGTATTTCTGGCTCTGGTTACTGTGAAATGAATTTATACCTTTTTCCTGAGCAAACAGATTCACACTGGAGTGTTAACTGTTGTATGTAGGCAGTCCTGTCTCCACTCCTTTTGGATCTGTGGTTTTGCCTCTTAAAGCAAATAATAGAGCAGGACCTTGAACTGGCAAATTGCTTTTTTTTTGGCTGTAGTATTTCCACTTTACTGTGGTACCAGGACTGTCTGGTTCATCTGAGATGGAGCTTGTTTGGACTGTTACCTTCAGCTGCTTGGAGAAGGGTTGGGTTGTATTTTAACTTACCTCACCTGATTGTCTTTAGTAAGTGCCCATGACCTTTTCATTAAACTCAATTTAAAAAGTTCATGTTTTATCTAGTCAGATGAAGAAAAAATGAGGTTGTGCAGAGGAATGGGATCATGCGTGGTGTGATAAACTTAATAACAATAATGCTAAATGACATCCATATTTGAACTTCTAGGCTTTTGAAGATGCTCAATTTGCAGCAGATTGGCCGTAATTACTACAACCCTGGGGATCCAGTCAGCATCCCTAATCACAGGTGTGGCAAAAATACTTAGGTTCAGGAGGGGAGCTGGGAAAGGGGCTGATACTTGGTGATTTGTCTTGTAATAAAACCATGCACGTAAAACCAGGCATTCCTGGGTAGCATAAAATCTCACTCTCCTGACTTAGTTACATGTCTGTCATTCAATTAATCTTATTTTAAGCTAATTAAAGATAGCTACATGTAAAATATTTTTCATTTTGTTAACTTTTAAGAGCATGTTTTTGTTTAGATAGTGGTTTTTTAGTGTCTTCACTGCTTTCTGATGTTGATGAAAGTGGACAGAAATAAGGGGTGAGAATGAAGATGCTCTAAAGCACATTAAGATTTTGTATGTTCTCCTTTGACAGGTTGATGGTGTGGCCAGGCTTCTCCAGTTCCATCCTCCAGTATGAGGACAACATTATGCTGTGTGCAGATGTGAGCCATAAGGTTCTTCGTGGTGAGACAGTGTTGGATTTTATGCACAGCCTTCATGCCCAGGTTGGAGAGGAAAGATTTAGAGACGCCTGTGCTAAAGAGCTGATTGGTTTAATTGTTCTTACAAAGTAAGTCTCTGTGGGCTCTTGTTGTCTTAGATCTCTCTATGCTCCATGTCCTGAAGTATACAGTGAAGCATCAGAAAGCATGCAAATGCTGTCATTGTCAAGCTGGCAAATTAATCAAGGTGACAGCATTTAAAAAAGCAGAGAGTACTTACTGGGTTGGTTCTGTTTTCTTTTGGTTCTATTACAGTTCAAGTTTTGGTAGAATTGAGAGCCTATTAGAATGGAAAACTTGAGGTTACTGCTTCTGCTTGGAGCAAAACTTTCAACTTACATGAGTATTGTGATTAACTCTTTTGTCCCACAGTTATATTTCTTTCCTGTTTGAGTTAAGATTTAAACAAAACCCGATTAAATGTTGTATGTATGTAGGTACAATAACAGAACATACAGAATTGATGATGTCAGCTGGGATAACAATCCAATGGGTACCTTTAGAAGATCAGATGGTTCTGAAATCAGTTTCCTGGAGTACTACAGAAAGGTATGGAAAATTAACTATGTGTCTTGTGCTGTAACTTGGAACGTTTGGAGCATTGTTACATGTTTGCTTTTTTTGCATGGATTTGTAATTAATAATATTTTTTAATAGAATGTTATGTTTAGTGGATACTGTGTAACTTGAGATCAGTATGATTTGGTGGGAGTACTCCATCCCAGGGAGTAGTTGATCAGGCAAAAGTGCCAGAAGGGTTGTATGGATGAGCAAGGACCTCTTGGGGAAAACTCAAAAAGGAAGCATATGGAAGGTGGAAGAAAGGACAGGTGATATGGGAGGAATACAGATGCATTGTCACAGCATGCAGAAATGAGGTTAGGAAAGCCAAAGCTTTGTTATGAGTAAACTAACATGCAATATATATTTCTAATACAGCAATATAATATAAACATTAGTGATCCAAAGCAACCAGTCTTGATCAGTCAGCTGAAGAAGAGTAGAAACATACAAGGAACTGTGGTTCTAATTCCAGAGCTGTGCTCTCTAACAGGTACTGTAGAGTTTTTTCATATTAAAGCATTTGTCAAACCATAATGCCTACAAAATGGGTATTTTGACAGCAGCCTTTTGTTCAGAGGAAATGTTTTGTTTGTATAAATATGAGTTTAGAAACAAATTTTGTAGCTAAAAGATTTTGAACAAGGCTGAGAAGTTTGAGGGGTTCTGACGTTGAATGGTCTGCAGGTACGGTGTTCAACATTGGCACACTGATAACTTGTAGAGATTTTTGGTGGTAGAATTTCTGTTGAAAAAGAGAAATTTACTAGAAATTGATAATTTTGTAAGATGTATAAATCTGTGTATTGCTCTGAGATACTGTGCACTAGCAGTACCTGTCCATCTCAGCACTGGTTTGTTTTGCTTTGGAAATGTAAGTGAAGACCTGCATTCATTGTGTGGTTTCCTCTCAAGCGCAAAAATCCAGCGTTTTTTTTTCTATTTGGATGGGAATGTGTGTACAGAGAGCAGCTGAAAACCTTGACCACTACTGCCACCACTTCGTGTCTGCAGTAAATGCATCATTAATCTAAGCTTGGAAGCTTAATTTTCTTAGTCCTTAGTCTTAACTGTTACTCAGAAAAAGCTTTTGCCGTCACCAGGATTAACGGAGAAGATGCGGACGGACTTCAACATGATGAAGGACTTGGCAATTCACACACGGCTGCCGCCTGACCAAAGGCAGCGGCAAGTTGGAAGGCTCCTTAGCTACATCCAAAGGTGCACCACCTTAACATCTTCTGTACTTCTGTGTCATGAAAAAAAATTGTATAATTCACTTCTTGCAAAAAAACTGTAGAAATCTTACTGGTTTTTAAAAAACAGTCGGCAAGAGCACATTTCTTATAGTTTTAATTTAAATCTTGTTTTTAAACAGAGATGACAACGTTCAGAAGGAACTTGGAAACTGGGGGTTAAGCTTTGATTATAAATCAGAGGCCTTTACAGGAAGAGTTATTCAAGGAGAAAAGATCTTTCAATCAGGACACATGGTAAATAGTAAATCGACTTCTAAAAATGTTACACGCAGGTCTTTGTTCAAGCAGAAGACTTGCAAACTTCTTAAACTGTTTACAAGTTCAATTTAGAAACCCTTGAAAGCACTGCATTACAATAGTGTCTCCCTTGCAAAACAATCTCGCTGTCCAAAGAAAGTTTCCAGGTACACAACTAGGAGACTAGAAATGTTTCTGACTAGTTTCCATTTATTAAAGTACCAAGGCTTTGAGGTGAAAAGCCACTGATTATTCCAGTTCAGTAGATAGAACACTTAAAGGTGGGGTGACAGTATGAATCATCTAAATTTGAATTAAATCATAGATTGTCATAAAACATTAGATATTTGCTCTGTATGAGAGATTTTTGTTTTGAATGGCTGCTGGAAGGAAAAGGGCATTTTGCACAGCTATACAGATCCAGATATTGTATTTATAAAGCTCTTTTAATTCTTGCCATTCAAAACATGTGTTGTTTTCTTAGTAATACTTTTTCTCAAGCAGTCACCCTATTAAAAAGAAAAATGGGAGAAAAAGAAGTCTACATCAAAAGCTATGTCTTTATATCATAGAGTCTGTGCAGCAAATAGTAACTTAATCCGGGCTAAAAATTAGAAGTGTGTTTGCATAATTAGGAATAAAACATTTCAAGAGTATGATTTCTTTATAGGGGTAGATAAAACTTTTATTTTAAATTACTGCCAATAGCAGTAAAGGAACAGGTAGAAATGAGGTGGTGTTCTAGGCAGAAGTGTTATCCTGTTCCTGAAGTGTATCAGGAACTACTTCCTGGTAGGGTGTTGATTTTTCCTTTTTTACCATCTTCCTTACAGGTTGAGTACAACCCTCAGTATGCTGACTGGACAAAGGAAACCAGGGGAGTTCCCTTAATCCGTGCTGTGCCCTTGGAGAACTGGCTGTTAATCTACACACGGCGCAACCACGACGTTGCCAACACCTTAATCCACAGCCTGTACAAGGTCACCCCCCCTATGGGGATCAGGATGAGTAGGCCCATCATGTAAGTGTCTTTAGAAAGCTGGTGGGAAAACCATCCTATACTTTTATGAAGATGTCTGTTCCCGTGCTCAGGCTGTTAAATGAGGAGATGGTGTAGTATGTCACGCTGACTTCTGTGAGAATTCTTAGAAAACAAAGTTGCTTTCAGTGTGCAAACTGGGCAGTTTCCTCTTGTAAATGACTTTCCTACTCATACATTTATTTCTGAGAGCTTTTGCATGGCAAAACCAAGAAATACCAGACAGTCATTGAGCAAAACCTTCTCAAGTAGAGCCATATTGAATAAAAGAAGGAACGCGTTTTCTTGCTAACTTAGGCTGTATTCTCATTTTTTTGTGTTCTTGTTGCAAATATCCTCCTTTGAGTACCTGTGCTTGCCTTTAACTCTGAATTTCATTGTGTTTGGAAGCCTAAACTGGGGGTGACTCCTCTTAATCTTCAGAATGTGTGGATATTATATGCTTATTAATAGGTATAAATGAGAGAGTACAGTACTGACGGATAGTGGGCTTTTCTGCTTATATATAAGTAGCTCCAATAGCTGTTTTTTTTTCTGAAGTTTCAGTAGGTGTTAATTGTTTTGGGTTTTTTCTGTATGCATTTTTTCTTTCTCTTTAGGATTGAAGTAGATGACAGAACAGAAGCTTACTTAAGGGCTTTACAGCAAAGAGTTACCCCTGACACAAACATAGTATGTATTTGAATCCATAATTTCAAATCGTGTTAATCTCTGTAACTGGTCTTTTAAGATTACTGGGATTTGTTCTCAGAAATACTACTCTTGGCTCCTGAGAATCCACTAGGTGCCTAATCCTACTCCTGTTCAAATCCAAGTAACTATGAGTATCCTTTTGGATCAGAGCCTTTGTACTTGGCTCTGATGTGCAGACACTGAAACTGTACAGTTGCTCCTTTCACTCTGAACACTTGGGTGTTTCTCTTGAGCATAAGAAACTTTTCCTAAAGAACTCTGGAATGCTGTGTAAATCTTAGAATGCAGCTTCTTACAAAGGCTTTATTGTTGTTTGTTTTTTTTTTTTTCTTTAAAGGTGGTTTGTGTTTTGTCTAGCTCCCGAAAAGATAAATATGATGCCATCAAGAAATACTTATGTACAGATTGCCCCGTCCCAAGTCAGTGTGTGCTTGCTCGCACTTTAAGCAAACCTCAGACAATCATGACTGTTGCAACAAAAATCGCCCTGCAAATGAACTGCAAAATGGGTGGAGAACTTTGGAGTGTTGAGATCCCAGTAAGTAAATTTTTTATAAGTGAGTAACTTTTTTTTTTAATGAGCTTCAATTAAAAAGCAAGGAAGCATACAGCTTGTGTCATGATCTTGTTACCCTACAGCACGTCTTCATGTACTAATCCACATTCTGTATTGATTTCTTTTAAGCTGAAGCAGGTGATGGTTGTGGGAATTGATTGCTACCACGACACTGTAACTGGCAGGCAGTCAGTGGCAGGATTTGTCTCTAGCCTGAATCAAACAATGACACGGTAAGAGTTGCCAAAGGCAAAACAAACAAACAAACAATAGAAATAAAAGGACCTTTCCCTTAACTGAAAAGTACCTTGAATGTGGTGGACCACCAGGAAAACATCCAAATTTTTGTTTGCTGTACATGGTTAATAAGAAATATATTGGGAATTAGTTTTTGCACTGCAACTCTTGAAGGAGTAGCCTTGTCCTTCCACAGTGCATGGAATAGAGGGCATCAAGGTGTGTGACAAGCTCTTTCTCCTTTCCAGTTCACTTGTGTGAACGTTACTTTTGAGAGGAATTTCAAGTGGTGCTAAGGCACTTTTACCACGGGGGAGATATTCTCACAGAACTCTTCCTTGGCTGCATTGACCCACAACACCCATAAAGACTGAGTGGTCATAGGCATTTTAAAAATAACTTCATTGAATGAAGCTTAGAAGATGCTTTGAAGGTCTCTTATTTTGTTCTTCACAGGTGGTTCTCCCGCTGCGTTGTTCAAAGTCGTGGGCAAGAACTTGTGGATGGAATCAAAGCATGCTTGCAAAGTAAGGGAAAGGAGTTCTGCTCTTGTGGAGTCAGGTCCTCAAAACACACCTCCCCTGCTGCCTCGAGGGGAGGTGTGACCACGTTGCACTTGGATAGAAACAGATTAAAAATACTGTTGTAAATATTGCTGAAAACTAACAGTAGCATTTTGTGTACAGTCTTTCTTTGACTCCAGTATTTCTTTGCAATAATTACAAACTACTTTCTCAGTGAACTTCAAAGAATGTTTTAGCAGAGTTGGATGTAAAGGATGACAGCTCCCTGCTGTGAGGGAGGCCAGTGGAAAAGAGAGTCTCCTTAGGTTCTTACTGTTTTGTCAGTGCACAGGTAAACCAGAGTTCTTTTTGCAGGTAATATTTGTGTAACATGATGCTTACCTGTTTCAGGTGATTGAAAGATTGATGACCTTAGCTTTCAAACTTCTGTTTTTCCAGGAATAAAAATCCATTTTTTTTGTTTTGGAATAAATTTTTCATTACAGCTAGCAGCTTTTACTCTTGGGGTTTGTTTGTTTGTTTTTTAAGCTGCTCTGAGAAACTGGTTCAAGTGGAATAAGGGTTTGCCCTCTCGTATCTTCGTGTATCGTGATGGTGTTGGAGATGGCCAGCTAAATACTCTGGTTAATTATGAAGTGCCTCAATTCCTGGATTGCTTGAAGAGCCTTGGTAGTGACTACAGGTAAATCTGTTTCCACCACCCATCTTGTTTATAGTGCAAGAGAAATTAGCACTGGGATATAAAATGAGGTTATGGATGAAGATTTTCTTTCTGTCTGTACTTATTTTTACTTGAGCTCAAATAACTGCCTCTCTGATTGTTTACATGATTGCAGATATCTGACTTATAATAGGAAAATCCTTAGTACAGGCACCACATGACTGCAGCACACATATATGCACATATACTCCTTAGGCATTCTCTGTGGATGTGGTAATTAATGCTTTTTTCCAACTGGTTGATCATAGCCTGATGACTCTTACGTGTCTGGTAAGTCCTTCTCTTTTTCTTTCCATTTCTGAACGGATTATGTTGTCCAGTCGTTTATATTCTGCACAGTTTTCAACATTCTACTTTGAAACTTAACAGCAGTGACTTAACATGCTCTGAAAAATGAACATGTTTCCTTACATTGCAGGCAGGCAGAGCCCCAAACAAGTCTCAGCTCAGAGGAATTGAGGTGCTTAGTTCTTCTCTTTAGTTTCTGTTAACAGCCTTTTTCATAAAGACCAAGCCATTAAGGTAGTGTTTTCTGTATGAAATGATGGAGTAGAGAGTAGAAATCTGGTCTGTATATCTCTTTTTGGCCTCTTTTTCTGTCTCCCTATGAAGTTAAATATAAGGTAGACTGGTGAGAAATAGTATCAGAGTATCCAAATTTATGAAAACTGTAATCTAAATCAATGAATTGATGAAGACTTATTTGTGAAATTAATACCCTGGGGTGTAAAGAATCTGTTCCTGAAGTACTCTTAGTGCAGTTTTTCATTATGGCTTTTGGGTTTTTTCCTTTATTTTAGTCCAAGACTTACTGTGATCGTTGTGAAGAAACGAGTGGGTGCCAGGTTCTTCGCAGAGGCTGGTGGAGGACTTAGAAACCCACCCCCTGGTACTGTTGTTGATACAGTGGTTACCAGACCAGAGTGGTAAGTTACCAGTGAAGTGACACTTAGTCCTTTTGCCAGAAGCCTTATAATAAAGGAAATAGATTAATATGTATTAAATGGACTGTGGGATCAAGTAAAAAAAAATACTTTCCACACTTCTGTCCTTTCAGAAAGAAATCATAGTGAATTTGTAGATGAAAGAAGTGGACAGGCTTCCATTTCACAAATGTATTGTGCAGTAGTTCGTGGTTTTCAGTATGCACTATTTGCATGCATCCAAGTATTACATACATTTCAAGAGTGTGTATGTGTGTGTTTTACTTTTAGTGTTTCTTGTTTTGATTGTTAAAGATTTACTTCTGAATGAATGTGTATTGACAGGATTTGCCCAACTGTCCTTACTGGAAAGCAGCCCTTTCTGTAACAGACTTTGCTTTTCCTGTTACAGGTATGATTTCTTTGTTGTGAGCCATACAGTGAAAAATGGTTGTGTCACACCCACTCATTACAATGTCGTTTATGATGGCAGCCAGCTGAAACCAGATCACTTGCAGAGGTTGACCTACAAACTTTGCCACATGTACTATAACTGGTCGGTAAGTATTTCCTCGGGGAAATGATAATGTTTTTCTTCTGAGATTGTGCAGTTACAACCCACAAGAAGGTGGAACCAGGTATCCTTTCAACACCCATGCAGATCCAAAAAACCTGCAGGTGTGCCTTGGGACCTAGAGTGGTGGTTTGAGAACTAGATGCTTTTTATAACTAACCTGATCTCTCTGAAGATTAATCTTTATTCTCACTAGAAAATACTTGTTCTTTTGAGTGTTGTTCTCAAATTCTGTGTCAGAAGCAAACTCGAAGTGACTGTTTCTTACCTGCAGAAATACTTCCTCCTTTATGTGGAGGTGGAATTATGTTCCTCCACTTCCCTTGAGGCTTCTGTTCCATACCCAGAATGAGCACACAGTCAGCTCGTGCCTGAGCTTGTATTTGTCAGTTTAACAATCCTAAATGTTATGCCTGACTTAACCCACGTTCCACCTTCTGCAAGACCCAGTATTGAATGTAAAACTGTGTAAATGGGTTTTTTTTTTTGGAGTGAGAAGAGGAATGGAATTGGGAAGTTTGGGTTTTCTTGCATCTGTTCTTCTGTGTTCAGTGTATATGTTGTTACTGTCAGAAACCAGCATAAACAACAGGGAAAATAAACTTTACATGTATGCATACTTTGGAATTCCAGGGTTGTCTGTTACAGTGAATGCATGCTTATTTAAATTACTTGAAAATAATTGCCTTTTTTTTTTTTCTCCCTTCTGCAGGGTGTTATCAGAGTACCTGCTCCTTGCCAGTACGCTCATAAACTGGCTTTCCTTGTTGGTCAGAGCACTCACAGAGAACCAAATCTGACGCTTTCAGACAGACTTTACTATCTTTGAGTTATCAGCCGAATGAAATAGTGTAGTTCTTTTCCAAGGAATGCAGAATTATCTGAGGCTTTGCTTTTCAGTTCTGTTTTTTCTTAAAAGACCTGCACACGGCATAAAATGTGCAGTTATGGAACTTATTTTTGTTGTTTTGGGAAGTCTTACTCAAAAGTATTTCTAGCAAGTAAGAGTTATACAGAACAAAATCCAAACTTTTTCAGCTAGTATGTTACACTTCTAGTTTTCAAAATGCTTCAAAACTGTTGATTGTTTTTCTTGCCTGTTAAAATGAGGACAAAATTTTGTTTTGTAAACTGTTTTGTACCTTAAAAAGAGGCTGTAAGATGTTCTTGGTTATCAAGGCTTTGTTTCAAGGCTGCCATTGGGAGGGATTTGCAAACCAAGTAGAAACTGTCTGGAGCCTCCCTGGGAGCAGAGGGGAGTGAAGTGGGGCTTTTTCACAGTGGCTCAGCTGAGAAGGAGGTGCTGTGCATGCCAGAGTTACACGACTGACTGGCAAAGGCAGAATTATCTGTCCCTTGCCACAGCTATTGGAGCACCTTTGTTATCCAAGACTAAACTGTTCTCCCCACAAAAAGGGATGTTGGGGCAGCCAGGAGACTTAGAATGGACTGTCCCACTGATGTCCTTTTTCTTAGTCTTGTAACTTCATGTTCACTACACTGTACCGTTCTGTAGAGCAATTTCCTCCCAATGTCATCACTGAAAGGAATTAAACCTCTGGGCTGATACTGTTGAACCACCTGCTTGTTAAATGTGAAAATGACTTCCATCTGAGTGTCAGTGCACTGGCCGGGATCAGGGGGTTTTTTGGTGTTGTAGTTCCAAGCAGTGGGCAGTGTCCTGGTTTGTTTTGCATGTCTGAGGTTTTCCTTGGTAACTCTTGAGCAGCAGCAGCTCAGTTTGTAAAGCAAGTAGCAGCTGTGTGGAGGGAAGTAGATTTCAGAGTTCATGCCAGAGTCAAAATAGCACACATGGAAAACCGGCACTAATCCAGATTTTTCCTAAGTTGTTGTGAAGCTTGTTCCTGTTCTTTGTGAGACTTAAATAAAGTTGTTGCAGTAATTCCTTGTTTGTTTGTGTATTTGCTTATGTACTTCAGCAGTGGGCTTTGGGCGTAGATGTGATAATTGCCACAGTTTTATCTTTATCTTTGGACAGCTTCTTATCTTTGGAAAGCTCTTGCAGTCTTGCATGTAGATGAATCTTTCTTTATTCTACAGTAAATTAGCCATTGACAATTAGAAAAATGAGAGTTCTATAACTTGTATTCAGTTGAGGTTTTTTCCTTCCTTAGGCTGAGAGAACTCTGCCAGCTTCTTCCACGTGAAATTTGTAGGGAAGAGATGCAGGGGGCTTTTTTGGCAAACAGTCTGGTGTTTCTGGTGTCATACAGTGGTATGATACTCTATCCACTACTTAGTATTTTGTATTTCTTGCTGGTTACATGTAATTTATTTACCCTTGTCACAGATATTCATTCTGGGCTGGTTTTTATCCTTTGAGGTGACTTGCAGCATGGCCCTGTGCTTGTCTGTGTCTCCCTGGGCACCTGCCTGGGCCAGGAGGGAGGGACAGAAAGGCTGGCACAGCACTCAAGCAGCTGGAGATTTATGAAACATACTGCACTCTACAAAATATCAAATTATTTATTTATATAAAATATAATACACAACAGTTGTACACATGCACACACCCGCACAGTACTTTACCACAACTTTAGGCCAGTTATTTTCTTTAATTAAATGTTATAATCTAGCACACGGTATCTTACAGTAATTTACAGTATTATCTGAAGACACAATGGGGAAGCTTTGATCATTCATTTATAAACCTTCCATAAATTACAAAAAGAAAGGCAGTCTGAAAAGTATGTATAAACAGTAAAAACAATTTACAAATGGACAAGAATTACAAAATAGTAACAGCCAATGACTGCCATCAGTGTGTAAGATTGTTTGTCTTGATATGCCAATATCACAATTAAGATTTGATTAGAGCCTCTTGCAGCCTCATTACTGGCTGTGGCCTGTGACTGCAACACACTTTGTCCTTGTTACTTTAAACATGTACTTTATCCTGAATCTGACATCAGCAATATGGAAATGCCTTTTAACTTAGAACTGGACCTCCACAGAAAAAAAAACCTGGGGAGTAAAGGGGTTTTGGTGTGGAGTTGGTTTGTTAATTGTTGGTTTGTGTTTTTTTTCTTTCCCCAGTAGCTTAGAAGAGTAAACCAGGAACCCCAAAACTGGAGGTTGAAACTGGGGGAGATTCTGAATAACTTACACTGTGTCTGATTTCAGTGGAGTGAAAATGTTGACAGAATAAATCAACACACGCTTTTGGTTTTGGGGGAGAGGGGAGGAAATAAAGAAGCAAAACCTAAAAATAAAATAAAATTAAAAAAAAAAAAGCATTTAGCACAGCACTTTCAAACTCCCAGGAGTTACATCAGACAGTGAATGGAGTCAGTAACATAGTACTTGATCTTAAATTACCATGTTTGAGGGAAGATGAAGACAGTTGAATACACAGTACATACAAAGTATACGCTGTATATTTATTAGACAGTACAAATCATTGTGCATTAATAAGGCAAAACATCAAGGCTGATTAAACTAGGAGTTTCAAGACCATTTTTTGTTAATGATTAGATGCAGTGGGGTGATCTCTCTGAACTAGGAATCAAGGACCAGAGTTTTCTCCCCACCACTCATGCTTAAAGGAGGCTAAAGGCTGAGGTTTTTTTCCAGTGGGGTTGCAGGTGGTGAGTTGACTTCAAATAAATCCATGTTCTTCTGGTCTTAAGCCCACAAATTTTTTTTATTTTTTTTAAAAAAAAAGTTTTTGCAACGACAAATCCACTTCTTTTTTTTTTTTCCTCGCTGTTTTGATCAAACAATTCACATGACTCTATTGATGTCAGAGTTTAAAAATGCAGAGAGGTTTGCTAAAGTTGTACTGCATAGTCATGAAAGCCCTAGTTTTGACTTTTTTTTTTTTTTTGTTTAAAAAAAAAAAAGAAAAAAAATTATTATTTTTTTTTTTAAATAAAAAAATTAAAATACACAGACTGGAAGCTTTACAAGTTGTCCAGGAGCACATGAATCATTTCACTGCACCAAGCTTTTTCAGCAGTTTCTTGCCTTTGGAAAGCAGCCCCTTTTTCTTTTTCGAGGCCATATCCCTGCCTCTCCCGGGACTACCAGAACCCACAGGTGACGGAGGTGACCCGGAATGGAGATGGACTGTGGGGGATGGTGCTCTCCGGGATGTACCTGTATTCTCAGGAGGAACCTATTAGGTACATTGTTATAATTTATTGAATGTTTGAAAGCTTCAAAGCTATCAGCAATCAAAGTTGGTAACATCACTTTGTCCCGTTAACCCACTTAAAGCAAAAGGGCTGGTTCCTTTCTTCTCTGGGGTTTAAAATACTGCTCTGGGCTTAGAGAAAATGCATCAATTTAGAGGGAGGGGGGAAAAATTGTAGAACAATAGAAAACCAGCCAATAAGAACCCTGATTTGGTTATACCTTTTTAAAGGAAAAGTTGGATACACTTTTTTTGCCAGAATTCTGGCCATAAAAGCCTCAAAACTGGCTTTGGTTTTGCACTTTAGTACTCTGATGGTACTAAAATGGAGAGGGATTATTTTTAGCTATAGATTTAAGAAAAATAAATGTGTTAATTACTACAGATCAGCAATCTATAGAAGCCAAACTCTTTTCAGAAGAAATTACTTAAAATGCTACACGTTCACTTACTTTTTAATGTCCTTTAAATGCCTTTTCTTTAAAATTGGCTAGCAAACTTTATGTACAGATTAGAGAAGATGGCACACTGGCTTAAAAAAAAAAAGAAAAAGAAAAAAGAAAAAAAAAAGGAAAAAGAAAAAGCTAAAATGAACCTTAATTGCAATCAAAGAAAGCTTAAAGGCCCTGACTGCTTGATGTGTATGCTGCAGCCATGAGGTTGTTAGATGACAGCATTCCTAAATATTTTGAACAGCTATTTTTTTTTCTCAATCATCAAAAAGCACTTGGATGAAAATGCTAAAATTGCTTATATTCAGCCTATTCTAACTACAATGCCCAGCTGGCAAGATGGGTTACTATCAATTAAGATGATATTTTCATAGTAGAGTCCATGCTGGAGGGAGTCCTGTTAGCTTGGAGTTAAAACATCAGCAATTTACTGGCTTGTTGTGCAACAGTGAGTTAAGCAAAGGGGCTTCAAGCCGACTTTGATTATAAATCAAGGTCTAATTCTAATGGGAAAAAAAAAAAAAAAAACTAAAACAAAAACAACTTGGTAAAGCACCCCAACGTACACCTGAAGATACCAGATATCGAGTCTAATGCATTCATTCAGTGAGCTGCATGGTTCAGGTCGAGACTTTTATTGCATTGGTAAACCAAACAGTTGCTAATATTTCAAATGTCCACGTTCTAGGAAAAATCCCAGTCAATTGTACCACAGGAAGGGATTGTTTTCAGAAGTGTTGAACAGTTGGTCTTTAGGCAAGCTGGGGTATAATCGATTATGGAAAACACATCTTAAGGCAGACAATTTAAGTAGCTCTGTTTGAGTGTAATGAGTTTCAAAACCAACTATACCCTTGTAAACTACCGTGTGCATCAGCTTACGCTGCACTTGGAGGTTCTGTAAGGGTTGGAGCTGTTGTGCTTTTCTCTTGACACAGGAGCTTGGAATTTTTACCTCCCAGGTTGGCTAACAATGCAATATGCAGCTTTGTTTGTAGGGTAATTAGACATCAAACTCTCCTTTCTATGTAAACATAAACATTGAGCTCGTGAAGAAATATGTTCCAAACGCTGACCTTCATAAAGTGAGGTCTAATTGACTTCCAAGGATTCCTTTTTAAAGGATTTGTCTCCTCAAAAAAACCTCAATTGACTTGACTAGATTCAGCAAAAGCATACAAGACTGCTCTTCTGTGGCCAAGGGTTTTGGAGACATATTTCTTTCCTTTTCCCCCACAATTAAGTTTCAAGACTTGCATTAGATAGCCAGGTAGCTTTAATTGAAATCTCTATTGGTATCTTCAGTTGCTCACTTACGTGAAGGCTACATTGCCTTATTAAGGTGTGAAATGAACACTCTTCTTCTGTTTCCAAGCAGATGAGCAAAGAAATAAAAATATATATAAAATATATAATATATAAAAGTATTGCAGTGATGAAACAAAACCAAAAATGAGATACTCTAAACATGGTTAATCTTTCATAAAAGAGAAGTCTCTGAGCAATTAACTAATGCCAGTTGGAACAGGAAGTCAATAAGGATTAAAAGACGAGCACTGCCAGTCAATCAGCTGCAGTTACAGTTTGTATTTAGAGGAACACTGGTACCAATCTTTTGTCCACAAGAGCTTTTTGCAGTAAGAGCAGTTTAGAAGCTTTAGGAAGTAACTATCACCAGAGAAGAGCTGCTTAAATTCCAATTATAATGGCAGGTACTGCAATGACTGCGATCAAACAGTCAGTTTAGTTTCTCCATTTACAAATGTAACGAGCCGGCGAAGGCTAAAGTCACTTCTCCTTAGGTTTTATTTATATACTTGAGAGAGTTAATTTTAAATGGGCAGATGGAATTTAAAATGTTAAAAGTGACGTCTAAATTAGAGATGAGACAGGATGGAATGGGAAAATAAAAGAATTTTAAGTTTTTCTTAGTCGGTTGCTTACCCTTTTCGCTTTCGACCGCGTCGGTGTGTCGTGAACGTAGCGCGAGGGTGCATCGGATAGAAAGACTTCAACATCATCAGGCACTTCTTCAAGAAAGTTGGAAGGAACCAGCCCCTTTTGTCCGTTAAGTTCACCCTGCAACACCATGACATGTTTCAGTGAAAGCAAATGTAGGTTCCCAAGAAGGTAAGGGAACACTTTGGCCTGTTGCAAAGCTGGTGAGGAAGAGAAGCCCATCTAAGGTCACCGGGACGTGACCTGAACCCCCCTCCCCTGGGCTGTCATTTAGGGATTGGTGCTGGTGAAGGTGCTCTGGCAGGTGGGAGCAGTTTGTAGTGACCAAGCAGGAGCCAACTTACGTAGTAAAATCCATCTTCATCAATCTCACCAAAGACGGTGATAATGTCCCCAGTGCAGAACGTCAGCTCGGCCTGCAGGGAAGGGACAGGGCAGCTGGTGTTAGGCAAGGATTACCTTTTCTTTCATCAATAGTAAATCCAATAATATTTCCCCCCCTCCTTCCTGTTGACGCAGTTGGTGAAACCAAATTGATTTTCTTTCTTTTTTTTAATGCACTGCATTTTTTCCCTTGGTTTGCTAAGCCTGGCCCCCCCTCCCACTGGGCTCTGAACACCCCCAGGACTGCCTGTGGCACACAGGCCTTGAACAACCTGAGCAAACTGTGAAGCTTTGAACTACTCCAGCTTCAAAGGTCCCTTCAATCAACCCCTGTGTGAGGAGGGAACAAGACTCTGGGGCGGGACGTGGCTCAGGTCCCTGCTCTGTGCTGAGCTGAGCACCAGGACTAACGATACAGGAACAGCTGAGGGAGCTGCTTTTCACAGAATCACAGGATTAGGGTTGGAAGGGAGCTCTGGAGATCATCCAGCCCAACCCCCTGAAGCACAACAGCGTTCCTGCAGTGGAGCTGTTCTGGATTGTCTTCAATAAAAGCTTTGTAAGGGGCAGCTCCACTCTCTGATCAGCAAACAGAGAGTGCACTGGGCTCTTTTTAATTGCCTGTGGCTCAAATGCAATGTAATGGGGGGGAGGGGTGGTTAATTATATTTAATTTCCTGTGGTCATGGGAGAGAGAACAAACAAAATGTTTGCAATATATCAGCACAATTTCTTTGATTTGTTGGCCAAACTACTTTGAAACACCGTAATTTAGGAACAGATTTGGTGCGGCAAGAAACAGAAAACAACCCTGGCTGTGTTTTAAAACACCAAGACCCACATATTTCAAAATTCACTTTCTGCTTAAAAAAAATTCCAAACAAATCACCAACTAAAAAAAACCCCAAATATTTTAAAGGCTTTGAGGAAGCTCCTATGTATGCAATGTTTTTTAGAGCTTTTAGTGTGCCCTGACATTCTTATCACAATGCAGACAGAAATGGAACCTGCACTGAATCTGAACTGAAGGACCTGCCATGTAACACCAAAGACATGTGAAAATTGACTCTGTTGTTGCTGGTCCCAGTTATGGAGAAATGGGAGACTGCAAGTGGGTGCATGAGGGATAAACCCATAATGAAGATGTGGTTGATGCTCAGCTGGTTTTAAATGAAGATGTGGCTAATGCTCAGCTGTTTAAGATATCCTGACATTATTGTAACAAAAAAGAGATAGTCAAGACGTACATTCGTGAAAGCTCAGAGGCATCAATTAAGAGAAAAATACAATAAACTCTGAATGCTGTTCCCATAAGTTTGTCACACACAACTAGAAACCACTTGACCTGTGTTTGTAACCCTGAACTGTTTCTTTGCACATCCACCCTGAATGGAGAGCAGTGCCCATCAGTCCTGACCGTGCTGGGTACCCACAGCACACGGTTCTGGCCGTACCTCTACATCCACATTAGGAGAACTTTCTCTTGGGTCATAATCATACAGTGCCACCATCCTTCTTGTAGTCACTGGCTGTTGTCTGCCACTCCTTCTGCTTCTCTCTGTTCCAGGCACAGGGAGAGGAAGGGGATGAAAAGCTATCAAAGTTATTTTGACAATAAACCCACGATGCACCTTTCCCTCACGTCCTTTTCCCAGCAGTGCAGCAGCAACGTGGGTGTTTCCCCAGCACAGATTACCCAAACCTATCAGCACAGATAAAGGATGTGAAACCACATCAATAATATTTAACACTCATCTGGCCCTCTATTCTAAGCCACTGAATCCTCTGAACAGTTTTAGTTGCAAAACTAAAGCTCTGCAAATTTTCGTCCGTTCCTGGTTGGAAGAATCAGAGGTTACCAGGGCTGGAAAATTCAGAGGCACCTGCATGTAGTAAAAACAAGAGGCACAGCAGATCCAGCCAAGATAATAGCACCCAAAAGTTAAGAAAAATGAAATCTTAATATTTTCCCTTACCAATTTTCTCAATTGGCGTGTTCAAAGGAAGAAAACCTTGTTTGAGGAGCTGATCCATCATCTCTTCATCATCTGCTTGGATCTCAGAGACCATATTACATGGGATAAGGCCAATTCTTGCACAGGTTTCTCCACGATAAAACCCATCGGCATCTTTGTCCCCATAAACCTGTAATTCAGAGAGTGATAATATTGGTCAGCAAAGGTTTTAGCATTTAGGAATTTTAATGCAGGCCAAGTGGTTACTAAAGCAAAAACGATGACTGCAGTTTGCCTGTGGAACTATACCAGTTTTTGACTACTCTGACTGATGTTATAAAACTGGAATTGTGACATTTATTTGAATTGTAACTCCAGACACATTATTTGCAGAATTTGGACTTTTTTTTTTTTTTTTTTTTAGTAGTGAAATGCACAAAAAGTGCCTTAAAAGTCATCAGTCTCTCCCTGTGCTGAGCCAGAAGTTTACTTGATAGTTTACAGTTATGCTTCTGGAGTTATTCTGGAATTATATGCAAAATAAAACATTTGCAGAACTGTGCCACAATGCTGTTGTTTTGATTCAAACAACTTTTATATGATCAAAAATGCTTATCTCATAATGTACTTGATATATGTGCTGAAGCTCTTCTATTGCCTTTAGAGAAAACACAATATAAAATATAAAAATAGCATGGATGTCATCAGTGAGAACATATAAATCATATAAATATATATAAAACATATAAATCCAAAATTTCCCTGAAATGCTAAAAGTGCAGTAGAGTCATAAAGGCTACTCATGATACAAAGGCCTAGATCTAGGACTGTGCTAAACAAAAATT